>VWPU01009197.1:0-57192 GCA_013398955.1 Callaeas wilsoni
GGCGGCCGCCGGAGCCTGCGGGAGGCGGCGCGGGGCAGCTCCCCCCAGCTGAAGCGCGGCGCCCTCCCCGGCGGGGGCCGCGGCCGCGACTCGGACAGCGCCTCGGTGGCCTCGTCCTCTGCCGAGGAGGAGGGGAGCACGACCGGCTCCGTGGCACTGGACCCCCTGGAGCACGCCTGGATGCTGTCGGCCTCGGACGGGCGGTGGGAGAGCCTGGAGGGGTTGCTGAGCTGCGAGCCGGCGCTGCTCTGCAAGCGGGACTTTATTACCGGCTTCACAGTGCTGCACTGGGCCGCCAAGCACGGGCGGCAGGAGCTGCTGGCCACGCTGGTCAACTTCGCCCAGCGGCACGGACTGCCCGTGGACATCAACGCCCGCACGAGCGGCGGGCACACGGCGCTGCACATCGCCGCCATGCACGGCCACGCCGAGGTCGTGAAGCTGCTTGTGGGAGCCTACGATGCCGACGTGGACATCCGCGACTACAGCGGACGCAAGGCTTCCCAGTACCTGCACCAGGGCACCTCGGGGGACATGCGGAGCCTCGTAGGGGCCTTGGAGGAGGAGGAGGAGGAGGAAGGGAATGCTGGCAATGGGAGCGGGCGCTGGAGGCTCTCCAAGGTGTTGCCATCTAATCTCATGAACTACCGGCTCTCCCACCACCATCACGGTACTGGGGAGGAAGCTGAAGGTACCGATGGGGCAGCGGTGCTAGGCAAAAGCAAGGAGATGACCAGGAAAGCCTCTGGCAGCGGACGGATGAAGCCTCGGCTTAATAAGATCCGCTTCAGGACTCAGATCATCCACAACACACCCTCCTTTCGTGGTGACACTGAGGAGGAAGAGCATGAGGAGAAATCCCTGAAATCATCATTCAAGCTTAGGCCAAAGTCCAATGTGTTTGGATAAGGCCAGGGAGCAGGAGGTCTGGGAGGTGGATGCATGGACCAAAGTGCCCTCAGGTGTAGCACAGAAGGTGAGGCAGGTACGAGTGGGTGCTCATCTACACTCGTGGACTCTGGCCAGATGGGTCTTGAGTATCTTGCTTTAACTCCCAGTTCGGTGTGGTCAGTGGGCCCAGCAGGTCAACAGTGCGCTGGGAGCTCACAGCTCCTGAGAGCAGCTGCTTCAGCCGGGCCCTTAGTGCTGAAATGGGAGGCAGTGGGTGGGTTGAGAAACGCTGGGGTGTTTAAAAGCTGTGCTCCTTTCTCTCTAAAAGAAGGCTTTGGGATCGTAAACCTGTGTTAGTGGATCTACTAGGATTAGTGAGGTGAGTGGGGGAAAGAAAAGTGCAAATGCTTTACTTATATTATCAAGTGGTACTATATCAGCAAACAACTTGATATGTCAGAAGAACACCTCAGTAATATACAACCATACCTTAAGTTTCTCTTTAACAGCAATACCACCTGGCACAGTGTGGGGTTGGGTACAAAAAATGAAATGGTAGAGAATGGTTTCCTGTCAGAATCCAAGTTCAATCCATCAAAGAGTTGAGCCTGCGTTGACTTTATGCATTGAAAATTGCTTGATTTGACATCATTAATATATTTTTTAAAAAAATTGCACTGCAAGCAATGAATAAAGTTAACCATGTGCAGAAGTCTTTGCTGTCTGAGGTACTACTGAGCTTGCTTATTGCTGTTCAAATACTAATACAAGATAATAGAAGCAATGAGTTTTTATATATATTTGGTATCTTACGTTTTGTCTTAGGCAAAGCAATTTTATTTTAATCACTGTGAATTCTCAAGTGCCAGACCTAGCACAGTTCCAGTTACTAAGTCTGGTCAATTCTTGTTGATGTTCTTTGTGTAACTCACTGCATTTAAATTCAAAAAACTGTGTTGTATGTGTTACCTGTGAAAGTCGTTCTCTTTTAGAATAAAAGAGCACAGACACCATTGCATGAAATCTTCATGAAACTCTGATATAGTTCTGTAATGTAATAGCCACAGGTCTATGTTCATAGTAACTTGTGTGCCAATCCCTTCATCTGTCACTGTGTGGAAATAGAGAAAAAATAAAAGAGAGGGGAAGAAAAAAAAAAAGGAAGGTGTGTGAATTCACGCGTAGAGTGAAAAACTAGAACTCCAAAACTCTATCCCTGTTTATCATTCTGAATGAAGCAGCATAATTACATATTCTAGTTAAGCGATGGCAGTGTTGTTTGAGTTCTTTTAAACCTGTATTTCTAGAGAAGCGATAGCCAAGGCTTTGAACTGTTGTTTGACAACCTAGTAAGTCTTAATCTGATTGACGAGCCTATCCGTCTGCTAAAGTTTTTGGAAACCTTGAATCTTGTTTCTCTGCTTTAAAGGTAGCAGTTCCAGTGAAATCTAGGAGGCAGATTTATATCCATATTTGGCTTTCCTTAAGAGCTGAGGTATTGAGCTGACCCTGGATCCTGAATGCTACTCAGTGTAGCAGCTCATCTGTGTTTAGTTGTTAAAGTAAGGCCAGTTTCAATGCAACATCTGTCAAAGCATGTTTCGAGCTGGCTTCCTTAAGATGCATGTGCGTGCCTGGCCTGTAACTAACCAAAAGTAGATAGGCTTTGGCATGTTAAAATCCAAATTTGAGACATTGATTAAATGCATGCCACAAGCTGTAGAACACCTCACAGGAACACTGCTGCTAGGAGTGTGCACTTTTGAGGTAACAGCTAGCTATCTGTAGCTGTTGTTAGTGACTTACATTTCTTGCAACGACGGGAAGGAAGTGCTACTGATGCATTGGCATCAGACTTTCCATGCAGATAAACAACCAGTTTCTGCACTTCATGTCAAAACCTAATAAATGACAATGTTTGCACAGGCATGCAAGTGATACTTAACTATTTCTGGAAAAAGCTACATTAAAAAAAATATAGAACCTCTGCATAGGTGCTGGTCATTACTTCTGTGCAAAAAGACTAGAAATTATAGAGAGGTTCAGCTTTAGTTTACAATTTATAAGCTATAATGTTATAGATTTCATGTGCCTTTATTTTGGGTTGGTTGCCACAAATGCAATGGATAAAATCAGTCTTGCAAAGCGCTTTGTCTTTATGTCTGTGGGACGGGACCAGAAATTTTCCCTCAGTCCTCCCTGTTTAAACTGTAGACCTGTAGAGTGGGGTGTCTGAAACAGCGGGGATTAATCATACACATTATGATGTAGACCTAATTCTGTTGTAACAGAAAAGAGAATTAAATGCCTAAGTCTTAAACTTCCTTCTCTCTGGAAGATAAATAGGTTTTCAGACTTCTGTAGGAAGGAAGTTTTCTGACTGAACAGTTAAAACGTGTACTCTTCAGTATGGGCACATCTGAATCGAGCACATATTCCATGCAACTACTGATGTCCAAACCTTATTAAAGTTGTTATCTGCTTTGAGAGTTTATAGTTCTTTCATACAGGCTGTTGGGTGAAGTGTTTCTCTCTTCACATGCAAGTAGCAAAGAGTTGCACAAAAATACTGAGTCTTAGACAGCTATTGGGTTCTCGGGAAATAATTTGAGGGTTATGAATAAAGCATACCTTGGATTTTAAGAGACTAACTGGAATATAATGTTGCATAATACAGTAGAACCTTGCAAACTGTTAAGGGAATTTGAAAAATGATGAAAAGATGCCTCATCTATAACTCATTATTTGAAGAATCACAGTGAAATTGCTGATACTGTTTAGCTGTCAGTTAATGAAATTTCACCAAAATGGTCCAAAGGTAGGGTACAACAGAGCAAGTATCTCTTGGTATTTGAGATATACTGAGGAATGGCTGGATAACCACTGGTGTCTGTCTGCGCTATGGGAATAAAGCACTTTGATTTCACATTATGACTTGTCACATTCCACATGGTTACTTTTTATAACATGAGCTAAAACTTAATGGGGTATTTTTGAGATAGGAAAGACTCGATGCCCTATTTCAGTGTATTTGCAGTCTAAAGGTATGCTTGAGTCAAATATTTTGGATATGTTGCCTAGAAAGATGTGACTGAAATAAAGTTGTATGGTACAGAAAACTGGAGCACTTACTGGTATCTTTTTAATGGTACGCCTGAAGTTACTGAATGTGTTTGTTCACTTTTTATGACGGTGTGTAAGGCAGCAAGACTGTAATGTAAACACGTGGTATCTTTTTTTGTACTTTATGTTAAAAAAATTTTAGAGGCCTGGAAGCCTGTTGGGTTTTATTAATACACTTTTTGTGGTTGTCTCTCTGAATGGTTATGAGTTGAGAATCTGTAAGCTTTAGTTTTACGAAATAAAAAGAGCCCATGAATGCTCTGAATTGGCTCCTGTATGCTACATACTTAGTTTTAACAGCCAATATGCACCTATCTAACTGTTTTGTGTTCATTTTTTTTAATCATCAGGATGTTTGATGCTGTCTAGCACTCAAGCAGTAAGACATGGAAAAATTACAGTAGAATTGTTTGCAAGACAGTAACATTTTTCTTTGGCAGCTACTTTCTAATAACTCATGTCAAAATAAATGAAGATGCAGTGATTTTTGGTGTAGACAAGCATGTCTAAATAAGGGCCTGGGAGAATGGCACTGCTTAACTTAAAATAGCATCCTGACCTTACTTCTGTGCAGCTTAATATCTCTAACTCTGGAAAGACTAATACTAGTTTTAGTCACTGTGTAAAGGTCAACACCTAATTAAAAAGGGTTTAGGATTAAGGTATTTTGTAATGTGTCTTAACTACAGCTGGTGGCTACTGTAAAGGGAAGTTTCATTACCAAGCTAGACAGTGGGATTTTGCTGCATCTAAAAATTCTTTGAAGCTGTTGCCTTACCAGAAGATATGTTAAAACCTCATGTGGCCAGTAGCTCCTAACAGACATCCAGTTTTGTACTTAAACTGAAAAAATCTCAGCTGTTACCATGCTGGTGGATCAGGATGCACGCAGCTCCAAGCCAAGCAGCCCTAAATCAGTAGTATGGTGACACAAGTGAGAGAGGAAGGGAGGAGGAAGTGTTCTTGGAAACTTAGGAGAAATGGAGGCATGTGAAAGCAGCTGAGGTTATAGGGGAAGTGGAGGACTTGGTAGGAGAGCAGTCTCCGTGAGGCTTGCTGATCATGTGATGGCTTGACTAGTTCTTTAGAAAATGGTATCTAAACATGCATCCCTTCTCCTACAGAGTAATAGTTGAGAGAGATGGCTTGCTGAGAGCTCTTAACATAAATTAATGTCTGATGCTAAGTATTTTAGTTGGCCCTCTTACCAACATTTCTTCATGTGACTAGTACTGTTTGCAAAAGCACAAACAACTCTTGTGTTGAGTGTAGCTACAGCTGTTGCAGCACAGTCCTGGTACATCAGAATAGCCCAACTTCTCACTGGAAGAGAAGCCTTTCAGCACTGCATTGCTAACTTATTTTTCTATTAGCTAGAAGGGAGGGCTAAGGAGATTACACTCCTGACTTAATATACTTTGGGTTATACGGAATGCATATGAACCTGAAGGCAATAGACTAAACTTCAGAGACTTCATCCAGAAAAAATATAGTTGAGTTGTGCATTTTGTTTCCTTGTTGACACTGAAGAAAAGAAAAGGTACGTACTTTCATTTTTTCATGTCCTCATCTGAGTGTGCAAAGAAAGAAGAAGTCTGAGATTAATAGAAGGGATTAGGAGAGGGGCTAGATTTTCAGTTTCTGCTAAGCTGTGAACAGTTTGACAGAAAAAATGAAACATCATTTTGCAGCTGTTCCAGAATTTATCTTCTATGATTTTTCAGTTTAACCAAATTTAGTGTTGATGTGTCCTAATGTGCACTCATTATTGGAAAAACTGAGCCAATCTACCAGGTTTTGTGTTCGCTTTTAATAAAACTGTTACAAGTTAAGTAGTTTATCTCCTGTGGTAAAACCTGAAGAAACCATATTTTGAGATTTTTACAAGGAGCGAAGCTGCTAGTGGCGCATGAGATGCCCTTAGAGCAGGTAGTACTCATATCGCGGTGGAAAAGCATTCCATGTCCTTTCAGGTAGACCAGCCATGCCAACTGACCCATTGTAGTTTATTTAGGTGCACCTACCCTTCTGCATAGACAGCTGTAAACTGTGCCCTCCCTGGGGTTCCTGGGGGCAAGTCACATTTGTCTATTTTAACCTGCCTTTGTTTCATTAAGAGCCGTGTGGCAAACCCGCAGTGGGACTGGCAAGAGTGACAGAAGTGAACAGATCCGTGTCCATGCATGGCTCTGCATCAGTGCAGGTAAATGATTGAAGCTGACTGCTGTCAGTCTAAAGGAGAAAGCCTGTAGAATGTGTCCTTGCATCAACCCTTGTCCATGAAAAGAGACTTTGTAAACCTAATCTCAAATGCTACTAACTACCAGAATTATTCAGTCATGTGGGCTGTATCTGGGCATTTCTTCAGTACTTCTCTGCTGAAGCCAGAAGCCTTTCACTTTTGCTGGCTGGCTGTTGAGCTCTCAGTTATTTCACTTTGCAGTTCCTTAAGAGTGCCTGAGAAACTGGTAGTAGGATGGGCATAAATAACAGATGTCTCTTTTAAAGCTGGGTGGGGTGATGGTTGTTTGGGTGGAGCGACTGACTATTATGGAAGTGTGGGTTTTTTTTCTTCCTTTTGAAAAAGAGATAAAGGATGTCTGCAATATATGTTGAGGCACAGAAATCCCTTGGGACATTTCATACTAAAGAGGTGCTGTCCCTTTTACTACTTTAAATACAGAAAGACAAAATTAACTGTGCGGACTATAAAGATGTCTCTCTTCATTTGACTTACACTTGCATGATATAAAGCATCCAAGTACCAGAGAACATGTTTGTAACACTCGAATATATAAGGACATCTATATTTGCTATTTCTTTTCCTTGTTACCTGTGGCATAGTATCTTACTATAGATACATCTTATGGAAATGACTGTGACAGTTTGGGACAGTATAATTAAAGGAATGCAGGTAAGTCCTGCCGGTTCAGCTGCTTCCCACAGCAGGACCATTATCTACCAACCTCACACTTGTCTTCTGCATCTTGAAACGTCCCCTTCTGTCACAGCTGGGCTGGTTGGAACAGACTCTGGATGTCGTAGCTGCCGCCCCTGCAGTCTGCAGCTGCACAGTGTGGGCTCCAGCGCTGGTCAGTCTGAGGCCTTTTGAAGCTGCTGGCAGTTCTTCCTTGGATGGGGCTGGAAGCAGAGATGCTACATCATTTCATCTACCTGTGACATTGACACAGGTATTACACTTTCACATGTGAATAAATGACATGAACTGAACTATGGGTGAAACTGGAGGGCTGAGAAGACTTTCGATGTTAAATGGTGCCAAGTACCTCATATAGCCGACATGGCTAATTAACAGTCTGTTATTAATCTCACGTTACTGACAAATCAGTTGGATCAACACTGAACAGTAGCTACAGGGAACTACTGTAAAGAGTTGCTGCAAGATGAGCATATCTGTTCATTAGATATATCATTGTTCTTAAAGATATCTCATTAAGGATGATTTTTCTTTGCAAAACGAGTTAGTTGTATCATGGGTAAGAGCTTGCAGTACTACATCCCCAGTATGTCTTTTAGGGGCTGTATAGTAGGTCACTGACAGCTGTCAGCATGCTAGGAAATATTAGGCTTTTGGGTATTAACTTGAAATTTTCTCAACTTTGAAAGCCTGCTTCAAGTTCCTGCAATAATCTCAACTTCCTTGTAGCCAGATTTTTGTTTCTGGGATAACTAAAGCGCTGGGCAGTTCTTGAACTTGTGTATGCAAGAGAAATGTGGTAGTGGCCTTTATCCAGTGTTTACATTTGTGGAGCTTAAACAAAATAAGAACCCAAACCTTTTCCTGGATCTGGAGTAAATTTATCTGAAGCAATGTTTGCAAACAGGCAAACATTGAGCAGAGACTTCTGCTGTATGCACTGAGGGACTGCTTTTTTCTCTCTGATATACCAGCTGTACAGAATAGCGGTTGTTATTTTTTACATCATTGCAAAATTTGCTATTTAGCTTAGAACAGATAAAAAATCAGAGAATTCTAAATTAAAGTGTGATTCCTTCTAGACTGGAACCTTGGCTAAAAACAAAGCAACTGGTTTTCCAGTAGGTAGCAAAGTCCTGCTATGAAAAAGTCTGCTGATGGCGCTTGGCAAAGTGCAGAGCTCTTGGGAGCATAGTGCTGTGTATCTTCATCTCTTCTGTACTTATCCTCTTCTTTCTTAGCTACTTCTCACATGTCCTCTTTATTTTTCTCTCTCTATTTTTAGTATCTTGAATTGTATAAATATTGACTAATAGACCTTTAAAGCTCAGAAAATGGAGATGCTTCAAATAAAGAAGTCTCTTTATTAAGAATTAAATGGAAAAACTAAACATAAGCTTTCCTTTTCCACTTGAAATTTTAGGAGTGGAAAAAACAAAAATTGTGTTGATGATAAAGTTTGCCACATACATCACTAATTATTACAGAGGCAAAACCTAAAGTTGGTGGGCAAATGTAGAAAAAGACTACACTTTCTCCTTCAGGTTTTAGTGTTGTGTACCTTAAATTCAACACTGTGAATCAGTGTTGCTGATCATACTTTGCTTTGAATAAGAAATACTGCACATAGTTCACAGGATTTCCAATGATTATTCCATTAACCATGTCAAAAGTAGTATCTTTTACAATGAGTCCTTAATGAGATTTCTGGCTAACCGGAATGCCCACATCATTCTCTTACAAATAAGCCCCTTTTGATCCCTGTGTAACTGAATCCAAGTTCTGCAAAACTTGGCCTCACAGCCTGTTGAAAGTAGAATACTGTAATTTTACAGATGGTTAACATTTTGGAAGTTCACTTTCCTACGCACCCTTCAGACTGAAATGCCTGTTGTAAAGACAATGGGAAAAAAAAGCAACCCGTCCCAAACATGCCAGTACACACAATGAGAGAGCAGTACAGGGCAACAGCTCCGGTCTTTGTAACCATTGAATGATTTTAGTATTCTGCGTTCCACACTAGTACTCTTCAGGGGTCCTTTTCTGGTGGCTGGTTCAAATCCCTCTGACCTCTTACAGTAGTGGGTCAGTAATGAAGAATTACCTACTCTCAGAATATTACTTTTCCACCAGTGTTCTTTTTGGAAAGGAATTGTTGCCGTAAGCTGTGGAGTTGTTGTTGCCAATGTTGCCAGTGTGGCTTTTTTTTTTATGGTCCTTTGCGGTCTCATGAAAGTTTTGCCTGCTTGTTTGACCTGAGATTGAATGAAACAACAGGGAAATGATGCTGAAGAAGTGGAAATTGATTGATTGGGAAAGGAGGAAATGCATTAAGCTGTCAAAACTTCTGCTGATGACATTGCACAGTCAGTATCCCATAATATCAGATGTTGTTCAAATACAGGAAAGGATGTAGCTCCTCACCTACGCTCCCTAGAATCTTTGTAGCCGCTGAAATGGTGGCAGCCAAGCAGGGATCATGCCTGCAAAATAGATCAAATGTATGCAGACACATACAAAAAAGAAAAGACTTAATGCTTTTGGCTAGACGTTTTCCTACTTTTCCCTAGCACCTCACTATGTCTTTCCTGGGAGCCAGTCAACTCATTTCAAAATCTTCTAGAACATTTGGCATTCGTGAAATTTCAAATAGCACTGAAGGAATATCATTAGTCTAAATCTTCAAATCTTTATCCTTGAAACTTAGTTTAAAGGACACAATTGCACTCAGGCTTAACTGATAAAATATTCCTCGGAAGGAACTTAAGCCCAACCTAGTCAATGAATGTATGTGAAAATCAGTGTGTGACTGCAAGACTGGCTGCAAGGCTTTAACTGACAACTTGCATTTATATCCTGGCATGGACAGCTAACTACAGTCACGATGAGTGCTACAGAAAACCTACTGAGCGTGTCTAAGAAACTAATTGCTGAAAAAAAAAAAAGAATACCTCAGTTGAAAAATTGGGTTTTGAAATTTTGTCTAATTTTGCAGTGTAATTTTAACTATCCACCAGTTAAGAATTAAATTAACTCTGCTGCTTCTGTAATCTGTTTTTTTTTTATTTGTAGATTGTGAAGAAAAAGAAGCCAATTGTTATTATAGGATCTTAAGGTTCCCATGTTTCATCAGAACAGCAGAATTTCCCTACCCATACAGAGCATCTGTAGATTCTCTGCAGACGCTACTAAAGTGCTTCCAATAAGAATGGGAAGTACTGCCTGAAATATACCCCAAAAATTAAAAGCCTGAGGAAATATGAGGCACACAAATACTGTATGAGTTGTCCAAGTCAACACAGGAAGACTGTGAATAAGTAGGAAGTACTGTACCCAAAAAAAAAAAAATCTGTTCAACCAAATTCTCATTAAATGTTCAATCCTACAATCTTAAATATGGAATTTATGTGGGATTCAAATATTTCCTAATTTTGGAGTTTTTGACTAACATCTTTAAATAGTCACAGTTTCTTCACTCCCACGAATGATAACTTTGCATTTGCTGGTTGTCTCCTTTTTTTTCCCCTCCACCCTGTGGCTTACAGTGACAATGTGGCAATTCACGAATGAGTGGGTGATATAAAAATGTCACTGTTAATCCTCACTGGTATTGATGTAAAAGGTCTATTTATGTTTGCTGGCTAAATCCTGCATCTAACAGAAGGCATTTATTAGTCTGTTGTTAGGATAATTGTTTCTTTAATGACATGTGATGTTATATCTGATTATGCACAGAAGCAGAAAAGACAGCTGATGGAATTATAGGGCAAATTGCAAACTGCAGTCTCACAGAGAGATAATAATAAAATCTTAGGGTTTTTTTTCTGATAATTGCTCTGTATTACACTAATTTACGTCTATTACTTCTACTTCACTCCAGAACTATGATTACCTAGAACTTCCTTATGTTTGGCCTTAGCTACACTTTGTTCATGTCAAGTGCAGGAATAAATTTGGGGCAGGTATGTGTAAGACAACTTGTATTTTAGCAGCAGCAGTGTCAGCATCTTGATTGAGCAGGATCTACAGGACTAATATGGTCATCAAGAAGTTAAATTACTGTGTCAGTTACTCTTTTTAATCTTTCTAAAGTCAAAGAAGGGAACAAGGACTTTGTGAGGATAAGTACTTTTAAGCCAATATAAATTGTTGCGGTAATTATGCAATAGAGAGCCAGAGTTCTCCATGATTTACATACCACAAACTATGTCACAGCAAATTATGGCATTGCAGACCAATCGTTAGTCCACAGATTACAGAGTAACATCAAGAAGTTACTACATCCAACTTTTATTTCTTTCATTATGTTCGGGTAATTAGCTTCAAAAGAGCCACATTAATGTACAAGCCCTGCACCATTGTGTGAATAACCAGCTGCTTCTCTGATCTCTGCCACAGAACCTTCCGTGCCTCAAAGCTTAAGACCTGCTGCTCCAGGGTAAAAAGTGTTTCCTTGTTTAGGAAACACTAAAATAGTCAAGAAGAAAGTTTGGTGTTTTGGAATCCTGGCCATCAGAAAAGCTCTGAAGTAGCAAACCAGCACCTGGAGATGACTTTTTGCACGATTCTTGATCCTATACTGTAGTTTGATGTTATACCTATGCAGGCCCATCTGGGCTTACAGAGGAAAGAGATTGATTCCCCCTGTTCCATCCCCATCCCACTCTCAGATATTTGCACCCATGGCCTCTTACATGGGACCGTGGAGGGTGAGGTCCTGCAGCCCGCTACCACAACTGAAAGCTGAGCTGCCATTGCCATTGGAATGAGTTATGGTCTCCCTGAGGACTTTAGTGCTTGGGGAGTTTAGTTCCACCTCACAGTCAAAACCAGATGAACAAGGATTTTATGAAAGAACTTTTTGATTTAAACAGTGGGAAATATTTCAAAACCAAGAGCTACAAAGGGATGTGGTTCTCACTTGTTTTCTCAAAAGGACTTGGTTCGCATGCATTTCCTCAAAAGGTATTGGGAAGGTCGCAGGCAAGGATATGGAGTCTGTTCTTTTGGGGGGACAGTGGGCTGGTGGATCTTGTATAAGTAGCTAAATTAAAGTAATTTTCTATGTAATTCTGCAGTAATTCTCATTGGATCTCTTTTCAGATCTATTCCTTTTTCCTCTTCTAAGAGTTCTACAGATTTGTTTCCTCACCTCATTTACAGTGTAACCTCTTAGGCTCTCTGTACAAATAGGTAATGGTGTTCACACTGGGGAGCTTCCAGGGACAGAGGAATATTACACTTTGCAGCACACAAGACTGATCATCTGCAGCATTCTTTGCAAACTATTCAGCAGTCATTAATGTGAGGGCGGGGGGGGGGAAGGAACATTGGAAAGCAGAAGAGCTGATTTAAGAAGAAACCTAACACCTCCCTAGTTTTTACTCTCAGTGTTATATCATGCTGTAGTTCTCCTGTGCTTGGATTATCAACAAATGGGAACTTAAGCTCCAAACCCATTGAGCTACCTCTGCTCATATAAGATTTAAAAGAAACGATGGTCGGAGAGCAAGCAATGGAAATTTGCACTGAACTAACCAAGTCCTCCTTAACAAATTTTTGTGGGTTTGACAAAAAAAAAAAATGAAACCAGAAGTAGTCAGAAGTTGAAGAGAACAACAAAATAACAGCTCCCTTTTAAATTATTGGGATAAACTCTAGCACAACTGGCTCTTGCTTTACCAGAAAAAGAATAATAACAATAACCTTCGGTCAATGTTCCTTTTCCTGCTAAGGTTTCTACATTGTTGTAGCCCCTAAATGCCAGCTTGAATTTAAGAACTTGATTGATTTTATATTTTTTTAATCACTGTGGAAAGTATTCCAATTTTCAGCACTTTTGTGTGTGTAACAGTTTTTCTGTGTTTGTTTTCTATCACTATATTCTATGAATTTGGTACTTAGAAAGGGTCAGAGCTGGAGCTAGTACTGCTCAGGAAGACTGTCATTCTGCAATTAAATAATTTATATCAAAGTTTTCCAAGCTGGACATAGGGATTTCCTCATACTATTTAATGAAGGATATGTGGCTAAATCTCCTTTCCTGTTCTAAAAGTCTCAAATTAATCTTTTCTACAGAATCTCAACCTCCCAAATATATTTGCAGTTTAAGCTGTTCTCCTTACAAGCTTTGCTTGGACTCCAGAAAGTCCCTTCCCATCCACATTCCTCAGCATTTCAGTTCTGCTGCTGTTTGGTAGCAGTGATTGCCAAGTTAGAGCACAAGAGGCAGGAACTGCAACTGGTGTTGTAGTGTTCTTAGGAATAGGCTGTGTACTGAAACCAACTCAAAATCAGAACACTTACACAGAAAAAAATGAATTATGCCACCAGTAACCCATACTGACGTGACTGCATCTGAATGACACTTTCAGCTGTCTTCACATTATTTACCTTTTTGGGCTTTCTAGGTAGGGACAAACCCTGGGTATTTGAGGCTGGTTCGTTAACATGATGAGAAACAATGATGCTGTAAATTCAAAGGAACCGGGAGGGGAGAAAAAAGACAGACTTTGAGCACACCTCACTCCAAAGCCACAGCTTTCTCTGACACTGTTTAGAACACGCCTACCAACTACTCAAGGCCTGTGCTTCTTAGTGTGAGGGATACATATTCCATGCCCCCAAACAAACTGGTTTTTCATCTAAACTCAGAAGCTCTACATAGAGAAAAAGGTGTTGCAGCATTATGAATCCTGGAGAAAGGCGATGGACTCTTCCAGCCCAGGAACAGACTCCTTAGAGTTATACAACCAGAGTACGGTTAAAGTACATGAGCTCCCAGGTGCTGCAAACTGAGCTCTGTCCTGCTCACAGCTCCCGCTGGGTGGGACACCTCAGTCTCTTCCAAGCACTGGGTCTGGTGCTTGTCTGCTGGAATGAAGCACCAACTGAAACTGCTTGTCCTGACCAAAAATAACCCTACCAAAAGTAAAAGGTGAGCAGTTTCTGCCAGGTGAGAACTGGCTCACAGATTCTCATCTGAGAGACAGCGATGGGGCAAAGCTAAGCCCAGTGGAGAAGGGCCAGGCTGCCCCTTCTGGCAGTGGCAAACTGCTGGTAACCCTCAGGTGTGCCGTACGGGTACACCCCAATGACTGCACGTCTTCGGTGCATCCTAAACACCACATAATGTACTTTAGTTTAAACCTGTTTTCCTGTCATTCCCAGGCTAATAGCAGTTATTTTCTTTGTGGTTTCCAGGGTTCTCTTAATGCCAGAATTCACACAGATATATTTTGCAATTAAAATTTTTGTGCCTAAAATTTTTATCTTACTTATGCTAATGCATTTTTCATCTAGCCCAGCTTTTCCTGCCTGTGAGGACTTCTGTCTTCTTCCCAAGACAAGTGAAGCATTGCCTCTCCTGAGACCAGCAAATGCTTCCAAATGCAATACCTGGCCAATGGCAACTCACAGAAGATTGACCTGGTGAAAAAGTTATTGTGTAACTGAATATGCAAATAAAGGGGTTGGTCCTTTAAGTGTGCTCAGAGAGAAGGAGTACAAGGAGACCAGCCAAATTAGAACAAAATGGAATGAAGATATCCTAACCACACCACCTGAATATGCTTGCTTGTAAATGACAATGGAGTCTCGCTGGCCAGAACCTGCTGTACCAGGAGACTGGCTTAGCTGAGTATGAGCCCCCTACTGCACAGAGTGATTGCCATCAGAGTTTCTGTGCTGTGCTTTATAGTTATTGTGTCCTTGCTTTGTCCTATGCCAAAATACTTTTTTTTTTTTTTGAACCCATGGAGTACATAGTGTATGCAGAAAGCAAGCAAACACTACATTGCAGCAATATGCCCTTTCAAATAATGACATACCGCCAAAATACTCCAACTGGAAAGTTTCCACTGAGCTATATATGAAGATGAGGCTTTATCCTTACAGGTTCACTTATGCCTCACACACCTTACAGTCCCATCTTCCATCAGATTAATATAAAGATGCTTCTGCAGATGGAGTCTTCTTCCTAGAAATAAACACTTCCACATCAAGATGGTTAAGCCATTCCAAGGCAGTACAGCTCATGTGCAGATAAGGTTTTAGAGCTAAGACATCCTGCCCTTAGGAGTAGGAATCTCTCTCATGTTTTTAGCAGGAATATTTTTTCCCTTCTCTGTATTAGCAGCAGCAAATAGCTGTTTGATAATGGCTTTGCAAATACAGCAAATACAACTTTTAGGAAGATCAAGAAGGAGATTTAACCTGAAGATTGAAACCATAGATTGAAAATGAAGCAGAAAGTGGTTTGAAAATTTGGGGTGAAATTTAAGGATAAACAACAGAGATGCACCTGGGCTACCAATACCAAGGCAATACTCATGTTTTCCCAGCAGACTCACTCAAAGCATAGACTCAAGGTGCCCAGTCCCTTTGCTCTTAGAAGCGAGAGGCTGGTTCGTCAACAGCTGACTCAGAGGGAGGGAGAGAAGAGGGCTACTCCCTCTAGAATTTCCTCTGAGTCAGGGCTGCATCTCAGGTGCCATGCATGAACAGGGAAGGGGATCACAAAAATCAGTGTTCTAGTGTCTTCCTTAAATCCATTTATACAGGAAATCTAAATGGGTTACACTGTCAGTAAGAATTTCTGCTTATTTTAGCATCCATATGGAGATCTCTCCCTCACCAGATTAAAGTAGTTTCAGAACAAGAGGTTTTGATTTTCTTCCATTGGCTCAAGATGTCTCCATCTGTGCACAGTGTGGGCTGGGAGTCCCAGGCGGATTCCTTTTCTCTGAGTCCTGCCAGCACACCAGGACTGGGGCCCCTCAGGACACTCACCAGAGGAGATGGGCAGCAGGGCCTGCAACTCCTGTCTCCCTATGGCTATTTGCATCCCCCTACTGTTCTCTCCTCTTCCCACCTGGAAAGGAACTTACATGCACAAATGTGGGATTATTTCTTAGAGACGTTTCAGTAATGCTGTGAGCTTTTGTGATTTGATGCTGGGCTATAATTGTCTGTTAAGACAGAAAAAATAAGATTCTTTTTAAGAAAATTGTTTCGTTTCTGCTTTTTTCAAAATGAAATAGATTTCTTTTGACCTTTCTTGCTTGGTAGTTCCTTTAAGTTTACTTTCTATTATCTTTCATATGTATGGCAATGCTCAAAGCAGAAAGAAAAATGCATTTTAGTCAAACCAAGTATTTAATTTATCCTGAAATTATTTTTCTCAAACCTTTTAATTTCACTGGCCATTTCTGAAAGTTTTCCATTTTAATTCAACTCAAAATTATTTTTCCCTGTCATTTCTTTCTGAACTACCCGTGATTCAAAATATCCACTATCTTCATTATCCTATTTCCAGGTAACATGAATAACCAGGACCTGGTTTCAGAGAAGATACTTTCCGTATTGATAATTTTATATAGAAATTCTCAACTTTCTCATAAAAGAAATGGAAATATTTGAGATCCCTCATCTTAATAATATGAATTCCATTAGCCAGAACATACTGGCTGTGATAAGGTCTGTAGAAACTATGGCTCCTATATGTTATCTGAAGCTGAGCCAGAAAGTAAAAGGACATGAGAGGAGATGAGGCCTCTTGAGAAATACATTCATTTCAGATCTGGCTTCAGAGCATTTTCACTGTCTGTTAAAGAGTATTGGAATTTGTCTTTCAGAAATCCTTAGGAGACAAATTTTAGGCATTCATATTCATGGCATTCCATGTGGTTTTAATGTTTAGCTTATTTAATTTTTTCTATGAACTCAGTCCTTGTCACTGCAGGTCTGACACTCCAGTCCTTCCAGCTATTTTTAAAAAATCCTTTAATCAGAGACAACACCGATATCTTCCTCGCATGGTTCCTTTCTCTCATAAAGTTCCTTCCTACAGACCTCACTTCAAGCACACTACCCCAGGAGCTGAGTCAGTTCTCTGCTAGTTTAAAGGACCTTTATTTTGTACAGAGGAGTTTGTAGAGCTGCAGCTTTGGAACTCAGTGTGCATATTGTAGGCACTGGGGCTACTTACATGAGAGGACTGGCAGAGCATTCTTATTCTGGAATATGGCACACTTTTAAAAAAAGAGTTTATGAACAAGGCAATGGTAAAAAAATCATTTCACCAATACCCATTACACCCAAATATCTAATGTGAAAGCATTAATAAAGGATTGTTATCTGAAAGAATTTTATATCTGGAAGTGATTTTGAAAGCAAGCACACATCACAGACTTAAAAAGAGGCTAAAAGAAAGTAGACAGATGGTCAGTTACCAAATTAGATGCAATCAGGATGTGGAAAGATAATTTATCATATTCCTTCTTCCCAACTTTTCATATAGACATTGGACTTGGCAAGCTGTTAATCTGCTCTGATGAGTGCTTACAATAGAGCTGAGAGCTCTGAACACTGCCAGACCCAGCAGATCTAGTTTTTTGCAGGCTTAGTCCTACCAGCCACTGTCCCTGAGGTGCTGGGTGCTTTGGCCTCACTTGGTCATTTGCCCTTCCTGTGCCCATGATTTCACAGAGCAATAAATCCAGCATTAGGGCTCTGAGGTCAAAATCACTGCAGCCACACAATGCAAAGTGCTGACTTACACCAAACCCTTGCTGCTGAGTCAAGTTTTCACCATTAATCTGTTGTGCTGCCAGGCTTAGGGGTTTTTTTATAGGAGCTTTAGTATCATCTGTTTGTGCTGCTCGAGCTTTATACTGGATCACCCATCATCTCCTGCGGCCAGCCTAGGGACAGCACAAATCCCGTGTCACACTCTTCCTGACCCCATGGGGCTGGGACCTTGTGTCTCTGCCTGATCCACGTTATCTCTGGCCTGTCAGCTTCAACGCCAGATTCTGACACCCTGTTTTCTGCTGCATGAGTACATCTCAAGGCTGAGTGCCTTTCACTAGCAAATGTGTTGTTCTGGTTATTCTTTCACTTCCCTGGCAGGTTTTGGAGCAAATCAGCATAGGGGAGGGAATGCAGTAACCAAAACAGGATGTGGGACTACTGCAACTGGAGCCAGGGAAAGCCTCCTTCTCTGTTTCCCCTTCCCTTGGCCGTACTTCTCATATCTCTGCGCTCCTAGACTGCCGTATAGATTACCCCAAGTCAGAGGTCCAGTGAAACCCATCTTGCAGTGGCTCCTGCAGCCTGTGCTGTCTCGCCTGCCCTGCTCCCTGGAGGATGGAGCAGGGGCTGAGGCCAGCCCTGCTGCCAGGGTGCCGTTGCACCATGAGCAATATGGGTGCAATTAGACAAGACAACCTACCTGCTCCCACAGCTCCTTGTTTCCCGAGAAGGGAGGCCTGCCCCTTGCCTTCCCAACCTCTACTCTTCTCCGGTGTATAATTCCTTCCTTGCCAGCTATCTGAGCCTTTAGTGAATGGATCTAGTTCCCTGCTAAAGACCCAGCAGGGATTCAGTTTTCCTTAGTTTTCTGCCATCTTAATAAAATAACTTGGCTCAGAGAAGGGTCAGAGAAGCACCAGTTCCAGCCAAATGACATGGCAGTAGCAAATATTTGAGAGACTGAGAAAGAAGGCAGTGGTGGCACTGGCACAGCAGCACCTTCTTCAGCAGGCTTTAGTCTATGCTGGCTAACCAGCAATACTATTTCCTAAAGTCACTATGTCAGTTATATTTACCATCAGGTAAATATGACCTATGAAGCCTAAAACCAGGATGTAACACTGGATCTCTGAAAGGCAAAAGAAATAAGTTTGTGGTCATTTGTCTGTGCTTGTCCCCGTCCTCTGAGCTGTGCCACTGGCAAAGGAACCACATTAATGTTTAACTAACATGTTTTTCCAAGGGGGAGGATAGACATTTTCAATGCAATTTAACCACTCAAAACATTACTCCTATCTGCCAGTAGAGCCCTCTGACAGGGGCCTATTATAGTTCAGTTGCTCTGTCTGACCCTGGTCCGGAGCAGTTTATCTCACTAGGTATCCAGGAAGGACAGATTTCATCCTGCCATGTTGTGACATTTTACTATTTCCTTCTCAGTGAGATTTAAGCTGCCAGAGATTTCTTAATTTCCATGGTGATGCAAGAGCCTGTACAGTAGATCTACATGCTGGAGACACTCTTTTTTCAGATTATTTCTAGCTCTTCCATTTCTGCAAATAAAGTGGAGAATCTGGCAGCCACTTTGATACCCTGACAAAAAGGAAAATAACACAGCTGACCTTCAGAACGACAGTAAGTGCTTTGGGCACTGCCAGGTTTTCCACAGGTGCTTTGAAAGTGTGTTAGCCCTCTTTAGTACTCCCTCAGCCATGGAGCCCGTGGACTCCTTCACCAACACACCAGGGGCTGGGTGCTGCAGGCTAACCCCCTGCTAATCTGCAGGGCTTGTTTTGAACTAAAGTGGGTCCCCTTCCCCTGCTCCCTTCTCCTCTGCAAGGAATCTGTCTTGAGGGGATGTTGCCCTCCTCCCTGGTCTTCACTCAAAACTGCAGCTGGGGAAGTACCACCTCCAACTTTTCTCCAAGGCTTAGTTAGTATTTTAAATTTTAGTAAACTTTTGGCAGATCCCTGGCTTTTTTCCTGCAAAACTGCCTTGAGAAACCCAGATGTTTTCCTTTCCAGTTAGAGACATGACAATGCCCCACAATTTCCGGTGAAATTTTTGTAATTTCACCCTATGAAATGACAAAAGCATTTAGTGCCGATACTAAAATAGACCAAAGAACTTTTCCTTGAGCTTATTTTAGAGGGTACCTGATGTGGTGCAGAGTTAGCTCTGTGGAACCAGGTCACACCCCATGCAGTCAGACAGGGGATTCCTTGTAACTCCTTCCATCTACAGGTGATGATGGGATGGAGGCCCAGCTCAAAAGAAAGACACAGAGGATAACCATTTACCAACCATGTAGTGCTGCAGGACACAACCTGCAAGTAGAGTCCAGTTGCTCTTGCCAAAGGACCAGGGACCTTTGCCAGCACATCTTCTCCTAGGTCATCTAACAAGGCAGCTCCTAGGTTGGCAAATTGCTTTTGAAGCTGTAAATAGAGAACTAGGAAAGCTTATCAAGACCACTTCCTGCTTGGAATAAATCACACAGTTCAATTTACTTGAGTATTGCGCTCCTTGAGATACTGCATGTTCTGTGAAACCTCCTCCAGATAAAAATAGATTGAGAAGATAGGAAATGCTTGAAGTGGTCCTAATCATCAGGAAGAAAGCCAGGAGAAACAGATTGTCCCCTGTCTACTATTAGCATAATTAATGGCCTCAAGTTATGCCAAGGGAGGTTTAGATTGGATTCTAGGAAACATTTCTTCACTGAAGGGTTGTCAAACATTGGATCAGGCTGCCCAGGGAAGTGGTGAGTCACCATCCTGGAGGTATTTCAAAGCATGTAGATGTGACCCAGTTTAGTGGTGGACTTGGCAGAGCTGGACTAATGGTTGAACTCATGACCTCAAGGGTCTTTTCCAATCCAAATTGTTCTGAGATTCTGTGATTCAGATTAGCTTGGGTTTCAGTTCCCCCAGCCTGGCAAACTTCATAGCTAGATCTTCTTTGCTTCGGGGATGTCATGGCAGAGTGGCTGGGACACTTTGGTCCTATGACAAGACTACAGTTGCTGGCACCAGCACTTCTGGGGAAGCAGCAAACACAGGATTGTGGATCTCAGCAGTGCTGCCTAATCAATGTGAGCAGTGAAGACCTTAGTCTTAGAGCTGTCCTGATACCCCTGGCACATTTTCTTGTCCTGTGAGCAAGTTATGTACTGGTCTCTCTTTCGCTTTTCCATATAGTGAGGTTGCAAAATTAAATTATAAATGTCTGATACTTGCTTTATTCAAGGATTTGGCATCATCCTGGTGGCACAATCCAACCTTTTTGTTTTGTCAAAGCAGGAGAAGTGAAAAGAAAGAGTGACATCTGGTAGCAGGTACCAAGCACCTCTGCTAAATACCCCCAGACTTTCATAAGAGCAATATTGTATCCTGAGATGCACAGAGAACAGCACTGCAGAGGCATACACCAGTTCCTACAGGCCTGCTCACAGCTCTTACTCATCCCCTCCCAGCACTTTATGTGGCCAAGTTTTAGGTTATGTGAAAGCAGCTATTTTGGCCAATTTAGTGTTTGCAAAACATGTTGGCATGGTCACAAGAAGGGCACCTGGGCAGGGCTATGAAAGCTTTGCCAGCTTTCTGTTAACTCAGGAAGGCCATGGCTACCTTGCTTTTATTACACATCTTGCACAGACATGTTGGCACAGTAAACATGACAATAAAGATGGATCACCCGTTGAAAAAAATCCCCATGGCTGAAGCATTGCATCTGGTTAACACAGGGCCATGGAGTCCTGCCACCTGAGCTTCACACTTGCAGATACTTTGATTTAGGTCTGGATCTGTCCCTTCATGCCCATGGGCAGGGTGAGATGGGGAAAACAGCAAAAAGTTGTGGACTTTTAAAATCAAAAACCTCAAAGTTCTCTCTAAAGGGGCAGTTTTTAAATATAACCACCCTAAACACAGCTGGAAAAAAATCCAGCTCCTGTCAGTGCTTTTTGTATGGAGGTGAGGCCTCCTGCTTTGATCCACCTTCAGCTGCCATCTGCCCCTTTTCCTGCTCAGCCCTCTGCTCTGTCTGGAGCCATCTGAGCAGACACAGCACCCTGGGCCAGCACAGCCAGGCAGGGGGGAGGACACGCAAGGAGCCGAGTTCAGAGCTCCAGACATTGCTGCTGGAAGATTTGCCACCTGCTCAAATGTGCTCTGATTCACCATCTGCTCCAAGCTGAACAAAAGAGGAATTACAACTGAAACAGCTACTGAAGGATACAGCTAAATGTGACTGCAGTGCCTTTTGCCTACTTGGCTGCCTGGCTCCTTGTGATGGGTTCATGGCACCCACCCAAACTTGACTCAGAGCTGCTCCAAGGAATACTGGGGATTTGTTAGTTTGTGAAAAGCGAAGAGAGTTGGACCCTGCAAGTTTTGCAAATAGGTAGCTGATGTCTGAAACAGAGATGGGAATCACTCACCTTGGTGTCAAACAGGGCAGCTAGGGGAGAATGCGATTGCCTTTATCCCTCCCTGGGGGCCCAGAGCAAAGTGAAAAGTCATGTAACCACCTGCAGAAGTTTTAATAAATAAGTGTAGGGTGAAAGTTTAAAAGCTTGCTGCTTTCTACTGAGCAGACTGTCTTCTGGGGCTGTGGCTGCCTGGCTCCAAGGAAAAAGTCTGCGGTTGATACTGACACCTCAGCTGTTTACTGCAGAAAAGAGGTGGTTGCCATCCCACAAAGGAAAAGCTGAAATCTTAATGCCATCAGTAAGAAATGGGAGGAAGGAATTATTTTACCACACATGATGAGTGGTAAAATGAGAAGGAAATTGCCACGTTCGGGTCTCAAGCTGAGTTCCAGTTTTACAGCGGCAGACTGGCACACAAGTGTTTCTGGCCAATAACCGAGTCACTTCAGAGGCCAGAGATTTGCTGGTAGCTGCCCACTGCAAACATCCATAATCTGATGGTGACTACTGGCCCATGTATCAAACAGTTGATGAGGATGTACTTAATCCATCTATCTCACACTAAGATTGCTAGCTAATTAAAAATGGAAACTCAACCCCAGATCTGCAGTGATAATGTCAGATGAGGATATTATTGGCATTAAATTGCTTCACTCTCACATCCCATCCTTTCCAGATGGGAATTATTTGTACTTGGATATGTGCAAAGTCTTTAATTAGCATGCTCAGAGAGTCATAGATTAAAAGATTTACACAAGACAAAAATAGTAACAATTATTATTCCTATGGTGATCTTTTCCATTACTAACAGTTTAAAAATATGTATAATATGCTAAATACAGGTACTTATTACTTCCTTTGTTTAACTCTTCATTATTTTAACTATTTGCAAATTTTTTTACTTCTTTTGCTTTAGCTCCTCAGTATCTTCATCATGAGCCTGATCCTGCTGAGCTAAGAGGTCCAGAGAAAAGGAGGAGATATTCATCACCTCAGACTTTTACAGTTTGATTGCAGTACAAGACAAGATAGTGGTCAAGTGTGAACGCAAAGCGAGGCCATGCAATTTGTAGTAGTTGGCCCACTGCTTGCTGGTGGGTATCTGTGAGGTTTGGTGGAATGTCAAAGAAGGATTTTGAGGAGAGGTTGTAAGGAGGATCAGGGGATCACTTCAACAATGCCTGTGGGGAATGGCTGTGTCAGTGAAATGGGAAAAGTCTCGGTGCTCCTCTTTGAGGTACTTCATGAGCGGGGCTACTCAGGCAGGGGCTTCAGCCGCTCTGGCTAGTTCATTACATTTTTTGCTGCTAAAGGGGTCACATTTGCATGCAGAAGAGGCACAACTGCCTTTGTGAAATGCTGTTTAAGTTACCCTTTGCATAGGCCAAAATCATAGAAACTGAGAGGTGTCGATTCCAGTGTTCCTCAACTTTTTTTTGTCGAAGAAGGACATGAGACCATTTGTACAGCAGCATCACAGAGATTTGCACTTACAATCATTAAAAAGGCCAAAGTCTGAAGGTTTGTCTTTCACCACTACTTCTTTTTGTTTTTCTTCACTCATATAGGTGAAGAACACCTATATGTTGGCAATTGTTTACAAATACCATTCTGCAGTCTTTTCCTGGATCACATTCTCACGTTTCCTAAAGTGATCACAGACTGCGGAATGCAGATTTTACCTATTTTGTGGCTGAAAGTGTGGCCAACTGTACTTGAAATCAACTGTACTTCAAACAGTTGTTGAGCTGTTACTCAGGTATGAGCATGTGCAACTGGCCGCCAGCCTGGGCTGCTGCCAACAGGGACAGAGCACGGAGATGGCAAAGAGCAGGAAGATGATGCGTCCTGAGTAGTTCTGTTTGATCCGACAGCAGCCTAGGAGTGGGCACGGCCACAAGCAAGTGGCATAGCAACAGGCCAAGACAGAAATCTTTGCAGAGACAGGCTTTTTACACAGAAAGGTATTTAGGCAGTGATGGTTCAAACCGATCCCCGCTCACAAGTAGTTTTCTGTTCCAAGTAATTGTGCAGCGGCGAACTACATGTCAGGTTATTTACTCCTCTGCATTAAAAAGAATAGGATTAAAGTTACAGAAATTAGGAGGTACTGTTTCAAAACAGATCACTATCGGTGCAAAAAGGAGATGTAATGAAATATGTTAGTGGCTTCGTATGTTTTCTTAAAAGATTCATGTGGGTTTGGCCACGTTTTCTTTGGGAAGAAAATGGTGAGACATCGCCACTTTGTTACTTTGCTAGTTTTTACATTCTGTATGCCCTACACCGGAGACAGTAATTCCTTCTAAATAACATTATATTCTTTCCATTGTACATCCTATGACTCAGGTAGAGAAAGTCTGTTGCTAAACCCTGCTGTCTATGCTACCCGCCAGTGTACTGGAAATGAGTAATGCTCAGAAGTAGAAGCAGAACAAACACCCTTAAAGAGGAAAAAGGCCCCTCCTTTCCTAAGAATGGAAAGTTTGACAACGAACATTATTTAACAGATTTATCTTATTCATAAGTAAAGGAAAAAAGGGCATCCCAAGAGAGATACAACTAATACTAAGGACACTGTCTTCTTAAAATTCAGGCTGGCATGCCAGACTGCTTTGACACTAGACAAATGCCCTGCTCGAGAAGCTGATGTAAGGTGAGGAACTTCCATAACATTTCAAAGCTACAAAAATTATCTTATGTTAATATTACTTACCAGACACAATGAGAAAATACTTCTCTTCTTTTTTAAGATGTGTGCACATTTTAGAGATTTCAACACTGACAAAGGCTTCATAGGCAGAAATACCAGGGCATTTTACTTTGAACATGGTTACAAGACAGAGACTCAAGTTCTTGGTTTAACTCCTCTCACTTCCACATACAAAAAATTGAAACCAACTGTCAGTCTTCTCACCATGAGCCCACAGGTAAACAGGAAAGAGTTTCAGTCTCATAGCCTCAAAGACTGCGAAATATATTGAATCAGACCCCCTAAAAACTCCTAAAAATGAGATTGGGTTTGCTTCTTTGGTTGTTTGGGGTTTTTTTACAACAATCTTCTCTTAGTTCAAATATAGCAGGCTAGAAATAGAGCTTTTTATTTTCCACTTTTTGATCCTTAAGGCTACAAATAATTAAAATTTTGCAACTTTTAATTCACTACCATTTTTAAAGAAGCTTTCTTCTCTAAAACTGGGGAAAGAAACTTTCAGAATGAAAAGACCCAGCATGTACTTTTGGTAAAAAACCATGAAATTCTACAGTCCTAGAGTATTATAATGAGTATATGCAGTAATTAATGCTGCTGTACAATATACTGTGGTACATCATAACATAAAAACCCCACTTTCAGTGAAGGTGAAGACCTTTGATGAAAAGTAATAGATTATTTCCCATTTGATGGAGAGAATGGTTGATGGTGTCTTCCTAAGGATATGTTTTCCTTTTAGCCACATCTTAGTTTCTTATCCTTGTCTGTGTCCAAATGAATGCAATAAATGCTGCAGGAAAATTGGCTGTGCAGCAGGTCATTAATGGTAGAACAAGCACTCAGAATTTTTTTTTGGTGGGACAAGAATTACAACGAAAACCTACCTTCCCTACATTGTACACATTGCTAATATCAAAGCACTTAGAATATCACTAAACATTTTGTTTGCTTGACAGATATCAGTCATCTTCAGGCAGATTTCTGGAGCAGATTGGGCTGCAATGCCAATGCATGAGAGGAGACACCTTTTGGAGGGAAAGGAAGCCTTTCAGCAAACTGAACAGGGACAGAAAAAGCAGGAGTGAGAATTCAAATGCCCAGCTGATCAGCCTGCTCAGTGGTAGGTGAAGAGGCTGGGGGTGAGGAGCTTGGCAGGAGCCCGGGCTAGCCAGTACTGGAGATCAAAGCACAGTATTTCCCTTGATGCAGGTCAGCATAAGGCCTTGCCATCTGGCCACAAACACTGACAAAGTACACTTGAGCCATGTTTTAATATGGACTTAACTGCTACCAGGGCTAAACCATAAAACTGTATTTCCTGCTGGGGTGAATGCTAACCCTCACTGAACAAAACAGACTGTTCCTGACAGAAACTCCCTGCACTTTTCCATGAACTGAGTCTAATCCTTAAGACTGGCATAGCTCCTGGAAAAGTAGTCATCGAGTTCATGATATATTTGAGTGCTGCTTCACCTCTTTAAGGAATGTGCTTGCAGGGATGACAGGCCCAGTGAAGACAACTGGAAGAGGCTATTCTTTGGAATAAAAGCTAATGACTTTCTGCAGTTGTAAGAAACAGTGTTGCAGTAATATAAAATACAGTGCACCCTTCAAAAATAGCTCAGAGGGCCTGAAATAACTCAGAGCACCAGGCTGTACAGTCAGTGATTCCTTCACCCATCACATTTCTTAACAGGCTGATGACAGACCCTGAGACTACACACACACACAGAGTATTCAGTCATAAACATAGGCAGGTTACATGTGGGTGACAGGGAATGTTGCTGGGACAGATGGAATCAAGCAAAAATGCAGAGATGCCTATTACTGCATATAGAGGGCTGCGTGCATCTTTCTGAAGTACAGTATTCTCAGAGCTTGATCCAAAAATGCTTGCTTAGGTTTCCTGTACAGTTGTGAGTGAAACAAGACAGATTAAATGCCTGCTGGAAATGCATACATGTGGCTGTTGTTCCCTGGCCACAGAAGGAGTCCAGGCCCTGCACTGGGAGGATGCACCAGTGCTCAGACAGCCACAGCTGAATGGGGGATCCCACACAGGATGATTAATTGTGCAGTGCTCAGAGCAGGGCATCATGCCCCATTTCTTCTTGTAGGCAAATAGTCCTGTGACTACAAGAATGTCACCAAGAGATGTCCTGTCCCCAGGAGCACGATTTCATGGGAACTGAGTATTTTATTGCTCCAGAGAGACACTGGCACCCAGCTGATACCTCTATGAGAAGTAACACATTTGAGAAACACACATTTTGACACACATATTTTGAACAACTGACCCAACCGAAAACATCTCCTACTCTGGGAGGTAAATGGAGGGCAAGGTCCTTGGGGCAGCACAGGGCAAGTGCTGCCCCAAGGACCACTTCCGTCTGTGGAACAACAGTGGGAGAGACACTGTCTGAAGTCATACAGGAATGGTGCTCTCCTTCACATCCCTACTGTCAGCCTGGGCTTTTCTGCTCTCCCAGTGCCAGTCGAAGTGGAATGAATCACTACAGCAGCTTGATGAAGCAGCAAGCCGTGAACATATTTCCTTGTGTTATCTAATGGTGAAACACAGAGGATGTGGCTAATTAGGGAATCATCCTCACCCTGGCAGATTTTCTCAAATGGAAATGGGTTTTGAGGTTTGCTGACTACTGAGGGTGAAGCTGCAGAGTAGGTAGTCACAGAAGCTTTTAAATGTACATACTCCTCTGCAGGTTACCTGCTATGCAGCAATAGCCACAAATATGTCAAAAATGTAAAAAACACAGAAGATTAAAAATACAACCTTTTTTTTTCCTTAGAAAAGTTTGGAGACTGTGTACTGTTAACTCATCTGAAACCATGATAAAGCTGTGGATGGTCATGTCAAAGAGCTATGGATGGGGGATGAAAGTAATTTGCTGCCAAGGGTAGCAACAAACCCACACGCCATCTGAGTGTAAGCCGTTTCTGTAAGCAGATGCAGCTACAGCTTTTTTTTTTTTTTTGCTGTGAACAGTACCCTTTTTTCTGACTTGAATTATATTTTCTTTCTGTTCATCTTCTCAGGAAGAGGATTTTTGTGTTTGTTTGTTTTGCCTTTTCCAGTGTATTTGGAGCTCTTGATCACAAATGTGATGAGGATAAAAAGGAACATGGTTTAAAGAAACATAACTAGAACTAATCATTGTAGATATGGTTGATAGTTCTGGCTAGAAAAATACCTTGGTTTCAATTGTTTATAACTTTGAACATATGGTCTGAAATTTTCCATTCTCTGACTTCAGTTTGATTTAATCAAGGGATTTGGGCAGGGGGAAGATGTGTTTCTTTCCATATCAGCTGTGGGAGATAAGGCACTGCAGAATAACACCAAAGTAGGTTTTTTCACATAGAAAATTACGTAAAGGTTGCAGTATCACCATCCTCGTGAGGAATAAATTGCAGTTCGGCATGTAATGTGCTTTTTCCTATTTCCAGGTTACAAATGTTGGAAAAAATAAGAGTTGCATATGCTCAGTAGAGACATGGTAACAACTTTTACATTTATTTTATGAAAACATGGTCAAGTTTAGAGTTGCATAGGCCCTTCTCTTTAAATGCAGCTCCTCTACTCTCTTGACCGTTCTGGGGCTAGACAGAGGAGCTGAGACTAGGAAGCCTTTCTCTTCTATGCATTCAGTCCCAGAAGGAATTTGAGAATGAGTCCTTTCCACCAGGCTTGCCTTGGGTTAATGGCTTTTGATTTGAGAAAGTGCAGAACAATGCAGAAAAGAAAATCCAAGGGAACTCAGATTTTGGCCTAATATCCAAAATATTGGACTAGGAAGTGATGATAAATTTTTCAAAGGGTCCAAGTACCATTTGCTTTGGTAGTTTTGAGCTATGGCCTTAGAAAGAGTCAGCCTCATGTACAGCACTGCTTGGGTGTGCTCCCTTACCTGTTTCTGCCTTCTCTGCAGCAGGAGCTGGTCAGACTGCCCCAGTGGTGATCCTTGGGAGTGATGGTTACAAGAGAATCAGGCACCTGGCAGGGATGACATACCCTTGATATACTCCTGTCTAACAGCAGTGACAAATCCTCAATGATTCCAGTGCCTACCACTGCAGTGGGGAAGAGATACAAGTGCTTGTCCCAACACAAAAACAAAACAGAACAAAGAAAAACCACCCAAACTAACCCCCAAAACATCAAAAGCAACAAGACTAGCTATTTGGTACTAATTGTGCTGCAATAGCTGGAATTCAATGTAAAGATCTATCTAAAATCTACTGGGGAGATGCATCGTAAAAGAAAGTTGTCAGTATATATTGGTTGAAATATGAGTAAATACATTGTTTGTTGTGTGAGTAAACACACGAGAAGAAGAAAACAGGATCCACAAAAATACCCATCATTCATATGGACAGGAGAGCACACGTCTCCTCCTTGGTTAAGCTGGTATTTCATTCTACCTAAATTTTCACTCTCTGTGACTATCAGTTCACATAAGTGCCAACATGCTTGATGGGGAAAGAATGGGGCTCTCCCAGGAATATGGGCTTGGTCTGAAGTTCAAGGAAAAAACACCACTTTACCACTGTTTTCAACAATGCCTGTGCAGAAATGAATACAAGGAAATGGTCTTGTTCACATCCCAAGTCCCCAAAGCAGCCACAGGCCCTTGGCTTCTCTTTCCTATACAGTTGCAAAGACCGAAACATCTGTAACATATCTTTAGGGTTTTTTTTAAACTCCCTGTGGTGCTTGTGGCAATGGACTAGAGTGATTGCAGAAATGAGCAGAGCAACCAGCTCCCTGGCCAAAAGCCAGGCAACTTGCGTCCTCTCCGGTTACCAGATCGCAAGTATCAGGGAAATGATGTAGCTGCAAGCACTGCTGAGGTCAACAGCTGAAATCTGTTCTCCGTTGGGTTTTAAAATATTTCCCTCCAAGCCCCAGACAAAAGTTGCCAAGACAGACAGAAGTGACAACATTTTAAGAGAACAGCATGTTGGGTACTAAAAGCCCAGCTCTGCAGGTGGAAGAGGATCTGAGCAGTGTGGCCGTGAGGAGGAAGAGCAGCAAGGGAAGGAAACGGCTGGTGCAGGTGTTCTTGCCAGAGCACCATGGACCCGAGCAAAAACTGTATCACTAAGGTAGGAGTTGTTCTGCATCAAAACCAAAGAAAGAAGGGACAGTTTTCCAATTTCTGACTATGAATAGCCAAAATATCTCAGGAACTCCTTCAAAATTTCACCCACAAACCTGTGAAATATGATCACCGGTGATTTAATGGGATTTCCAGCATTGTCAGGGAAAATTATACTGAAAAGATTTTTTGGAAAAACAGTGTTATTACAGCAGAATTTAAACTTAAGCAGAGAAGTAATTCAAATGCAAACATTGTCTACTCGAATAAGCCTGCTCAGAAATCTTTTCTTAGCATGAGACAAAAATGCATGTTAAAACCTCCTGTTTAGAGCAAAGACATTTTGGAAGTTGTTACTGTACAGATTACATCCAAACAGCACTTAAAATATGGCAGAAGTTTTAATAAGTATCTGTTAGCTTAATTTAAAATTGCAGTGAAAAAACATTCAAGGATCACATATCAGGCAGTGTTGTTTCTACTCTCAGAAGGAAGTTTCTCATCTGCAGAACCCAAAGTTCTCTCTCCTCTTCCTTGAGCAAGGTCATCTGTGGGCAAACCAGGGTCCAGAAAGTCACCATTAAAATCAAATGGCAGCTTCATTCCTATTCTCACTGCAAATCACATCAAATCTTAACACCTCACTTTATTTGCCAATAACATTTTAGGGTGGAAGGACAAACCAATGCGGATTCATCAATTACCAGTTAAGAAACAATTCTGTAATCAGTGAGTCCAAAGTTCTACAAAACACAAGCTCTAGGACTGTCCCAAAAGAGATTCAATTTGAGTCAAAGTTACTCCTACAAGCCAGAACTCATGCAGGGACTCTTTTGTCTTAATGCTGTGTGTTTGGAAACAGGTGGGATTTTTTGATCATAACAGCTTGTTACAAGACAAGAAAGAAAAAAACATATTGAAGAAAAACTTTTGAATATGTCAGTGGTGACAGGTGACAAAAACATTCCATTTGTTCCAGTAAATTTAGCTTCCAAAAGAGAAGTTTTAAGGCTACCTCTTTTTTTTAATGCTGAACTTGCATGGCTCCTCTCCTCTCCTCTCCGCTCCTCTCCTCTCCTCTCTTCTCTCCTCCCCCTCTCCCCCCCCCCTCTCCCCCTCCCCCCTCCTCCTCTCCTCCCCCCCTCTTCTCTCCTCTCCTCTCCTCTCTTCTCTCCTCCCCCTCTCCCCCCCCCCTCTCCCCCTCCCCCCTCCTCCTCTCCTCCCCCCCTCTTCTCTCCTCTCCTCTCCTCTCTTCTCTCCTCCCCCTCTCCCCCCCCCCTCTCCCCCTCCCCCCTCCTCCTCTCCTCCCCCCCTCTTCTCTCCTCTCCTCTCCTCTTTGCTACCCTCATCAGAGTGGAATGCAAATGCCTTCTAACCAGGCATTAAATGATGCCTCCAGGTGCTGTCATACCTGGTTTGCTGTCTTCCTTATCATCTGCCCAAGGCAAGATGGGTATCTGTGGTGTTTTCGAAGAGGCTGTTTTTTTAAATATACCTGCTGCTCTGTGTTTATATTAGATTAGACAGATTGAAGAAGTACACGTGATGCTTACCGTAGGTGACAACACATTTGTGTAAATCCAAATGTCATCTTAGTTGTTTAGTCTATTTATTTCAACACTTGTTTTTCACATTTTGTGGCTTTAACACCCTTATCCCTAACACAAGCTGCTTTCTACCTCTTTTGCAGACTCCCGAATGAGCTACGTTTGTAATGATGCATTTAAAAATTGCTTGTCCTCTGCAGTGCATTCCTGTCCCAATCACAAGTCAGTGTCCTCCTTGCAACTGTGAATGTTGGGGGTTTTTGTTGAAAGTTACTTTTTAACGTTGTTATTTCTCTGTCCTGGCTTGTACTACCCATATGCAAACTGTCAGCACAACCGAGAGGAACGGGGTGAACAGCTGGGCTGGGGGATGAAGTGGGAAATTATTCAGCTGCTTTCACTGCCAAAGCAAACACATTGTGTACCTGCACCATCAGCACATGGTAGTCAGGCTTTAAAAAAAGAAAGAAAAAAGGAACAAAGAAAACTCCCTTGATATAGAAGATGTGTCATACATAGTACAACGTGGTAAAGGACAGCTACCCTCAGTCTGGTCCTGTGGTGAGGTTTCTGCCTGGTGAGCCACTTGCATGAGCTTCTCTGTCAGAAGAACGTTTGCTGCTCTGGGGTGCGTGGCAAAGGGTGTGTTTCCTGCACTCAGGCATTTGGCGTGAGATTAACAAAAGTTCCGTGTTCCATTGTTCCCTATAACCAACTGTAGCCTCAGAGTCCAGGCTCTTAATTCCCAGATCTGAAAGGAGGCAGAGGGGAAAATCTCACATTTTTGGTGAACAGCATAATGTCCAATTTCTTGTCCTAAGAGCTCTTCCTAAAATCTCACACTTATATTGTCAGAAAAAATGTTCTGGGAGCACTGGCGCAGTGGTAGATGTTGTGGTACTGACTCAGCCAGAGCAGGACAGCCAGTCCATGTACTCCAGAGCAGTTATCCCAACATGGACTGCTTGTTACACTGAATTGATTCAGATAAGCTGTGCTGACTTTAACAGGAATGCAGTTTCACCCATGCTTGGGGGATGCATTGCTTTGACTTGAACTTGTCTAATTGCACTTGTGCAAAAACCATGTACAGGCGAGCCCTAAGATCCTCAGCTCCCAGTGACTTGTTTTTGACTCATGGCCATGCTGAGAAAAGGCAAGACTGTGCTTGTTTAGGCAGCAGATGAAAGTTGTCATACTAGAAATACCATTATGGCAAGATTAGCACTGTGTGGAATTGCAATAATTGGTTAGCACACCAGCATATAAAAAAAAAGACAAATTGCTGACCAAAAGCTTTTTTATATTTGTTGCAAGTAAAAGTTGAGATGATGAGTGCTTCCAGAATAAGGAGGAGGTATGACAGCTTTCGTTTGACCTATGACACATCCCTTGGGATGAATACTATTTTCCTCAGGAGGATTTTGATAGAATTCCCATGGTGGTGCACTCTGGCTGTTTTATTAGAATTTAGCCAAACATCCACAGGACATTAAACAACAAAATGTACAGATTAAATCACTTCTGGAAAACTTTTGAGCATTTTCCTGCAAAGCATTAAAAAGGAGGTGTTCTTTATGAACTTGGAAAAACAGCACGAAGCATTGAATAAATTCTTGTGATTTAGGGAAGGGGGGGTGTTATTTTTCTCCAAATTTTTCTCTTTTTAAATGGAATTGAAGATCAAAAATTGCACTTAGTAAGTGGCACAAGGAATGTCCTACCTCCTTCTCGGGACAGATGAAGGGCACGGAGAGTACTTTGTCACACACACTGCAGCTTTACCCCAGTGCTGTGAGTGTGAGCTGCCCAGGGCTGTGTGTTGGAGGCACAGCCCTCTCCTCATGGCTTCAGCTGGAGCCTGTGCACCAGCACTGGCCTGCAGAGCATCTGCTCCCCTCTCCTGCTGACAGGCTTAATTTTAGCTCCAAGCCAAAGGATGACACAGAGGCCACATTTTCTCGTTTGTTGTTCCTGCATAAATATTTCCTAATCCAGTATCTTGAAGAGTATTTCGGCCTCAACTGAGTGATTTGGCAGACAACCTAAGAGGTGTACATACCCAAGGACACAGAGTAGGGGCAGCAAGTGGAATCAAAACACAGCTGGTAAACAATGTGTACTCCTCCTAATGAAAGTATGGCACACAACAAGGTTTCTACCAGGACAGGAAAATTGGATGGCAGACGGGAATTTCAGTATCGTGACCACACATGCACAACATGTTCAGCAAACCACACTGCCCATGAACTGGCTCAGATGGGATGGACCTTTTGTTGTAAACGATGCCTGTGCCTGATGCATTGCATGGATAATCTCCTGTAGTCTGAAGAGTGCCATCAGTGGGATGGGCTTTCTGCAATCCTGCATAGGAGTTCCCAAATTATATACCCCAGAAAGTCCATCTGTCATGTCTCCACAAAATTCACAGGTGCTTTCTACCAAAAGCACACAGGGCTGTACATAACCACAAGCACAAATCATATGTACAATTTTTGTGTCTATTTTAAAAGTAAGCAGACTCCAGAATTACCTTCAATGAAACAATATAATGAAGAGTGTGAGCACCATGTGGTAAATGTGACTGGGATGAATATTATATTGTAAAGATGCTTTAATTTTTATTAGTTTGCCATTTTTCACTTGGTTGTAAGGACTTAAATCAGAAGCAGGTAATTGGAGGGGGAAACAAATTGGGAAAGACAACGCCAGCAAGGCAAGGCAGGGTTCAGCCAACACCACAAGCTCACTGCAACACAGCAGCGAGCTGGGGAATGCCCTGGTAAGTGCTAGGCTGGTGAGAACCCGGATCTGGAGCTAGGACAAAAGAGGAGACCAAAAGTTGAAAGGTGCCGATCTGCCAAAGAAGCCAGGTGGAGGGTGTGTGTATCTGTGTGTGTGTGTGTGTATCTGTGTGTGTGTATCTGTGTGTGTGTAAAGGGAACTGTCAACACCACCTGGGTGAAACACCCATAATAAAAGATGACTTTGCTCTCTCAAGAATGAGAGCAGCCAAACCAAAACCCACAGTTAATGGAGAAATATGTGCATGGGCTTGACTTTCTTCATCCTCTCTTCTGCTCTTCACCTCCCTTCAGATGAATAAAGTGTTTTATTTCAGTGAACTTGTGTTTGGATCACTTGGCTGGCAATCGTCTCCCTTCCTTTCTCACACATTTGGGTCGGGTCTTGGTTGGGTACCTCTGTCCTGTCTGTAGCTGGGGGAGGGGAGGCAGCCTCTGTGGTGGGAGGGCTCCTCCATCCCCAAGGCTGCCACAAGAGCCCTGAGCCATTCCCTGGTGGTACCCACCACATGCCACCAGTGAAGAAACCTGGGCAACAGGCTCAGGCTAGACAATTAAAGCTAAATGAGATGTCACCTGCTCTTGGCATCAGCCAGACTCGCCATAGACAGAGGCTGCGGGGTGCCCAGAAGAGCTGAGACTGTTGAATCGACAGACCTGGTAATGGTTGTGGGGAGGAGAGGATGGAGAGTGCCCCAAAGGCACAGATTTACCTCAGTGAGTGCCCTTAAAGAGAGGGACTTGTGAAGTAGGGATGTCCCTGCAAACACCTTCTTCTAGGGCCTTGACTGGTTTTAGGAGAAATAAGTGACTGTTTGGAAACACACATTAAACCATAAGCCAATAAATATGGTGGGTATTTTCCTACCAGAGTATTTTGCAGTGGTTTTGAGTACACAAATAAATGCTACCTGAACCCTGAGTAAGTTTGGTGTTGACTGCAGTGAAGTGATTAAATTCACTCTCATCATCTTTGTTCAAATGTTTGTGACACCATAATCAAATATGTAGAAATGATTCATGTCAATTTAGATTGGTGTAGTAAGAAAGCACCATAGTTTCCAAGCACAAAGGAGATAGGCAGATGCATTTAAAATAAAAATATGTTGCAATGTGAGGTAGGGGAGTATACAGTACAATAATAGAAACAAGTAATATAAAGAAATGCAAGACTTACAATTCTTAAAAGATTCTCAAGATTCTTCCTGGACACAATCAATGTAATCAAACTGCTCACTGGTGACACTGCCTTTCCTTGGGTTCAGCTCAGCTGCTCCCACAACAGGGCTTGGCTATGTGTGTCCTGCAGCATGAACGAACAGAGGTGTTTTTTATCTCTCCTCCACCTGAGATCCACATTCTTGAGAACTGGTTTATCATCAGGACCCACCAATGTGCCAGCCCGACTGCCCCAGCCACATCTCTCACATACTCCTTTCGTACCTCGTGTACAACCAGTGACTCTTGTCAGAGTCAATGCTGTCAATCTCAACTGTTAATGCCAGAAATCATGTCCCACCAGAAATAATCTGAAAATACAAGGACTTTATGAACTCAGCTTGCCTGCACGGGTTTGAATTCCTTATGCATCACATGTGATGGCAAAACCAATTCTAACTGAATTGCTGAAGTACAGCCACAGTGACATTTAAGAACCACCAAACACATTAACAATTGCATTTGGAGACTGGCAATTTTACTCTGCGCTCCACCCAAGAAACTGGAACAGCACTGTTTGCAGTCATGATTATTCTTAGCTAAGTTGCCATGGAACAAAGCCTGGTTAATCCTAATGGACTGATTCAGGAACAATCTTTCTTTCTAATCTTATTGCCTAATTCTCTATCACTCCCATTAAGTTGGTATTTATTCAAGACATAAGAGCAGCAAGATTTTCAAGGAGTCGTTACTTCACCATGTAGAGTGGTAGCAGCAGCACAGTTCTCTCCCTAAGAATAATAAAGGATGTTTTTGTTTCTCTTTGAAGGAAGCAGGGTAAAGAATTTTTCCTTCCAGAAGCAGATTGAATCTCCATTAAATCTCCATTAAATTTTCCTTGAATTTATGGGATTTATGACTTCATGTGTTCCTTTGAGCCTTGGAAATTACAAATGTTTGGTTAGTGATACCTTTGCCAGAGAAAGGAATGTTTTGGGGAATGTGGACAGAATGAGACAGATGTGCTGTAAAAGAAGTTACTGTACTTTGCCATTTTTCTGATGCCAGCTTCATAGCCACCTTTCTTCTATCACCTAAGCAATAGTCTGGCCTCTTCTATTTGCTGACAGTAATACATGACATTGATTTCAAATACCTCACAAGCCTCCTAGAAACCAGTCAAGGAGTGGTGCACATGCTAGCATCTCCTAGGGAATGCAGGCAGCCCAGCAGTACAGCAGGAGGCTGCGATAAACGGCCTCATGTTGCGATCAAGTTCATGGGGTAGAAGCTCATGCAATGTCCAGTTCCTCCAGACTCTGCCACATGAGTGTATTGCAAGGCTCTCAAGGTAGCTGACTCACATATTGTGACGTAGCTCTTAGCAACGAGGTGTGTGCAGAAGTACCATGGGGAGGGGTGAATTCTTCCTGCGTTTTTTGAGAATTGATATATCAGAAATTAAATCACGGTCAGGTAGTGGATAGGAGATACTGGGGAAAAGAATGCCATTCATGTTTGCAATGTGCCTCACACAGAAACACACAGATCTCCTTTAATAAATCTCTGGAAAAAGCCATGCAAGCTCTCTGCTCGCAGAGCTAAGCTTTCAGTGATTAAAGCCACAGCAATATTTTCTTTACAAGAAATAACACCATAAGGTCACTGCAGACATCACCACTCTGCTCAGGGTTATGGAGAATAAGGCAATTTAATTTTAAAGTACCTCGTCACTGAAATAAATTTGAGAAAGATATTAAAACCAGCCCTGACCTGAAAATAGAGGTATCCAAAGCAAATAAGGGTTTTGATGAAACAGATGGTTACCATAATTAACTTTGGCATTTTCTGCCATAAACCACATAGTTTTAACTCAATTAGTTGGCCTTTTTTTTTTTCTTGTTTTAATTAAACAAAATCACTTCCATCTAATCAGCAACGAGTTTATAGCCAAACAATAAAATAGCCAGTTTTAAGAAATCTGGATAAGACATAGCCCAGGCCAACAGCCATCAAAGCTCCCAGTGCCTGCTTTCTCTTGGCTGGGAGGTCGTGGAGCTGCTGCACCAGAGCCCGGCAGGAGCCCTGCCCTGTGCTGGGATCATATCTGTTTGTTTACACAAAATGTAAAAAAACCCATCCTGCAGCTGCTGCAAAGCAATGTGAACTATGCTGCACAAGCCAGGGGCGGTGGGTTAATCTTCTGTTATTTATCAGCAAAACTGGAATCTTCACTTCAGCTATTCGCACATAAATGTGCCGACACAAACCAGTTTAGATAAATTGCTCTGATTCTGTTGTAAACACATAGGTATTTGAATCTTTCCTTGCTGCTTCAAAACCACAGTGAAGGCTAACCACAATCCTACCTAAGACCATTTATCTTATTTTGTCAGTTCATCTTGCAGCAGGAGACCATTACTCAAAAGGAGCATTTGCTTCCAAGGGATGTGACCATCCCTGGTGATCATTTTAATACAATTAAGACATCCCTACATCTTTACTTGTGTTGCTTTAGTAGGAAGTTAAATTTCAAAAAATTTCTCACTGACAGGATGGAAAGATCAAATTATGAAAGACTTCTTACTTTTTTGTCTCTGATGTTTTTTACAATACCCAAGAGTGGACGTATTCCAGATAAGTCTGAAACGGACTATGAAATTGAGGGAATTAAGGATTTCTGATATTTTTCCACTGTAAATGAAGCAGGAAGGTTCCCATGGCCAAGGCAGTATGTTTGTATTTTCCACCATTTTCAACAACATTATGACCATGTCAAGGCCAAGTTCATCGTTTGGCTTATTCAGTTTCACTTTTGCCTGGAGCAATGAGTGCAGAGAGAAAAAATGCTGGAAATGGCCCAGACCACAGCAAGTCAATGCAAAATGATGAAGGACAGACGTTTCAGGGCTTGTTTGCATTCTGTATCTGCAAACTGCTTTTACCTCTATAAGTCAAGTTGTGCACGGCCTCACTCAGGCAAAATTCCCTAGGATTTCAAGGGGAAATATGACTGCAGATGGGCAGGCTGCTTCTGAAGGCAATATCTCAGAGCAAAGATGTAACAGAGAATCATAGAGGGGTTTGGGTTGGAAGGGACTTAAAAAATGATCTCTTGCCAGTGCCTCTGCCCTGAACACCTTCCACTAGACCAGGTTGCTCAAAGCCCCATCCAACCTGGCCTCGAACCAATCCAGGGATGGGGCATCTACAGCTTTTCTGGGCAACCTGCTCCAGTGCCTCATCACCCTCACAGTAAAGGACTTCTCCCNAATCCAGGGATGGGGCATCTACAGCTTTTCTGGGCAACCTGCTCCAGTGCCTCATCACCCTCACAGTAAAGGACTTCTCCCTTATATCTAATTTAATATTAGATAAGATATTAAAAAAAAAAAAAATGTCCCCAAGACGATGACAGCAAGACAGTCACTGTCTTGCTGTGCATCAATAACAAATAAGTGCTATCAGTGCTGGAAGTGGAAACATACTAAACCCAGCCAGTGCTACCACTGCCTTGCAGGCAGATTTCCTATGACACTGCCAGCTACACCTGGATTTGTATTTTCAGATTTCTTAGTTGGAGACTGTCCCCTCTCTGCTCAAATCTAGGGGAGATTAACCTGGATCTAAACATGGTTCCTCATATTTCTTCTCTTTTCCATCTTACTAGTTCCCTCCAGTGCATTTCTGTGTGACTCTGAATAACAGTGTGATTTCTGTGTGTCCTTCTCAGTGTAAGCTTTGGGTGAGAAGCTGTGCTGGGGTCTTCCACAAAAGCAGTGGGAGCTGCAACTGCTGTGAGCGAGACTTGAGGGGAATGCTCGTGGCCCTGCTTCATCCCCTCAGCTTCTGGCAGTCAACAGGTCTGAGATTTTTAAACGCCCTTGTCAGCCACAGGCTGTCTCTCTATTGTGTGCACCAGCTGCTGCGGACTGTACTGAAATCCTCTTTGCACTTACAGAGCTTATGCCCAGCACGGGTCCTCGGCACAGCAGGCTGGCACTGGGGGCCTCGAGTACAGCCCAGCGCTCCAATGCCTCCGTGGGAAGGGCAGACCTCCTCTGAAACTCCCTTAGAGCTTTTCCTTACCAAGATGAGAGGAGTAGCGGCCTCAAGAACAAAAGAGAGGTCTTTTTTTGGTGATTACATAAATGTTTTGAGCACCTTTGTAAATAATGCATGTGCTAAGGGAATGGGAATACTGCACAGCACGGAGGAGTGTCAAAGAAAACAAACAAGTGCTTTAAAACAAAAGACTCGAGATACAGTAGTGAGGAAATCCATCACAAGAGGGACAAAATTAATTCACCAGAGCAAGGACAAAAGCCCAGAGTCATTTGTGAACGAATCGTTGATGTATTACTATTATTATAGTGTGTATTTAGCATGTTTAACGCTGATCTGCTCATAAATTGCTCTGTAGCTCCCTCTAATGACAACTTTATCAAAACTGGGCTCCGGGAGGCAGAGAACTAATAAAACTTCTGTGCTCTTGATGCAGCACAGAATCGTACAGTCACTGAATGGTTTGGGTTGGAAGGGCCCTAAAAAATCCTCTACTTCCAACCCTTCTGCCATGGGCAGGGACACCTTCCACTGGTGTCCACACCTTCCAAGACCAGCTGGCCTTGAACACTTCCAGGGATGGGGCATCTACAACTTCTCTGGGCAAGAGAGCAAAAAACAAAAAATGGCTGATACAGTCAGTCCTCAGGCAGATTTCTTTGCAGCTACAACAGAGGTACGGCCTAATCAGGGAACATGTTGCTGATCTCAGAGGAAATAAAAGAATCTTATAATAATGAGACCGAAAAAATAATGGCATGATCTATGAATGCACAAACAGCAATGTCAGAGCACAGGATCATTTAAAATACAACAGCATCCATACTGAATTAGTTAAAAATTAATGACAGAAGTCTGTATATTACAATTCAGTGAGAAGCCATAACTCCTCTTGTGTAGATTAAAATGTACACCAAATCTTGCAACACATCAGTGAGAATTTCCATGCTAATATTTTCTGACACTTTGCACTCCTATAGTCACTGTGAACACCCTGGAGATCAGCACAGTCCAAAGGGGGTAAAGCCTGTTTGGTTTCCAGTTCTGAAAATTGTTTTAGTTGTGAGATCTTCAGGAAGTCAGATATGAGAGAAAGCTGTAACAAAACAATCTCTTACATGTGAACAAGTGATACTAGTAAAAGCCGTGCTGTATTTGCAAACACATGCCCCATTCTGTCCAATGCATATTTCTCTCACATGCATACAAGAACATTTAGTTTGTTTAAGGGTTTGTTTGTGTCAACTCCAACCTGCTTTTAGCCACAGCAATTTTTTTTTTTTTTAGGAGAAGGTAATATTCCACACTGCCACTTATTTGTAATGCTGACTTTGAAACAAAGACACTTGTTTCAGAGTACAGAGGAAGAGTCTTAATGGACAATAGATTGAGTACAGAGCAGAACAGGATCTGGAAACTAGAGGAAAACAATATTTCACAGTTCATTGGGTATAATTCCTACATAAATAATTGATTTATGCAGCAAAACACTTTAAGAAAACCATTTAACATGCTAATACACATTGATTTGCCTCACAATGAGGTAGAAAGCATTTCATTTAACAGGGAGGTCTGTGGCTCAGCTGATACATGCCCCAGAGTGCTCAGTGGCAGGGTCTTGGAAAGAACCTGCAGTGACATGTAGTGAAGGACTCATTCAGACAGGAATATTTTGGTCCACATAGGCTACATGTAGAATCACAGAATCATAGAACTCTTGGGTTGGAAAGGTCTCTCTCTAAGTTCATCAAGTCCAGCTGTTAATGTAGCACTGCAAGGTCCACCACTAAACCATGTCCCCGAGTGCCACATCTATGTGTCTTTTAAATACCTCCAGGATGCTGACTCCCTCAGCTGCCTGCTCTAGCCTGTCTGGCTTGACACTCCTTTTGGTGAAGAAATTTTTCCTACTACGTGCATGCTCTTTTGCTAAGAAATATGTAATTACTACCTACCATTCATCCCACATGACTTTTTCTGCCCCTTTCAGATGTTAACACCCCATTTGCACCATAGTGGGATGCTTCATTTAACCATAAATGTAGTTGGTTAGAAATTATTGTGGTTTTGAAAAAAATTATTTATAGTCCAGACATTTTAAGAGACTAGTTTCTGCTTTAGAAATCACATGGGTGAACAGTTCAACCAAAAGGGGCTAAGGAACAGAGCACAGACAAAAGGAGTCAGGCAGCTGAGAGCAGTAACCCCTTAAGCCAAAGCCACAGGAGAAAGGTCATTACATTATCTCTTTAGTACACATATGGTCTTCATGTAAAAAGCTTCTGTCCCATCTGTGAGGTTGCAGTACCAATATGTGTTAATGACATGCTGAGACATCATTTCAACTGCAGAGTTGATTTTCTTCAAATTCTTTCGGTCATTACCAGCTCTCCTCTTCTCCAAAATAAAACAGCGCAGGGTATCGCTGAGCCAATTCAGGTCTGTAGCAACTGCATTAAAGAGTCTTTATAATGTTATATATTGGGAAGCTCTGCAGAACAAGGGAGAACAGAAGTAACTGTAAGATTTCTTCAATGCATATCCCCTCACTTTCCTTTAATTTTCAAAAAGATTCTGTCCTTAGAGTCAACTTAAGTATTAACATTTATAGAATGCCAATGATAACCAAAGTATTCACCTTCAATATGTCTTTATCATTTTTTATTAGAACTACAAAAATTAAATATTTGCCAGCAGGGAAATCTGGACCATCCTTCTGAACTTTTCTGAACATGGGTGCAGCATTTATTCTTCTGCAATGACAGGGAACTTTTCCCAAACTCCATCAAAGATGATATACAACAGCCGTGGACAACAGCCAATTCTCACAGCACCCCTAGGGTGCCACAGATGTGTATGAGTTGAGTTCTCTCAAGCCACTCCTATCTGATGGTAGCTCTTCCACTACTTCCACTCTCTGACTAAACAGAGAGGCCTGGGAGACCTTGCTGGTGAGGAAAAGACAAAGGTGGCACTGGGCACCTCAGATTTCTGTGTGTCTGCAGCCACCAATCCACCCACTCCACTTGGTTACAGTCCTACATTTTCCTTGCTCAGGTGTTTTTCCTCTAATAAAGGAGTAGTAAGTATTGGCTTTTCATGGCCAGGCATTGGTAGAGGGGGGTTATGGGGGGGTCGAGTCTTCTGTGAGGAGCTTCCAGAAACTTCACCCTCTTGTGTCTGTGAACATTTGGCTATTCCTAACTAGAAATACATAGCATGGATGTTGTAACTGATAAAACTTTCAGTCTTCTGCAAAGTCAGGATGACATATACCTATGTTAGGTACCTTTTTCTTAATGCAAGCATTTAATTTTCCCCATTAGGCTTAAAGGATTTATTTTTCTTTTTACTTTTAAAATGAAGGAGGTTTGGGAATTACTTAAAAGGAGTTGGTTTTCCTCAATATGTTTCAAGTTTTAAGTCTCTGCATGGAGGGAGAATAAGGAATAAAACTAAATGCTGAGTGTACAAAGAGAAAAACAACTGTTTTTAATTTTTTCTCTTGCAGCACTGGAGGAAGCCTCTGGGAATAAATGCCTGCTTTTCCACTGAGTTTCACTTGAACATTGGAGTTGAGGTTTTGGGTTTCAAAAGGTTGTACACTTTGATGAGTCAATATTAGTATAAGCATTTGAGACAGAGAATCAGAACATCTGGTTTTGATACCTGTACAAACCTCTGTTACAGTCATGGAGTGTTGAGGTACAATGAGGGCTACCCTGCAGCTTCAACAGAACAGCAAATCTCAACTACAACATCAAGGCTTAGCTCAGCTAACAAAACACTAAGCACACAAACAGTTTATCCATTTTGTTGGGGGTTAGCACTTGTGGCTTTGGCACTCTTTCACGAGGTATCAGAAAAATCTTGCCTGAGCATTCAGAAAGACAGACTAAAAAGGTAGAGAGGCAGTGAAAGAAAAGACCAACCCAGCAGATAACTGACAGGTAAGAGGCAGATGTGAGGAAATAATGCAACTGAGTTGTCAGGACACCATTGATAAGCAACTTAGCCAGCATGTCTGTGACTGAGGGTGCAGTTTCAGAATTACCATAAGCCCATCTGAACTCACTGTCCCTTCTGCCCTTGCCCCTCTACCTTCAGAAGCATTCCCCTCACATTTCTTTCCATCACATCAGTGCTTGCAGCTGCAAGGCAATTCAGAGCGACAGACTAATTCCACAACACAAGGAAAAACCAGCAAGTTCCCAGCAGAATCTGTAACCTGATTTGTGTCACACCAAGGCTGTATGAGAGCCAAGTGGGCAGAGGAAAAATAGTCAGAACACACTGCCAGGGAAGGTAGAGGACAGGACCAGCTAGAGAAAGGCTACAGCTATATTGCCCTGATCTGATCATGAAATGCCATGATCAGTTCTTTTTGGAGATGGTAGTATTTCATGGGGAAGGGAAGGGAAGGGAAGGGAAGGGAAGGGAAGGGAAGGGAAGGGAAGGGAAGGGAAGGGAAGGGAAGGGAAGGGAAGGGAAGGGAAGGGAAGGGAAGGGAAGGGAAGGGAAGGTCTTTTGATTGTACAGCTCAGAAGAAATACCTGGTCAAGAATGTCAGACAATACAAATTAGAAAGAATTCCTTTGACTTGACTTCCACTAAGTGAACTAAAATTTAATACTTCTTTTACAGAATATTTCTCAGAATAGACAATTGTAAAGCACACAATTCTTATTTTAAAACACTGAATCCTAAATTATCTTCAGGGGTTTTTTTTACACAATTAATTTACTCATTAATGTAAGACCAATCAGTACCATTAACATTACATGTATTCATATTCTAATGGTTACATTCCATATGATTTCTCTAATCTGGAGATAAGCAACATACTGATATACCAAGACAGCTACTTAGATACTCTTAGCTATGCTGAAGTTGAAATATTACTGAAACTAGTAATTCTTGCAATAATCTATCCCCAAATACCAAACGAAATGAAGTTGTAACCTGTGGCGAAAATGGCCTTTTCTGAAAAATACCTCCAAGTTCTCTACAGAAGACTACTTTTAGTTTGATTGAATGAATGCTGGTGAAAATGCACTTTAAAAACATAACTGGGCATTCCATACAACTAAACCACTTTTTGCCATAAAAAGTTGAAGGTAAGTTTGTATTGCACATATGGCCACAGGTAACATCCTTCTATAACAACATCCTCTGGTGTTTCTTTATTGTTTCCATTTTTGTACTTTCCCTCAAGCATTCTTCACGAAAAGGACTGAAACCAATGTCCTTCCAAGAGTACACAATAGAGGTTACTCTCCAATGACAGAGATTGTATAAAAGGAACTGCCTAAAAGTTCACACAGAAGCATTTTCTCAATCATATGTATGATCTATTAATGTAACAGCCTTTAAAAAGTTAGAGAACCTGAAAGTTGAATACTGTGAATATTATATCCAAGTATATATTGAAGACATGCTGCAAAGTCAGGAAATTATTTCACTATGCTGACTTTCATTAATACATATTATTGGCCATCACAAGAAATAATATTTTCTAACACTTGGGAAGCAAAGAATGACTGTATGATTCTGTGCTGTCCTGAATGAGTCACGTTTACTGGCTTTTAGTTAACGCCACTCTTTGTACACTGAACTGCAGCCATAGGACATACATAGTAAGTCACAGAATGCATTTGAATTATTCATATAGACATGGTAGGAAGTTAACCCCTTCACTTAATAAACAGCACTAAGGAGTCACCTGAGTGTACAGCTTTAAATACCTTTGCCCTTCCTTACAGAAATCCTCTTGAAAGACAACAGAGATAAAAGTACAAGCTTCAATCAAACCAATCTGAAGCTCTCTGGTTGGAGCTTACAGTTGGAGACTTTTTTATTATTATTAATTTAACACTAACACCTTCATATCCTAAACCCATATTTAAAACAACTTGGTTAGGCATAATTCACCTGGAGAGGAATTCCTCCTTCCTTGTGATGCCTCCACTTAAAATCTCTATTCCTTTGAATTATAAGGTACTTACGTGTTTTTAACACATAATACATAAATCACATAAAGGTCAGCATCCGAAATAACACTGCGTAAATTCTTGTTTTCCTTCATTTACAACTTTTACATTTACATGTTTTTCTGAAAGAGATGGGAAATTTAGACTAACCTTGCTTAGTGATGACAGAGGCTGATGACCGGGAAGTTGAAGCATTCAAAGCAGACCTCCTGGGTAATTTTGTATCTCTTGTTGCCAAAGATACTTAAAAGATATTAGGTTGAACATGAAAGGTTTTCTTCTTGATTTGAAGGGAAAAAAAAAAAAAAAAAACCAACCCAAAAAAAAAAGCCAACACCAGGTTGGGTTTCTTTTTATTGTTAAAACATTAAAGCATAACATTTCACCAAATACAGGAAATTTAGGGGTTGTCTGACATTACAAACATCTGAATCATCAAGAGAAAGTGTTGAGCTATACATAGTCTGACGTTAATCTATCAATTTAATGTATATTAGTACATGATTAAAACATGGCCAAAATACAGAATCACAAAATAAGTACCTTGATGCTTCTAAATCTGAGACAAGTCAGAGAACTGAGTGCAATAAATTTCCAGCAAATGTCTATACACTCAATTACAACCTCAGGGCAGAATTATTCCAGGAATATCTGTAGTTTCTCATATTCTGGCTCATTCACATTCAATTTAGTGAGAATTTTGATTTGAGAACTTGATAAAAACATTTTTAAAAATACAACATTTAACAAATGTGAAAAAAGAAGTTGTCTTCACAGGAAAATATGGATTGCTTGCCACTCCAGTCCTTAATTGCCTATATGTTTTACAAATCTTTACAAAACTAATTTGTATCCATTTTGGTTTCAAAAACATAGTACATCTGAAAAATAAAATATGACTCTACTGATGGGTAATACAAAGACATGAACACGCATTTAAAATTACTTTCAAAAGTAAATCTTTTCAGTAATACAGCTATAAGACAAGTTAAACATAGTACAATAAACCATGCATCTTCTGACTTGTCAGATCAGCTAAACTACTCGGTTAACATACAGTAACACTTTTGAACACTTCGTAAATTCAGCTTTTCTAGCACAAGGAAAAAAAAAACAGATTAAATTTGTTCTTCAAGTGGTTCAAGGCTGTCCAAGTGTTTTTTAGGTGTATCATCACTATGACGGCTTTGGCAATGGGTTAAATGTTTCTTAAAGCCTCGGGGGAAATTTGATTCAAAATTACAACGGGGACACTTCAACAAACTTTGACCATGAGCAGCAACATGATTTTTAAGAAGAGACTCCAAGAGAAAAGCTTTGCCACATATTTTACATTTGTATGGGCTTTGAACATTATGCTTGTTAACTAAATGGTGCAAGACAGCACCTTTTTTCATTGCACGACAGCAACAAATTTTGCAGTAATACTTTCCCTTGCCACGCTTCATGTATTTTGCTATTTCTTCCTCAGAGATGAAAGCCTCTTTCTCTTCAGTAAACTGAAGCACACACTGTGGCTGCGTGGGAGTAGTTGCATCCATTTTGCTCTCTTTGCTGTAATCAGATGACTCCATATCATACTGCTCTTGGTCACTGTTGGATTCTTGTTCCTTTATCTCCATTGAGTCCACCGCTGTTTTTCCACACTCACTGCTATTTAGGTCAGAATCTGAGTTCTCCTGGTTTTCCTTCTTGGGCTTCTTTTTTGGGCATGAATATAACATGTGTTCAGGTGATTCTTTGGCTAACATTGATTGTTCATCCTGTGAGAACAAATCATCCAGTGGTTTCTGATCATCTAAACTGTGAGAGAGAAAGTCACTCTCACCAGACTCACTAGGTGTTTGGGGCTCGGAGAAAAAGCCTGACACAGACTTGTGAGGCTCGGAAAACAGGATGTTCTTCTGGATTTCAGAAGGTACAGTAGTTTCAGCATGTCTCTGGACATCAGAGGATAGAGCAGCAGCAGGCTTCTGCATCTCAGAAAATACAGCATGCTTTTGAACATCAGGGGAAACAGCAGATTTCTGGCAGTCTGTGAAAACAGCTTGCTTGAGTGTCTCAGGAGAAACAGGAGTAGGTTTCTGGGACTCGGTAAAGAGGCCATGTTTCTGAACTTCAGGAGATGTGGATTTCTGAGACTCTAGAAAGGAAGTAGCCTCCTGAACTTCAGAGGAAATGGAAGTGAGTTTTTGGGCTTCAGAAAATAGGGCATGCTTCTGGACTTCAGAAGAAACGAGAGTGGATTTTTGGGCTTCAGAACACAGGGCTTGTTTTTGACCTTCAGTAGAAACAGCAGAAATAGACGTCTGATTCTGGGGCTCAGAAAAGACAGCACGTTTCTGGACATCAGTAGAAGCAGTAGGATTAGATTTACGAGTCTCTGGGAACAACACTCTTTTCCGAGGTTCAGGGAAATGAGCCCGTTTCTGAACCTCAGATGAAGCAGCGGAGGTGGATTTCTGAGTTTCAGAAAAATACATAGATTTCCGTGACTCAGAGAGTTTCCAAGATTCAGGAGATACTGAAACACCAGGCTTACGGACCTCAGGAAAGAAAGAAGGCTTCCAAGAGTCAGAGGAAACAGCGTGACTAGACTTTCGAAGCTCAGGAGAAACAGGGGGAGAATGCTTCCATGTGTCAGGGGACAGAACGGGTTTCCAGCCTTCAGGGTAAACAGATGAGATGGGTTTCCAGGGCTCAGAAGAAACAAGAGTAGACTTCTGGGACTCAGAAAAGGATGTAGACTTACACGAATCAGAAACAAGCCTCCTAGGTTCCGGCAACACAACCGAACCAGGCCTTCGGGACTCAGGGGCAGACCTCCGGGATTCTACAGACACCGACATGGCGGGCTTTGAAGCCCAGGGAGAAACTGTGGAAGACTTCTGCCCTTCATGAGGTGAAGACCTCCAGGGCTCAGGGGAAACAGTTGGACCAGGTCTCCATGACTCTGGCGAAACTGCAGAAGCAGGCCTCCGGGTTTCAGGAGAAGAAGCAGAAGCGGGCCTACGCATTTGAGAGGGATGCCTCCGTGGCTCAGGAGACCCAGCTGGGGCATACCTCCGTGGTTCAGGGGATACTGCCGGAGGGGGTTTCTTTGGCTCTGGTGACACGGCTGGGGAGTATCTGCGGGGTTCTGGAGACACAGCAGGAGAATGGCGCCGGGGCTCTGGTGATAGGGCAGGGGAATGCCGACGGGGCTCTGGAGACGTTGCTGGGGAGTGCCGACGGGGCTCTGGAGACACGGCTGGGGCTGGCTTCTGTGGGTCGGGGGACACGGCAGGAGCTGGCTTCTGTGGGTCAGGGGACATGGCAGGAGGTGGCTTCTGTGGGTCAGGAGACACAGCAGGAGATGGCTTCTGTGGGTCAGGGGACACAGCTGAGGCTAACTTCTCTGGATCGGGAGATGTGGCCTGGGCTGATTTTTCTGGATCTGGGGACACAGTCTGGACTGACTTCTCTGGCTCTGAGGAAGTCACCTGAGCAGACTTCTGAGGCTCTGGAGACACAGAAGATTTCTGAAGGTTGGGGGAAACAACAGGTTCAGATTTGGGGAGTTCAGGAGAAAGGGCAGGTTTGCGTGACTCAGGGGAAAGGGCAGGTTTCTGTGGCTCCAACGTGACACTTTTTTTGGATGAATCTGAATCTCCTTCTACCTGTTGCTCTTTCTGCTCTTCATTCCACTTCTCAGGTGCTGCATGCTGTGCTTTGATGTGATAATATACATTGCAATACATCTTGCTAGTAAAGAAACATTTATGGCAGTGAAACAGTTTTGCACTTTTTTGATAAAATATAAGTTTACCCAAACCAGCAGCATCCATTTCATCACAGCACTCTGGGTGAACGGTACCCATATGAATTTGTATGTTTTCATAGTCAGTTCCTCTAAAGCTGCAGTAGTCACACTCCAAGCGCTCTGTGGTTTTACGCAGTATCTGCAACATGTCCATTTTTCTATAGGCAGTAACAGTTTCCACAGCACTGCACCTTTTAAAGAGGAATTTTCAGTTCCTGCAATAAAGGAAAAACATCTGTATAGTTATCTGTCCATGTTAATTTCAACTCTGTCATTCCTAAATAACTACATGGGCTTTTCCCCGCTCACCCCTTCCCTTTTTACAAACCATAAATTTTGCACAGGTACTGACTACTTCATAGAGAAATCCAAATATAGGTGTCACCAACTCCTGCATGTCATTTTGCATCAGTAAAACTTGAAAAAAAAAAAGCTTATCTTTAACAATAGGCCTTCCTACCTATGTAAAAAAGCAAATGATAAAAATGATTTAAAAAAGGAAGTCAATGATAAAAAAAGAACCCAGGTGGTGAAGAGCAAAGTTTGAATTTCATTTCATAGATGTGACTTGTTTTCTCCATTGTCTTATCTTCCCATATTTGATGTGCTTTTATTGACATTACACATGTAAACTGAAAACAAAAAGTACTTTGAAACACTGCCACTGAGATAAGGCCATTTTAAAAATGCATCTCCGTCATTAGATTTCAAAACAAATCAGCAGTTTTTGACAAAGACCAAAAAAATTCAAGAAAACAGCAGCCTAAAGCCTAGGCCCTTTTCATCTGTCAAATACTGACTTCCTTTCACTAATTACATGGAAAAAAATAATGCTGATCATAAAAACTTCATCTATTATGAAAAGGACTTTTCCTGTTCCATTATTTCATCTGTAGCCCCAACAACAACAAAAATACTATTTACAAAAAACAGCAGGTTTTTTTTCCCAGTTGGTATAGTTAACAGTCCACTGTATCCAGAATATTGTTTTCCTCACCTCAAAGATGGAAATTTCTCAAAATTAATGTTTTTTGCAAGACTTTAAAAAACCCAATATAACAACAACAAAACCAAACCAAAAAACACTGAAAAAAAACAAACAAAAACCACCCAAACCGTAAATAGCTTTTAATGATTTGCCTAAATTCCCCTATTTCCAACAGAATTTACCCAGATTAGCTACTGCAATACGCAGAAAACCAAGTCTAGCCATATTTTGTAAGTTATATTGACATAGAAGTGGAAAGTAAAAAGAACATTTAAGTGAAATGCATACACTTTTTTCTTGTAGGTTGAAATTAAACAATTGTTACATGATTAATCATGCTAAGCTATCAACCCAATTTTGGGGGGTCTTGTAAAACACACTGCTTCAAAACACTCAAAATTGTTGTTTTATTTTAGCATTAATTTACCTGTCTAAATATATATTAGACTACCAAGTCTAAAAATATGCATTCGAAGCAAGTTTTCTTAATTTATTCCTAAAGCATTTTTACCCTGGTTTCTTATGGAAATGAGGCTTACACAAACACATTGCCCTACAGTCAATGCCAATCAAACCGGACAAAGCAATCCAGCCTTACTTTGCATTTCTACACCTTTCATGAAAATCAAGAACTAGAGAATGCAAGCAATGCCTCCACTGAGGCAGAATATGTCACTTAGCAGCGCTTGCTTCTGTTTAGCCTCTACACAAATAGTCTTGAAACATTCAGAGCAAGCAGTGTCTGATTCAGCTTGTAATTAAGGAAAAGGGGAAGGAATTAAAAATACTACAGCAGCGAGCTGCTTTGGGTTTGGGGCAGAGACAGAATGAAAGCAAATTAGCAGTGCTGCTAAAGGATGAGATGGATACAGCAAAAAACCAGGGAAGAAGGATTGGCAGAGGAGCAAGAGGGCACAAATCCTTAAGAAATAGAGGTTCACTAGCTCAGCTGCCTGTGGAACGACTCCTTTGCATGCACTGTGTGTACACACTTGACATTAAGTCACAGGAACAGGTAGATTTCCAACTGGGAAAAGTGGTGGAACCACAGATGGAGCTTTAAGAAGGATCCTGCTTTACAACCATGAGGCAAACGAACAGCATCTGACCACAGTCTAGCTACAAATGAGAAGTAATTATTCTGCTCTACGAACACTGAAGTGGAAGGACCTTTGGGGCATAAGTTGCAGTTTCCCAGCACCACTGGCAGCCATATAAAAGACACCCCAAATTGTAGTCCACACCACATTCAGTGTTGACCACAAAACACTTCCCAACATCTTATAACAATTTTTTTATGTCTGTAGAAGATGAAAACAAAACAGAAAGATGACAGCAGTGCTCAGCGGTCTGTATCTCTGCAACAGCAAATAACTTGCCAATTGTAAAAATCCATAGCACATCATGTCTTAATACTCCAAAAGACCTTCAAGTCTTTATTAATTACACTTTCTGTTTTGTTTGCAGGACTCGAGACAATGGGAGGAAAGGAAGATTTAAATTTGAAAGCAAAAATTTCTGAATTGCTGATATGAGCTAAATAAAAAGGTTTTGGGTTTTTTTAATTAAATCACAGCAGAACATAATCAGGACAATAAAGACATGCTGCAGTAATCACATTTTTAGACTTGAAAGAGAATTCGTCAATTCCAAAATTGGTTGTAATCTTGAATTATCCATTTTCTTTTCACTAGAAAACCCAAAAAAGGCTTTTCCAATTTGAATTTATCACAGCTTATAACAAAGTTTACCAGACAATCTTTTCTACCCTCTTCATAATGTTCCTGCTCTTCATGTTACCTGATGCCCTTGCTGCAGTTTTTTGTTATTCACTGAACTACACTTCACCCCACCTCACATCCTCTTCTTTTATTCAGTTCTACCTTACTTTATGATGAAAATTTCCACTTTCCTTCCAAATACAAGAGTTAGAAAAAGTCAGTGGCTCCCTTCCACAAATTGTCCAAGTTGTTGCTAAGCTTTTTTGACCATGAGATTATTTTGGAATCAAAGAAGTTACAGGCACAGTCCAGACATCCAAAAGTCTTGACAGTCAAGCCTTTTGCATGAGAAATAACATTAAAGAGCTGAGGGTACCTTCTCTCACATTGCCATCACTCACCATTTTTAGTTTTGTAACTCAACTCACTGTATCTGGCAGTCACTAAAGTAACTGCCTCTTTTGCTTAGATCTCTACTTAATTGGGGCATCCTACTGAGCAAGACAGCTCTTCGTTATTACAGCACCTTAGGCCGCAAGTCCATGGAACAGTAAATCTAGTTTTAGAATAGTTACAGTGAGATCAGTAACAAACTTAAACAGTAACAAACTTAAACAGTAACAAACTTAAACAGTAACAAACAGCGCTGATCCCCTACTAACTCACGTTGTCAATTTCTATTTGTTGAAACGCTTCTGAAGGAAACAACTCCGTGAGATGTTGCTGGTTCACTTAACACAGATCTAAATAGCTTATTTGAAAGATTTTCCTGTCAAGCCCTCCAGATTCCTTCTCATATTGAGCTCCAATGCCACTGTCTTTACATGGCTCTGGTTGCTGCCCTCCTCTGTACTCAGGTTTATTACACAGATGACTCTGCTTCATACTGCTCTTTGCCATCAACTCCTGCACCAGAACTTGTTCTTGCACTGGATCCTGCCTTGCCTAGTTGGGTGAAAGTGCAAGGAAAAATATGTCACTATTTTCTAAAGAGTCCCACACCAGCAGAGCCAGCCAGCCTAGAAACCACATGCTCCGTAACCAGGTCCCCATGGCCTTGGTCCCGCATGAACTGTGATGTAATCTGTGCTCAGCAGCATCTTTTTGGCAACACTAAGAGAGATGGACCACATTCCCTCTATGTAAATGCATTATTACAGACACTAAAGGGAACAAGCTCTGTGCTGCTGCAACTCAAACTCATGTAAAGGGTAAGGAAAATAATGGTGTGATCAATCTGTCAGGGTGCTCCATGCGCAGTGCAGAGAACTGGACCAAGTACTAAATCCCAACATCATTCTAGTCCTCTGAAGCTCTTTGAGGAAAAGTATGAATTTCAGGATGAAGATCAAATTGTCATGAACAACAGCTTCTTCATGAAACAAAGCAGAAGACAGACAGCCACTGGAGTATCTCTCAAGACTTCTTGAATACTCCTAGGAGGACAAAGAAGCTGCCATCTCTGCAAGTACAAATAACTGCTGTGCAGGCCCCAGGCCACTTCATTTAGTTGAACACTCTGCCAGACCATAACTGTTTTGTAAAAAGGACACTTGAGCATTGCCCCTATTCAAACTCCCAGTTAACAGGCTGTGCAGTGCAGCAGTGGCTATATCTGAGGCTGTGCTGCATGCCACTGTAACATTACAATGCACAACACATTCCTTAATTGCTCTTTCTGCATTTCCTCCTACTTTTCTCACTTTCCATGGCTGCAACACTGAGAAAACAAATACAGGTGCAGCCAAACAGAACTAATTATCTGTTCTGACAACATGCTACAACTGAAACAGAAGCCTGAAGCCCAGCATCTACACTTCTCCTGTGTCCACATCCTACCTTCAAGACAAAATACTGTGATTCAACTAAGATTCTGGGGCTTGCAATACTAAATTTTAACTTAAGGCAGTCAGAATCATTCAGAGTCTTCCTAAGACCTGATGCACTGAAATCTACCTGAACAGGTAAGTGCTTCTGTCTAAAAGCTCACTATATCCTCAGATATCAATCACAGTAACAGCATCAGCACCAACTCAGCCCTTAGCTGACTTGAAGTGACACAGATCAATGTCCATCATTCAGGTTAAAAGCTGCCTGAAGAGACACAAATCTCAGCAGAGAGACCATCGGTCCCTACTGCTGCTCCATCAGCCACCTCTCCCAACCCCTCTTCTTTCAAGCATGTTTAGAACTTACATAGAGAGGTTCCTACCACCAGCTCTCTCCTCTCTCCACAGAGACGTTGAAGATCTTGACACAAATTCCTGTCCCCTACATTGCAGCTCTGACCATAATCTCCTCCACCACAGGAAGAACAGAAAAACAGCATGAGGAAAGGATTGGTAACGAGAGCATGTATCTACCTGAGAAAAGAACAACCATCACTGTTTTTCTTGCTTGGTTCTTAGCAGCCAAGAGGCTAAAGTCATGATTTGGTAGAAAGAAGAAGTATCCAGGAAGTCAGAGGCAGTGAGATAACCGCAAATTCAACCAAAAGTTGGTTATGCATATCACAAGGCAGCCACAGAGTGGAGTCAAACAGCATCAGAAATTTTTGTTGAGCTCATGTTAAACTGAGCAATAGGAGCGTCCTAAGCTAATGCACAGAGAGGAGAGACCTCCCGATGTCTTCTCAGCCAACACATTCAGCCATATCAGAGATGATTCCTGGGTTCTGCGTCCCATCTTCCATGAGGATCCCACTAAAGATTAAGCCATACTTCCTACAGCCTCTCAAAAACCTCCTAGTGGAAGAAAAGTGGAAAAATGCAGAGGAGATACCTACATATAAGAAGGAATCCATGCAGGGGATGGCACAACATGACTCTGGCAGAGAACAAGATGTCTCAGCTTCTCAACTCCATTCCAGCTTCATAGCTACAAGTCTTCCAATCTTTCCTGGTAATTTTTAATAAACTCATTCTACACTTAGCATTGCAACATTTAATATACACCTGCATTTTTCATCTACAGAAGATAAGCTGTTACTGTCCGAGGGAAGCAACAAAGGGCTCAGAGCTAAAGATCTAGACTGTCTGTGAGGACAGAAAATTAGATTTCTTTTAACTTTACATGAAGAATTTCAGAGCACAGCAACAAGTAGTCTGCCATATCATTGTTCGAAATCAGACTGTCTTGGTTCTCAGTGGCAGAAGAATCTATAACTCTTTTCCTCTCGATAAACAATCAAGCCTGGTGAGACACAAGCAGATAGAGGACATGCAACATACATCAATGACACCAGTACAGCCAGGAAAATGCTCCAGAAGAAAGCCCTGTGATTTTCTGCAATGCCCTACAACCACACATAGGATTCCCTACACCAGTCACTGCACAGGAAGGATCACTGTTTATTTTCATCAGCCTGGGAAGTTTCTTGCAAGCAAACAGTTCAGTCATAACCTCTGTTAGAGAAGAGGGTCAATGGTAAATTTGTTCCCAGCACAAGAAAGCTGGGAAAGCTAGGTAGAGCAGCATGATTGCCTCTGCTAGCATGAACAGATCCAGACTATTTCTGTGTTTAAGCAAAAGGAAAAATTACATGTTCTTGCAGTGCCAAAAAGTAAGTGGCAGTCTGGTGGCAGCATGATGCTTCTCTTGAGGCTACATGCCTGTGTTGTGACTGACAAAGAGAAGTTTAGCTCCCAGAGGAAGCTGCACACAGACATCCCACAGTGGGGCAGAGCAGGCACTTCACACTGCACAAGGCAGGTAAGGGCATTACTCCCAAGGCACCATGAACAAGACAGGCAGCCCTTTGCTCCGGCTAGTCCAGAAGTGTCCACAGTATCTGACTACAACCTCACATCTGAACTCCCAGCTACCAGCCAGTCCATTCAGGCTAAGTTCCATCAGCAACAATTGCTGAACCAGGCCTTTAAAATTACACAGCTACACAACGCACAAACACTCCGACCCAACCAGCCGCTGAAACAGTAACATGGGAGGCACCAGATCCAGGTAGGAAATGCTGTATTATAAAGTTCCATGTTTCCAGGAAAGGTTCAAGTCAGGGGAGATCTACAAAGTGACAATACTTGATGCACATGCAGATGACTTAAGAAACATAAAGTATCCAGAACTGCAGCAATTTTGCAATATTGCAATCTTTGTTAAGAGAATGACAAGTCTACACAACATTAGTTCTCAATACAAGATCTAACAGTCTAAATTGCAGAGTAAAATCAATGTACCTTTGACAGATTCAAGATAGAAGAAATTAATTCCATGTACTTCTGACACAGCTTTCTAACTGCAAGTTCACAATTCCACTTAGTTGCTTCCAAAAACAGCCCCAAAAACCTTATTGCTGCAGTGCTGTACCTGAGCTAATGAAGTGCCACTAGACCCACTAGAGCATTACAATCTCGTCAAGAACTGTGAATTAAGGTTGTGAAACTCGGTGATAACAGGCTAAGAATTCCATTTACACTACCCTGAAAGAATATGGAGTTCAAGGGAAGATTATGGAAGAGAAATATGAAATCTAAAGTTTCTATATTCCTCACTTGCAAAAAATTCATAGAATCATTGAGGTTGGAAAAGACCTCTGAGATCATCGAGCTCCAACCTACGACTGAACATCACCTTGTCAAGTAGACCACAGCACTCAGTGCCACGTCCAGTTTTTCCTTAAATATCTCCAGGGACAGTGACTCCAACACCACCTTGGACAGCCCATTCCAATGTCTAATCACTTTTACAGTGAAGAAATTCTTCCTAATGTCCAATCTAAACGTCCCTTGGTGCAATTTAAGATTACCTCCTCTCGTCCTGTCACTTGTTGCCTGGGAGAGGAGGCCCACCCCCACCTGGCTACAGCCTCCTTTCAGGTGGTTGTAGACAGCGATAAGGTCCTCCCTGAGCCTCCTGTTCTCCAGGCTGAACAACCCCAGTTCCCTCAGTCGCTCCTCACAGGACATGCTCTCCAGAACTGTTGTGAGCCCTGGTTCTGCACCTGCTTCTCTGCTCCCACGTGCGACGCAGCCGCTCCCGGCAGCTATTTCTGTCACTGGGGAAGGGCCCGGTCCCGGCGGGGACACGTCCCGTGCCGAACTCGCTATCCCAGGACAGCGGAGCGGCAGCGTGCTCCTCCTGCTCCTCGCTCCGCCGGCATCACTTTAACTTTCCTGCGGGGAGGGGGTGCCTGCGGGATCGGCTTTCCCGGGGCCGCCGGCTCCCCGCTGCCCGGCCCTCCCGGGGCCGCAGCCCCGGGGCCGGGGGGCCACGCCGCCCGCCCATTCATCCTGCCCCTCCGGGCGCTCTCTCTCGCCGCCTCCCCTCTCCCTCCTCCCTCCAGTGCGCGGCCCCGCCGGTTTTGTTCCCCCCGCGCCGGCACCGGCAGCCGCCGCCGCCGCCCCCCGCGC
>VWPU01009199.1:0-48014 GCA_013398955.1 Callaeas wilsoni
CGGGCGCGCGGGATGCGGGCGGCGGGAGCGCATGGCAGGTGGCGGGAAGCGGAGGCCGCGCGGCGCGGCGGGACCGGCCGGAGAACAGGTGGGGCGGGCGGCAGCGGGGACACGGCCGGGAAAGGCGGGAGAGCCTCCTCCGAGGGCCGCGGGCCTGCATCGGCGCGGGTGCCTTGTGCTGTCTGTCGGTGCTGGGTCTCCTTGCCCCTCGTTCTGGTTTGCTCCGTGGCTTTGGGGAGAGTCGCAGGGCCCCGCGCTCTCCTGCGCGGCAGCCGCTCCTCCACCCGCGCATCTCGCGGGGACCGCCGCGTCTGAGGTGCGCTGGGCCCGCTGGCCTTCGCATCATCCCGGCGGGACTGCGCTGGGAACGGGGACGCGCGCCGTGTCCAGGGTTGCCTGGCGGCGGCTCTGCTTCAGAGGTGAAGTGTCCGCCGCATTTCCCTCTCTTAAGTACAAGAAAGAAACCTTGTTGCTTTTTAAAATTAATTTTTATTCTTTAAAATGGGGTGGGGGGGAAGGGTAGCGATTCCTACCAGTTCATGGGGACTTACGTGGGAAGGGGGTGGTGGAGGCTACCGCTCCAGTGGAGTGTGTTCGTACAGATCATTTCCTATCCTGCTTCAGTTCACGTTACATCATTTTTAAAAGCAACTTCACCTTTAAGCTGCTTTTAGAATGCTACACTGAAAACTGCAGTAGTTGTGATGTTGCATAGCACAGTAGTTCAAATAGTAGAGACTATCCTTTCAGCTGTCTGTAAAACACATAAACATACTGTATGCAGTCTGCAGTGTGATTGGAAGCGGTCATTTTAAAACAATGTAGAATTAGATTAAACTTTGGGATTACTTGCTCCTTGGCATAAATAACTAATAGAAGTGCTCCTGTTGGTTATATTGACTCATTAATATCAAAGTAGCAGTTTGCTACTTCAGACGCATTTAGCACCTATGTCAGACTGTACTTTTAATGGATTCTGTCCAAAACACGTTCTACGCTGTATATATGCTGCTTTAACTAACAAACATACCCTAATGGATCTAATCCTTGTTCCTCCATGAATATAAAAGCTTTTGTAGAATCCTTTGGTAGAGCTGACAGCAAGCAACTAAATTAATTCTGTTTTGGGTTGTTTTTTTGGTTTGTTTTTTTTAATCTACAGAGTGAAAAAAATGGAGCTGTCAAGAAGAGAAGATCAGATCAGGCAGATATTCCTGATAGTCTTTGCCAAGAAGCAGAAACATGCTATCGGCTTAGACTGCCTGAGGACTTCTACCAGTTTTGGAAGTTTTGTGAGGAATTAGATCCTGAGAAACCAAGTGGTGAGGTTTTAAATTATGCCTCTTCTAACTTTCACTCCCAAAAGCAGCCTGAAGGCTGGCAAACTGGAGGTGGTCAGATGCATTTTTATTAAAGCTTCAGTTTTTCAGTAGAGATGGAGGATATTTACGTGAGTGTAAACTAACATACTGGCTAAAATCACCAAGATGTACACTTCAAGCTTTCTAAAATGTAACTAAAGTTGTGCAATGTAAAGGGACTAAATGTGGTCTAAATCTGCCTTTCTTGCAGGTGCATTTAAAATGTTTAGTATGGAACTCAAGTTTCCTCATGTATCATGGTTTAATCCCAGTCAACAACTAAGCACCACACAGGCACTTGTGCACTCCCCCTTGGTGAGACAGGGGAGGGAATCAAAAGGGTGAAAGTGAGAAAACGTGTGAGTTGAGCTAAACACACTTTAATAGGGAAAGCAAAAGCCACAAGCAAAGCAAAACAAGGAATTAATTCACCACTTCCCATGTGCAGGCAGATGTTCAGCCCTCTCCAAGAAGGCAGGTCTTCATCATGCTGAGCATGATGCCCTGTGCTTTGGAATATCCCTTTGGTCAGCTGGGATCAGCTGTCCCAGCTGTGTCCCCTTGCAGCTTCTTGGGCACCCACAGCCTTCTCCTTGGTGGGATGAGAGGTTGAAAAGACTTAACTCAGTGTAAGCACTACTAAATCTGGATTTCAGGCTCTTCAAGTTTATTATATAATTATGTGGCATCCCTGTGTATTCTAGAAGTGACAGTATCTTTCAGAGTCATAGAATGGTTTTGGTTGGAAAGGACCTTTAAAGGTGATCCAGTCCAGCCCCCTAGAATGAGCTGGGACATATTCAACAGGGCCAGGTTGCTCAGAGCAGAGTCCAGCCCAGCCTTAAATGTTTCTAGGTCATCCACCATGATTCTGGGCAACCTCTTCCAGTGTTTCACCACTTGCATTATAAGACATTTCTTATATTTAGTCTGAATCTGCCCTGTTTTAGTTAAAACCCATTACCCCTTGTCTTCTTGCTACAGGCCCTGCTAAGATGTTTGTCCCTACCTTCAATACCTAAGGTACTGAAAGGCTGCAGTAAAGTCCCTAGAGCCTTTTCTTCTCCAGACTGAACAACCTCAACTCTCTCAGCTCGTCTTCATAGGAGAGGTGCTCTAGGCCTCTGATCATCTTCACCCTGCTCTGGACCCACTCCAACAGGTCCATGACCTTCCTGTGCTGACAGCCCTGGAGCTGGATGCAGCACTGCAGGTGAGGTCTCCAGCAGAGCAGAGGGGCAGAATCCCTTCTCTGGCCCTGCTGGCCACACTGCTTTGGATACAGCCCAGGACATGATTGGCTTTCTGAGCTGCAAGTGCATCTTGCTGGGTCTTGTCCAGCCTCTCATCCACCAACACCCCCAAGTCCTTCTGGGCAGGGCTGCTCTCCATCTGTTCATCCCCAGCCTGTGTTGATACCAGGAGTGCAGAACTTTCCACTTGGTCTTGTTAAACCTCCAGAGATTTCCATGGGCTCAGTTCTTGAGTTTGTCCAGGTCCCTTGGGATGGTATCCCATCCTTCAGGAGTGTCATCTGCACCCCTCGGCTTGGTGTCATCTACAAATTTGCTGAGGTTTGCTAATCCCCTGTCTTGTGTAATTGAGAAAGATTAATATTAAACGATACTGGTCCCAGTACGGAGCCCTGAGGGACATCGCTCATCACTGATCTCCATCCAGACACTGGACTGTTGATGGCTACTTTTTATGAGACGTGTCATAACTCTTGAATGAAAGCTATCTGGATGAAACAAGGTCTTAGCTTTCCTTGTCTAGTGAATAGTGTTTGACTGAATTTATGGAAACTTTTGATACCTGAGCAACACCGCAACTTCCTGGTCTAGATGTGCACCTGAATGTAAATCAGTTCATGGTTTGCTTTTCAGATGCACTTGTGTCAAGTGTTGGACTTAAGCTGGTTGGACCATATGACATTCTTGCTGGAAAACACAAAAAAGCAAAATCAACAGATGTGAACTTCAATCTTCATTGGAGATTCTTCTATGATCCCCCAGAATTTCAGACTATACTTGTTGGGGATAGCAGAACACAATATCACATGGGATATTTCAGGTATTTTATTTCCTGTGTGCTCTTGCTCCACTATAACTATGCATAGCTTTTGTCCTCTTTTTCTTTTCCATGAAACATAATTTGAGAATTGTGCGCTATCACCAAACAAGAATATTTCATTTTTGTAGTAGGATATTAACACATGGCTTTATCTTTTTATTAAAAAAAGATCACAGGAACAGGAGCTGAAGACTAGATTTATGTATTTATTAAACTGCCTTCTCCAGCCATCCAGAGCACCTTCACTCACTAATCTTTAACTTTTGCCATGAAACTGGGAAGAAAATCAAATGACCAAAGGGAATGTGTATTCTCTCTGCATGTATGGATTTGAGCTCTTTTCAAGACTTGGCATAAGATTTTAGAGCTTTAGATCTAAGGGCATTTCTTGGTAGGTTTCTGAAGGAGATGGCAGCGTGGTGAGGAGGCACATTTAGTTTTAATTTGAAATAGGAGAAATGGACACAGCTTGACTATTTTGTGTGTACTTTTTCATCAATAGGGATGTGCCAGATGAGCTCCCAGTGTGGGTTGGTGCAAATGAAGCTAAGAAGGGTTGTGTGATTTCACAAATTGGTGATAATGTCTTTGCTGCAGTCAAGTAAGACTCATATTTATTTTTATTTATAAAGAACAGAATAGAAAGAAATTGTTAATTGGGAGGTGGGATGTGGAATAATGAAGCTAACTTATTGTATGTCTTTTTTAAGAAACCCTCACTTATTTTCTGCCCCTGCTGGCAAGTTTTAAGATTCTCTCAAAAACCTTTGTAGGCTTTTTGACAGTGTTTTCCTTTCAGAAATAAAATAGGTAATTGTTAATTATGTCAGTCTTTGAATATCTTGGCAGTGGCAGGCTCTAAATTGGAAAAATATCCACTGCATCTGTTAAAATACTTTGTAAGTAGAGAAAGGGCATCTCAAACAGTGGTGAAGGAAATCTGAGTCTCATAGGAGAAGAGTGGCATCTGGCTCTTATTCTTGCCTACATAAAAATACATTATTTTTCTATATAATTAATATCTACAAGAAGGACCATTTCTGCCCTGGCAGGATAACACATGAATATGTAGTTCAGTCTGATGCACGGAGCTTTACATGTTCCTGCGTCAGGAATGTAAACAACTGATCTCATCCCTGCTGGTTAAAAATGGAAAGCTCTCTAAGGACAGACACGTGTCTGTCAGTGAAAGCAGGCTGAAGAATGGCTTCTGCAAAAGAGCCCTTGAGCAGTGCAGAGTTAAATGAGGACGTTTGTTTTGAAAGTACCATGAGGAAGCTCATAAATATGTATTTGTGTGCATGACTTGGATGACAAATGTGTATATGGCACAGAAACAGCAAACTGAATTCTTAAGATAGAAAGATGAACAGTTACTGAGGCTGGGAGAACCTTCAGCACCTGCAGATTGCATAAATTAGATTGTAATGCAGATACAGATAAGAAAAGCCCAAGTACTGGCTGTGCCAAACTATTTCCTTTCCTCTTGTTAAGAGGCTTGCATTTTCAAGTCTCTGTATAAATAAACTCAGGACTGCTAATCTTCGTTGTTAAGATCTGGAGGTTTAATGTTTAAAAGGCTATTAATTTTTTTTGTGTTCTTGACCTGTTTCATCTGTTTGCAGATTATTTTTGTCAAAAAAACTTAAGGAAGTGGCTGATAAAAAGAAAAATGCTGTTTTGAAAGACATAGATGAAAAGCTAACAAGAACAGCAAAAGAACTGGGTTATTCTCTGGAACAAAAAACCCTGAAGATGAAACAGAGAGATAAGAAAGTATGACTTTCCTCATCCACTGGAGAGAACTAAGTTCTGTTAATTTTTTTTCATTTACTTCCTGTTTGTGTTTTTTCATCCTTCTAGTCAGTAAGGATGCTTCACTTAGGAATTTCCAGAGGTAATTAGCTCTCTATAAAAATTCAAGAGAAGGAAGGTTACTACAAGTGTGTTCCAAATAATAGGATTAAATAAAAACACTTTTTACTCTTGTAAATCATAGCTTGGCATTCAATTAAAAACAAAGCAAAAATAACAAACCACCACCAAAAAACCCCAGTAAGCAGGGTAGTCTAAAAGCTGAAACAAATAGAGGGCATGGGTAAAACTGCTTTAAATGGAAGATTGTTGTCAACAGTTGTGGATCTGTTAGAAACAGAACCATTAAGGATGATAATAACACAGGTTTTTCACATGACTATCAGAAATAATCAGGGTAGGAGGGGACTAAACAAATGTGGTACAGTGCTACACAACAGACTACAAGGGTTCCTAGATTTCAGAATTTGACTGAAATGGAGTTTCCAGTTATTTCAAACTTGAATACCTGAAACTAACTGCAATATAATTTGAAACTAAGTCGATGTCCTGGAGCCAGGACACCATAATAGGTTTGACCACCACCAGCAGGTGTTAGTGTTTAATAAGGTGAGTTATTTTTAGGTCACAGTACTGTCTTATGGTGCTATGTTCCATTTTCTGTCTCTTTATTCAGGTGGTGACCAAAGCATTTCATGGAGCAGGCCTAGTGGTTCCTGTAGACAAAAATGATGTTGGATACAGAGAACTTCCTGAAACAAATGGTAAACATCTTGTTTACTATATCCTTCTGCTTTTTTGAAGTAAACAACCCTCAATAAAAAGCAAACTGCATTCATATTTTCTACTTTAAAAATTTGAGTGGTGGGAGTAAAAGCTAGAAGTCCTAACCATCACACATGACCTGAAAGTATTATCTTTAAAGGAACCAGATGAGAATCAACGAAACATGCTAAATCTGAGAAGAGAATGCCTGAAGTAGTAGTTTAGATGACGTTTTCTTTTGTATTGGCAAAGCTATGCAGGAAGTAGATCTGAAAAGCTGATCTATATTCAGGGATGTGTGGGTTTATTTCTTATCCACCCTCTTCTCCCAGTGTCGCTTTAACCAGAATCAGTTCCTTGATGCAATTTCACCACACAAGTGCTCATGTCTCTCTGTGAGGAACTGAGAGGGATGGGCAGGGGGCACGAATGAGCTTCCAAGGAAAGGGGGAAGCTTGACCAGCAGTTCAAGGTGTGCCCACTTAGCTTACATGTAAGTGTGACATAGGGGTATAGTTTTGCCACAGAATACTTCTGTGCAATATTAATTTGTTAATTTAAACATCTAAATATCTACTTTGGGTTTTTTGCAGCTAATCTTAAAAAAATTTGCAAGGCCATTGTTGATGCTCCAACTGATGAGGAGAGAGTGAAGGCCTTTGCACCCATTCAAGAAATGCTGACCTTTGTTCAGTTTGCTAATGATGAATGTGACTACGGAATGGGGTACGAGCTGGGCATGGACCTGTTTTGCTATGGATCACATGTGAGTACTGCAACAATCATACTTCACAAAATTAGGCATTATTTTATACACAGGCTAGAAGTTGTTCTGCTGTTAATTATTAATTATTCCTAGGAATTGTAGAGGTCTATAAGAATATTCTTAATTCATGAAGACTGTTAAAAAGTCACACATCATCATTCCATGTTGAACTTAAAACTGTGTGTATTGAAAGCCCCATCCTGCAATGCACAAGCAGAGTGCAAAGTGTCTGATCCAAATGCACTGCATAGCTGGAGTCCCCTGTCCCCAGCTGCTTGTATAGGCACCCATATTCAACCAGATCAAGAAACAGCCTGGTGTTTGTAGTAACCCCAGCTGTAAGAATGTGAACCCAGGTCCAGCAGCTGCCTGGCTGTACTGCCTTGTGTGGCTGCATGGGGCACCTCCCACCTGGAGTCTCTTCCCTAGTTCTCTGCTAACAGTGAATATCATCAGTAAGGGAATCGAATTAATAGCACTTATTACACATAAAAATTATGCTTAATGCTTGTTGTTCTGTATTAGCCACTGGCCTGTTGATGGAAAGAGTCATGGCTGTAATCAGTCCATGGCTAGAAAATAACACATGAAGTTTCAGCATCAACCTAATATGAATGGATTGTCATAGAAACACCCCTGTAAAATAGCTGCTTCTAGCAAAACTAGTATTGGCTAAGTGGTGCTCCAGAGTATCATGGGAAAGATAAGTCTTGCAATACTAAATATAGGCCCAAAAGAGCTGTGCTAAATGCTGGTTAAAATATTTAGCCATTGAAATGAATGAAAACTGGCTGCTCTTGCCATACAGTGTTAAATTACTAATGTGTTTCTCAGATTTCATGCCCTGCTCTCTTAAGTTTCATACAGCATCTGAAAATGTGTGGTATTTTCTTTGATATCCTGCTCATTTAGAACCCCTCTTTCAGAGACTAGGCTACTTCAGCTGCTTAAATCCTTTCTACAACTGGAAGGGCAGTGAAGGAAACGGTTCCTCCGATTTTTCTGAGTAGGTGGAGGCAAATACTCATTTTCCACACTTTGTGCCTCTCAGCACATGAGGCTAACCACTGCCAAAGTCCTGCAGTGAAAGTACTGTAAACACAATTTGTCAAGTGTCTTACCTGTTTTACGCTGCAGCTTGAAACACCTGTAACCTTGCAGCTGTTTTCTAGAACTAGAAATGTTCCTCTTCTAGTTTAGTAAATAGAAGAAACAGTGGCTTCACACATAAGTTATGCTACTCTTAGGTCCCTGCCTGTCTTGGAGCTCCTACTTGGAGCTGTTTTCCAGTTCCGACTGGAGCCTTCCTGTCCCTTTGCTTACAGAGCCAGAGAAACACTGATGCTTTATCTGTAGCCCAAGACAGAAAAGAAATTTAATTTTGTCCCCTTTGTTTGAGAGATACAATGGAATTACATGTACAATAATGATTGCAAATGCTAAATATGCTCTGATGTTTATACATTTGAAGTGCTTAATTGGTTACTGTAAGTACCACTGCAATCCTCTCAAACTGCAGTGGGATGAGACGTGGGACTGTGACAGGATAGGGGACTTCACCTGCAGGCTGGAGCTTGGGATGCTGTAGTGAGTGGGACCATCATCTCTTGCAGTGCTGACACTCGGTTTCTCTCTCTCACTGCAGCAGCTTGGGCACCCCCGCCTGCCCTTGCTGTGGCTGTCACAGGTGTAGCATGAGGGTGTGCTCAGCCGTTTTGGGAGGGGTTCAAGGGAACAGTGTGAGTGGGGCAGAGCCAGGAGGTGGGGCTGCTCCCGCAATAACCAAAGCCACTGAGGCCGAGGTCGGCTCTTATTTTCCCTTCTCTCCTGCAGTACTTCCACAAGACGGTGGGCCAGCTGCTGCCCCTGGCTTACACCCTGCTGAAGAGGAACCTCTTTGCCGAAATCATCGAGCTGCACCTGGCCAACCGGCGGGAGGAGGACCTGGATCAGCTGGTGCCCTGAGCCGGGCACGGGGGCTGCAGCGGGGAGGGGGTGGCCCTGCGCGCCTGGGACCGGTCTTTTCTTTGTGTGTGTGTCTGTGGGTCTTTTTGTACTCGGTGGCGGTGTCCCCTGCGGTCAGTAAAGGTTTTCTAAGGAAAGCGCTGCTTCCCGGTGCTGGCTGCGCACGGTGGGGCCCGGGACAGGGAGCGGGGGTGAGGTGCTGCGGGGTGGAGCTGCCCACGGTCGGGGCTGCAGCCCCGAGAAGCCGTGCTGGCCCCGGGAGCCAAACCTGGGCCGGCTCTGGTGCTCTAAGGAAGCACGGGAAGGGCGGGCCCCTGCCCAGCACTGCTTGGAGCACCTGCGGGCGGCGTGCCCGTGAATCACGGCAGGGCCGCGCCGCTGTGGCTCGGTCACCGCCCGCCTGTGCCGTACGCCTGCCGCGCCCCACGTCCCTGCTCCAGGTGATGGTTCTGACCTCCTGCATTTCCTCAGTTGTGTCCCACCCGTCAGGTAAAGCCTTCCCTTACTCTGCAGCATTCCCTTCTGTGGCAAAGCACTTATCCCTCCTCCTGCATTGCTGGAGCTGGCTCAAGTGGGAGGAAACTAATGGGATGAAGGAAATGCTAACTGACATTACAAGAGTAACTGGGAATTCCACTGCAGTTTCTACCTTGCTAATCAGAAGGAGCCATCTCCAGTTTTAAACATTTAAAAATTAAACCCAAGTGATTTTGCACAAGGTGCAAATGAATTGTTTTCAAGGTCGTTAGGCCCAGTTCTGGGCTCATTATTGTACTTGGAGGTTTATTCCCAGGCAATTGATTAAAGTAACAGTCCAGAAACAATGGCAAGTAACATTTAGTCTTACTCAACAGACCTGTCACCCTACAGTGACTTGACTTCCACTGTAGAAATTCACATCAGTACTAATGACAGCAATACTAATTACTACTGCTAAAGATTATAGGCCACTAGCACCATGCTCAACTGTAAGTCATTCCTACTTTTTTAAGCAAAGGATTGTCAGTTTCATGTTACTTCATGGTAGAAGGGAGCATTGGAAGTACAATGTAGGTTAGAGTGCTGCAAAAGTACCATGAGTTTCAAATCCACAAGGTACCACATGACACAGCTACTCCTGTAAATTTGACAATTTCACCCCTTTCACTCAGCATGTAAATGTCCCATTTATTCAAGCACAAACATACAGGCACTCTTTCATAGGCCTAGAGTTTTGTTTTATACATAAAAAAGAGGTACTTTCCATCTTATTCTCTGTTTTATGTTTCAGTTACAGGAGCCCTTTATATTAATGCCCTGTAAATCATACAAGTACTAAAAAAGTAGAATCATGGAAAGGTTTGAGGTGGAGGGGACCTTAAAAGTTCAGCTTTTGAAGTGTTACTTAAATCTGAATTTGGATCTGCAAAAAATGACTGAACATGCATACTCATCTATTAACCCCTGATGGAGAAGGAAATCTATTACAGCAGCTGCAAAATGACTGCTGTGCTGTGTATCATTATACTGGGACAAATGTTTTAGCAGGCCCTGCTGCACTGGGACGAGGAGTAATGGTTTTAAATAAGAAAGAGTAGATTCAGACTAGACGGGGAAGACTTTTTATTATGAGAGTGGTGAAACATTGTAATGGGTTGCCCAGAGGGCAGGCACCTGCCCCATCCCTCCACGTGTTCAATGGATGGGGCTCTGAGCAACCTGGGCTAGTGGAGGGTGTCTCTGCCCAGGGCAAGAGGGTTGGAATGAGGTGATCTTTAAAGTCCCTTCCAACCCAGGCCATTCTATGAAGTGTACATCATCAGCAGATGGCTTTTAGACAATAAAAGGATCATCCAATTTTAACTATTTTAAACCAGAAAGCCAACTATTCTATAATTAAAATCTTAAATGTTTATTTTGGGAAAATACCCCACCTAAGGGACATCTGTTTGATGGGGTTGATTTGGCTACTGATTTGTAGCCAAATGCTAGACAAAGCAAATACTGCATCTCGTAAACTCCATTCTTTTCATCAAATCTTCTTACTAGTTTTGTATGTAAAATTCCTAGCTGTTAATTTTCTCTCAAGGAAAATAAACGCAAAAATCAGCACCTGTCTTGTTTGTGAAAACGATGAGAAAACATGACAGAACAATAAATGGTCATACAGAAGTTTTTAATGCTTGATTAAATCATCACAGTAAGGAGAGTTTTTACTGTAATGATATGCAGTTCTACCACACTATTATAAATAAAAACATTAAGATCAATATTAAATACAGCTCTAGGCAACATCACAGATTAACAAAGAATGCATTCTTCATGAACCAGTATCTGAATGATTTAAAAAATAAAAAAATGCTGACACTTTCCCCCTCCCATCCACCACTGCTTTTTTTTTTAAATTAGTTAGTAACTTTGAGTAAGGCGCTGCAAGTTTCACGTTAGAAATTTTTCGTTGCACAGCACAGGCACACATACTTCATTACCAGAACCTCTACTGTACGTTTACCAGAAGACATTTTAAATGTCAACAGGGAAAGCTTAGCAGGTTAAGAAGAGTAAACAGAGATGCACGATTTATGTGCAGCACTCGGGATCCACACAGAAATGAAACACAGCAGGAGTGTGAACTGTATTTTAATTCAGACAGCAGTCTGTAGAATTAGGTGCAAGTTAATACAGTACACACAGCAATGTTTTACAATAACATCAGACATGGCAGATTTCAAACTGATTTAAAGTGATTTTTGTATGTGTAGTGAGTTTGTATCCTTCCACTGTAGAAAAAAAAAATCAGACAACAGAAATCAGTGTCACAGACAACTTCCAGAGCTGCCTTCTGTAAGTGGGCCAAATCCTGCTCTTTGTGAAGCTTCCTCTTCTTCAGGCTTATGTAATGTAACAGAGCAAGTTTTTAACCACTAGCACTGACTTCACATGAAAGAGTACAGCTGGTTGTTGCCACACTCCCATTTTCACATAGCCCAATTCCCTGTTTCTTTTCCAAACCTGTTTTTAATACAGGGCCTGATCACTGTGATCCCCCTGGCACATTTCACTTTCTACCTGTTCCAGTTGCTGCTAGAGATGAGATGATAAAATGTAGATGGCCGTTTTTACTAAGAAAAATCAGTTAAAATTCAACAGTGCGCTTACTTAAGCACAGCCATCTTTGTGCAGCTCACCAAAAGTGCCAGAATTTTGGTTCATTGTGTTATTGTACTTTGTGAATAAAGATGTTTGAGGTAACTGTGATGAATGCCTTAGAGATACTTAAGATTATTATGTTAGACTTTTAGTCGTTATATTCTTGCCATTTTTGCAGTCTTGTGAGCATAATTGTTAAAAGAAAGAAATTTTATCCAACCCCATATTACAAAACATGATTTTTGTCAGCCAGATTTCTTAATTTTTTTCCTCCCTAATTTAGGCTTATAGCATATTACAATTTTTCCTCTGCATGCAGTTCTCATGGTGGTCTGATAAAATGAATAGGTGTACTGTAAAGAATTTAGGGATCTGTCAGTTCACCTCTGAGTGTATGTGTGTTGCTGCTGAATTTTAAAGTCCTGCCAAAGTTTCAAGTACTGGATTCAATTCTGCTCTGCTGCTCAGGTGTGACTAAATATAATTTACACCTCTATATACTTGAGAGAAAAGAAAAGGAGAATCAAAAGCAACCTAATAGTTGCTTTCTCCTATTACTTTTAAAACCCTGAGGGTTTTGTTTGTTTTTTTTTTTAATAAAACCTTACTATTACTGTTCCAGTTATCTGCTAGTAAAGAAAAAAGGAAATCCAAGGTAACGGCAGTGAAAGTTACATTTGAAAATGATGTATGTATGTTGGATCATAAAGAAGCCATTTTCTTGAAACCCTTCATCTAGTTGTAAACATTTGCTAATCCTCCATTACTTGCAGAGGATTATGATTTATTCTATAAAATCACATTAAAAAGGTAATTAGTTATGTGAGATATTAACTGATTCATATTTAATAGATTTTTTTAATCCATACAAATATAAATAAAGAATGGTAAAACTTCAAGAAAAATAATATACATTTAGTGCAAATTATGAGTTACACTTCTTCCTACCATGTCAGCAGTGGAACATCTTTTGTGGAGAAGAAAAAATAAAAATGACCATTCTCAAATTTTACAGGGGGAAAAAGATCTCCAGTGTTGAAGCATGCATTTTTTACCAGATACACGTATACAGAATTGTTCCAGCTCTTAAACTAGTAGAATAGCAGTATTTTTCCTTATACTGCTCAACATTGGTATATATCGTAGTGTTTTCAATAATACAAAAATTGCATAAGACCAGGTCACATTATTGATATTTTCTGCAGCAAAACCAATATTTTTCTTTGAAATACTGGTTTCATCTGGTTTCAGTTTTCTCATATCACGACAGCACAGGGGTTGAAAGAAGTCTCGCATGGTTCTTGCAAAGTATTACCTGTTCAATCTGGTTTTGTTGCAGTGGATCTGCACTGCCCCAAGCATTTCATGATGTACAAACTTACACATTCAATGGCACAAGAAAAACCTCCCTTCTTGTGATCACACCTCAGTAACTCACAGTACATCTCAATATGAGAAACAACTGCTTCAAAAGGGCACACCAATTTTAAAGAGGCTTTGTTACGGCTCAGGAGAGAGAGAAATAAAGCTCTTCTGGAATGTAGAAAGGTGACGAGTAATAGTTAATACGTTTCATGAGTTAACACAACAGTTTTCAATGGTAAAAAGGGCAAGACCTTTCAGTCTCCACAAGATGGCTCAATTCAGAACAATCCCTCCAGAAACGGGGATTAATAACACATCTCTTCAATGCTGAAGTACCAGGCTGGGCTGGAGAATGGCACCACTTTGCACGGCTCACCCACTGCACTATCATGGCACACCTGATGTCTCGGGGCGCATCCAGTGCAGGACAGCAGCTCTCCCTTCCCACACTCCCATCAGCCTTCCTCCTCGCCACATGCTCCCCCAGACTGACTCCTGATTGCCAGCAGCACTGTTACGTAAAAACCCAGCTCTCGTCTCTGATTTTAGAAATTTTCCCCAGACTAAAGTGTTGTGCTATTCAACAAATGAACCTCCTCTTCCGTTTCCTCTCTCTCCTCAGCTATGGGATTCAGTTGAACATTATGGAGGCGGGGTCTTGGTTTGCCGTCTGGGCCATATGACGGAGGATATCTTTTTTTGTTATAATGCCAAGGAGGCGCCTGAAAAGGATAAATGGAAGACTGATATTAATCCAAGCAGGAAAATAATGAAGCAGAACAATCTGTAGCCAAGTCCTTTTTGTTGACAGGAATAGAGCAAAAGTAAACAGCCTGATTTTCTTATTTAAACAGAAACATTTTATTTATCAAAATGTTGAGGAACCACCAGTTTGATAAAACACAGCAATGCTGAGACACCGTATCAGATGGTCTCTGACAGCTGTAGTCCATTTTAATGAAATACAAGTCATACAAGTAGAGCCCATTACAATTTTTATTTAACTTTTTGTTTCTACAAAAATCAAATTTTGATTAGCATATGCCAACAAAAAAGTAACAAAGAGGGACAAAGAAAAGAGAGGTATGAAAAATAAGTGATACTGATCCAATTTCATAAGGGAGGCATGTTCCGACCTAGCCATCAGAAGTGATGTACCGCCTGATGGCCCCAAATCAAGCAAATCAAACTCCCCTTCCCTCCTTTTTTAAACCAGAAGGATCCTTCCAGTCTGACACACTGGCTCAGATTGAATTTATTCATAGGAGCACACTGTACCAGCCATGAAACTTTTGTATAATAAACAACAGCTAATTAGGTTTTGGACTTCATGGCTTTAGAAAAACAGAAACTGAATAATAAAGAAAATTTTCATTTTCCAATTTAGATACTATGCTCTTATGACAGGGTCTTTTAAAACTATAACTGTGAGACATCAAATAGAGTGAGACTGTCGAAAAGGATAATATCACAAGAGAAGCAAAGACCAGAATGAATGAGCTGCTGCCCTTGTTATTCTGGTTAGTACATCTCAATTTGTCTTATTAAAGGACGCATGAAATACTTGTGAAATATTAGCATAAAATGAGAACATAATTAGCATGTTTTGCACATAAGCAGCTAAACATGGTGGGTATGTTTAGTAGACATGTAACTAGCAACCCATGTCCAAATTAAGACAAAGTCTACCACCTATCTAAGGAGTTAGTTCACAACATCATGGTTAAAACCATACCTAGATTCTGAAGTCAACAGTCAACATAGTAGCAGGCCACTTGGTGGCTAAGGGTATCACTGCACATTTTGTAAAGGAGTACACTGACTGCTGTAGGTAACAGCAGCAGAATCACAGACTTTACATAAAATCACAGGACTTTACTAAAAAATAGTATTTTTAAAAAATCATGTTGATAAAGGGGGATTACAGGGAAGATCTAATGATGCAATTAAAACATGCTTGTCTTTGCTTCTCAAAAGATGTGATACTTTGCTATTTAACAGTTATTTAAGGCTGTCCAAATCAGAAAAAGAAATTGGCATATACGAAAATCTTAATTTGCATTAAGCAGGGGAAAGGTATTCCTAGCTGCATGCCTTCCCACCTGGAGAATTCAAGAGATCAACCAGCTGGATCTATGTGATCTCAACAACACAAGTATCAGAAAGTTTACTGTTTACTTTCCTTTAATGTTGTGACTAACAGTATGTTCACATTTACAGCTTCATTTCTACAAAAGGATTTTGCACACGCTGTTTTATGGTTAAATACAAATTTTGAGCATAAGATTTCATTTTTCAGCAGATGTCATAAAAGCCCTGAACAGTTCACAAGTTTCATGCTTCCTGACTTCTAATGTGTCTAATTATGAGATCTGATATATCTAATCACCAAGGGTTCGACGTGCTGCTTTAGTTGCTCGAGATGCTCTAATATGTTCTTCTTTGTGATGATCCCCAAGACAATCCTGCAACAGATTATGTTATGCTAATAACTGTGTGTGAAATCAAATTAAAAAAAAGTTCTAATCATAATGAAAAAGGATTAGAGCCAACTAAAAAAAAAAAAAAACAAAACAAAAAGAAAAAGAAAGAAAGAAAAAGAATGGTTGCAGGAAAGCTAATGAGATAATTAAATGAGAATTTATTTGAAAGTCAGTACACTTTCCCAGATTCTGCTTTTTTCCTTTTTCTTCCTTTTTCTCTCAAAATGCTGAACCCAATTGGCTCTTTAACCACACCAGAGCAGTATGTTTCTCGTATCAGGTACACATCAGGGTAGCAAACTTTATCCCTTCACCCTAAATTCACCTATTTTTGGGTTTTAAAGGCACTGAAACTAAAATCTACTTCATATTTCCTTTGTTTAATAGTTATTTCTCTTCACACATACAGATCATTATTCACATTTTTACAAGCCACAGTAGATGAACAAAGTAATAACTGTGTAAAGTCATAGCAACTGAGGTTCGAAGCTGCCCTACAGAGCCGGGCTGTCTGGTGTCCTTAGAAACACACAAATTCAGACAAATTTCTCATTCATAACAGGACAAATCAAGAGCAACTCCCTGAAATGGATATTCTGGTACAAATTTGGAGGCGGGAGGCTCAGTCTTCTCTCTGTTATCTGCACCAATTTCTGCACAATCCAATCTGGACTGGAACCAGTATGTTTATGCGAGTCTTTAAATGGGTATATTCAGTTGGCAGGAAATTTGCCAGCCAAAATATAAAGTAGTCCTTGATGTCCACAAGGCTATATGCCATGGCTAAACACCACCACTACTAGTATTTATGACCTGCTCTTCTTGTAATGGACAGTGTGCTCGTGGAATGTCACAAATTTGTAAAGGGAAGTACGATAAAATAAATATTATAGTCATCCATACTTCCTCCTACTTTACCATAAAATGAATTTACCATAGAGCTTGACATAATTTTGCATGATCAAGCTTTCTTTAGAGAAGATTTCAGCACCAACGTCAATGTTTGAGCACTCAACCACAAACAGAAAGTATGAAAAAAATTATCATAGTAAATATTTTTCAGTGAAGTTCTATTATTCCAATTTCCATCCCTAAAACAAGAACAGCTGCGTGCCCACACTAACTTCTGAGTGCCAGATCATTATGTCCTTTCCCTATCAGAGAAAGGCTTCTGGAAACACTACTTGCCATTCCATACAGAGATGCATTGAAAAAAAAAAACGAACAAAACAGGCAGGAAAACATTTAAATAAATTTGTTTTAAAATACATCTTAAAAAAAAACCCCCAAACTTGGAAACCAATGCAATACTTAAACATTCGCCACATAGAGCAGCAGTCCTTTTGCCCACAGAAAAACTAAGGCAGTCCCAGTCATTTCAGATTTCTTGTCCCAAGGACACTGATTAGTCCTAAACATGTAAATGAGCAGACAACATTTCACTCCCCAGGTGACTTAAAAGACATGCTAAAGGGAAAGAAAGATACTATGGTAGGAGCTTCGATGTTGCATGTCAAGTGTTTAATGCAAGAGATACAGGAAAGCAGAATGTTAAAGGAACAGCTGCACAGAAAAAGATCACATAAAAAAACAAGGAGCAGTTTAGATAAGAGGCAATTACAATGAACATTTAGTTTCCATGCCTGGGGCTGATTTATTTAGCAGATAATCACAGGACAAATCCCAACAGTATCATTTACAAACATTCTAATTCTTAAAATTACTTTCCTGAAATATTTTGAATTGTAGAAACAAAAGTTGCAAAACGAAGTTCCAGAACTAGCAGCAGTTTAGTTGTTAGTATTCCAAAAAACAAAAGCTTGGTGGTAATTGCCATCACTAGACTCCAGAAGAAGAGATACTGACTGGATCATTTCCTCCTTTACTCTTTATGAACCCAGTATTTGTAGATGTTCAATAACTGCTGATACATTGCATGTTGCCAGAACACAGATAAGAATGAGGAAATACAGGCCTCAGACTGCACAGTGCACAAGACTAAATTTCTGCGAGACAAGTTGTGCCTCCTCCACAAGCAAGTTGCACAGACCAAGCTTGCTGAATGGCAGCTAATTTTTAACAGAACATCATAAAATGACTGAAATCATCTGCCTGCTTACTTGGAATACAAAGAAGGCGTAAGAATTTCAGAGAGGTGCTACAGCACAGCACGTTCTTAATGAACAGCTGAGGTCCTCCGTTGCAATACCAAACTTCCGGGTTCAAATACCATGATCCTGGTGTGTATCCTGGTTCAAATACTCTGATCCTGGAAGTGAAAATTACTGTATCTAACAAAATGCACAGCATTGCTGCCACTTTACTCACCCGTTGTGTGTTACAAGGCACTGCCTCAGACCCAGCTTCCGGAAAATATCCACCACTATTTCCATTGGTGTGTGGTCTGTCACTGTGAAAGGGCTCATATCAAGTATGCTTCTGAGCTTCAAAGGTCGAGGGCTTTCTGCTGGAAGCGATGGGGTATGCTGGGCAAAACATACCCTGGAACTGCCAACAATCCCCTCCTGCTTCTTTCTAGCACTTTCTTTAAGAAAGACAGGGAAGGGGTAAAAACAGCAGAAGAAATTATATTCTTGGAGTAAGATGTTAAGATGTTTGTGCAAAAATCACAAAAGCCATTTGCTATTCAGCTTTAGTCATTATTCAACTAATCTTCTCACTCCAGTAAGTAACTTTTATTTACTATAAAGATGTGGAAAGGCTAAAAAAATAAAATGTAAGAAAGCACATACTCAGCTCCTGAAGAAACTGCCAGGGAAAGGCCAGTCTCAATTGACAGCTCCCTGAACCTTTTCCTAATATCCAACCTAAACCTCCCTCAGCACAACTTCATGCCATTCCCTCAGGTCTTGTCAGCAGGCACCACAGAGCAGAGATCAGTGCCTGCTCCTCCTCTTCTCCTCACGAGGCAGCTGTAACTGCAATGAGGTCTCCCCTCAGTCTCCTCCAGGCTGAACAGACCAAGTGCCCTCAGCTGCTCCTCATACGGCTTCCCCTCAAGGCCCTTCACCATCCTTGTGGCTCTCCTTTGGATGCTCTCTAATGGCTTTATAACCCTCTGATAATCTGGCACCCAAAAGTGCCCACAAGACTGGAGGTGATGCTGCCCCAGTGCAGAGCAGAGTGGGACAATCCCCTCCCTCGCCCGGCTGGCGATGCTGTGCCCGATACACCCCAGGACACACTTGGCCCTCCTGGCTGCCAGGGCTCAATGATGCTTTAGCCAGACACAACCCGAGACTAAGCAACTTTCACTGTACAATCTCAGCAGCTGAAATGAGTCTTATCTGTGAAAGTGTATTCTAAGAAGAATGTTCTGCTATTCCCCCATTTACTCAAGTAAATGCAAACTTAAACCAGTATGGTGTCAGTAATAACTTCCAAGTTTTGGACATTCATCTACATCCTACATAATGTAATACCATAGTATACACAGCAGTAAGACCACAGGCAAAAATCTGACTGAAGTAAACAGTATTATGTTCACAAAACATGCTTTTAAATCGGGAGACTTCTGTCCCTTTCTCAAGTGTCTTTTGTTTAAGAGATGTGTATCAAAAAAAAAAGTAGTTTAAGATGCAACTTCCATCACTTATTTCATGCACTAATGTTACAGTTTTGTAACATTTTCTTACATAACAGAGTGTTTCTTCCTTTGGTTATGAAAGTAGCCTCAAAATCCACAGAATTTTTCTTGCCAGTGCACAAAACACTGTCACAAGTATCACACAAGCACCAATGATCACCCAGAAAGAAACGGCCCAAACAGGGCTTGTGTGCTCATGCGCCCAGGGACAAATTTCCCATTACACAAACAGACTGAAAACATAAATCTAAAATAATTAATATTGCACTTATCTCTCCATAATACAATCTTGGTTGTTATAACAAAAGTAAATAACACATTGTCAGAAAGAAATAGGATATACATTTAAAAATTACTTGGACAGTAATTCTCACAGAATACTGTTGGTCTAAAATGAGAATTACTCAATTTTGAAGAAGAATGTTAGTATAGCATTACTTGAGGAAATGAGATACTATCAAAAGCCTCAAAAACCTAAAAAATACCAGATTAGATAATGTTTTGATCTACTTAAGTATGACAACTTTCGTTTTTACAACAGAGATGAAGAGATGAGGATTTTCTTCATTTCAGAGCCTGCTACTGACGATACATTACCATACACTTAAATCAACCTGGAGTCTAGAAACATACAGATTAAATTATACTTTAAATATAAAATAATATAAAACAATTTAAATTGGCATATGTAATAATGCAATACAGAAAGTTAATTACCTATTGCAATAGTTAAATCTCTTCTCAGCGCAAAACCCACTAGTCTCTGCGATTCTTTTGACATAATAACAGGAAAACCATTATAGCTGGTTTCATTGATCAAGTTTTCTATGTCTTCAACAGTCATATTATCCTGCGTCAGAACTGCTAAAGGTGGGTCACTTCTCCGAGGTCTCATCACATCAGCAGCCAGTGTTGTGTGAGTGAATTCTTCCTTTGCATCCAAGAAAGGATATCCATTCAGTCGGATGTGTGCTTCGTAGATGCCTTCCCTACCAAAGGCATCTCCTACCCACTTACTGGTCATGACTGCAGCCATTAGGGGCACAATATATTCCAGCCCTCCTGTTAGCTCAAAGACAATAACTACGAGGGACACGGTCATCCTTGTCACACCACCTGCAAGGAAAATGACAGTCAGTAATACTCGAGTATCAGATAATAATTATTTTAGAATTTTCTGCCTTCCTGTTTGAGATCTACAAACATAAGTTTGACATGAAAGGTCATCTGACAAACATTCTTCTGTGTAATACCAACAGAAGCAGACAGAGAAAATTAACACAAAACTTCTAGAAGTGAAAAAGAGTTTCAAGGAAAATTCATAGAAAGGGAAGCAATAAAGGGAACTGGAAAATATGTACAGTTACTTAATGTAAACTAAGAATAAAACTGTGTATATCTCCATACCACATCAGGGTTAAAAGTACTGTGAAATGCAAGGAAATCCAGTAAGATAAGAATTTGAAAAAAGAATGGATCTAATGCAAAGAAGTCACAGGTAGCAAATCAACAGCTATGTTGTCCAAAGGATTAGGAATTTAATGCTGTTGCTTAATCATAAAAGCTAAACAGAATTATGAGTTGATGAAAAAAATCTCTTTCTTGGACAAAAGAAGACAGGGATTACATTTCTATTTTGTTACTATTTAAATTTTTCTTTTCTGCTAAGGTTTCTGATACCGTATCTTCATTCAATAAAAGAATAGGAACTGTCTTTCAATGCATTCAAGAGTGATTCAATATGAACTATTAAAAACCAGAACAACCTCTCCAAAACCTAAATTTGTATCACTAGTTTGATTGCCCAAATGCACTTTTCCTTAAAGAAAAGGTCTACTTTTTGCAGAATCTATACTAACAGCTTTTAAGTTTAATTTCTAAGGCTACCGAGTTATAAGTGAGGACAAATTAGGCGCCCAACTTCAGCCTCTTTCCATGAAGCTGATTTTCAACAATCAGATTTGTTAAAAACACCTTACACACTTCTAAAAGTTTTGTCTGGATCATGAATTTCAAGAAAAAATTTTGCAATTCATGTAGATGTGGCAGCTGATCACACCACTTTCTTCCAATAATTTTAACTGTACTTGACACTGTAAATGCTCTACTTCATACATTTACATTTCAAGGAACTGATTTTTCTGACCAATGTAGTAATGACATCTCTTGATACCAAATAGAGAAGGCAAACACTGCTACTTAAATTTTTCTATTTCTCATCAGTTTAGATTTCACATTATTCCTCAGATCACAAGGATCTGAGGGCCTTTTGTAGAGATATGAATGTATTATTCTGGAGGGAAGTCCACAAAAATAGGTGTTCCAGAACTGCACAAGTTTATATCTCCTTTCATTTTTTAATAATTATTTTTATGTGTGAAGAAATTAGATACTTATTAGTTATATTTTACTTACCTAAGCATGCAGCAGCACCAACCATGGCATAAAGACCAGGTGTAATACAGTCAGCTCCAACTTCACACCACTCCTTGAAAATGAACCAATCATGATGGTAGTAAGCCAGCTGCTCCACTGCAATTCCTACAATCCTTCCTGCTATTGCCCCAATTGCCATACTAGGTATGAACAACCCAGATGGAACCTGCAACAAAAACAGACCTGTTGTCATGCTGCTGTGAACACACCTGACACATCACCTAACAAGTGATTTTTTTTTTTTTTCCTGAAAGAGATGCAAATGCTCAACCTGTAAGGCTAAAATAATGTAAAGTGACCTTGGAAGGTTCGTAGAACTTAACAGAATGCTACTGATATCTTTGATTGACCTGATTAGCAGAAACCATTTTATGAGCATGTTTGTTCATATCTTACTGTATTTAAGAGAAAATCTACCACCAATGCACGACCACGAACTAGACTCTCAGTGCCAACAGCACAATTTTTACCATGTGCAAGTCCAGTGTGAGCTGTGCTACTCATACTGAAAAGTGCTCCTTATGATTTCCCGTCTCCCTTATTCATGTTCCTCAGAGTCAACATTCACTTACTAAACAGGATTGCCTTCCTGAAGTGCATCCTGACACTGCTATAAATTAGATGGCTAACTAAACAGGTGATTTTTAAAAGAGGCTTTGTACTATTATTGCCCTTTCCTATACAAATGAGTGTATATAGAATGCTAAACACACTAAGAGAGAAAAAGGCAAGATAATCCCCACTGCAAAAAGTGGGTAACACCATAGGTTAAAAAAAAAAGAAGCTCCTACTGTCATTTTACTTACTTAAAATATTTTTCTGCTACTAACTAAAGCCTTGTCACACAACTATGGCTTAGTAAAGTATTATTGCAAACTTGCTTTTATCAGCAGTTTCATATAAAGAAACAGTTGTGTATCTTTTTGTCTCCTTACGAAGATAATCTTTCCAAAAAATATACTGGTACCTAAATGTCTCATTAAATTGTAAATGCCTGCTGCTTCTCCTCACAGCAGCTGTTAACATAAAAATATTTTATACTGTGACTGAGGTAGAGTTGTGACTACAAATAAGGAGTATAATTTTTACTTTGTCTAAATGTACCACAACCCATCTTGTCGAAATAATGTCATTAAAATTGCACTGCTGGTGTAACAGGACACATCATGTAATTTTTCTTGTACTGTACAGCTGTGAAATTTAACTACTGTGCAATTCCAAACGATAGATTTTTGCTGTGGTAGTCAATAGCCGGTGCAGAAATGTATTTCAGAATTGTTGTTGTTGTTTGGATTATTATATTTTATCTATATTTATGGTTGCAAAGAGAATTTCTAACCAACAAACCAAGGAAAAGCAAACATAGCTTATAATTATTATTACTGTTATATTTTGTCTATATTTGTGGTTGCAAAGATGATTTCTAACCAAAAAACCAAGGAAAAACAAACATAGCAAACTTTGTGTTAGAAAGCCAGCAGCATGGGTTTTGAGAAAAAGTTTAATAATCCTTCATTCCCATACGGAATTACCTAATATTTCAGTGTTGACCAAGGTAATATTCAATCTATCATTTTTGTCTGGTATTCAAATTGTGCATTTGTATCTCTACTGTTATTTCCCACAATTAATTATGCACCTAAGCCCCTTTCTAACTGTTAAAATCTTTTTTTTTTCCCTGACTGAAGCTCTTTCTTGGTGAACAGTACAACAGTACCATGAAAAAAGCCCATATTTCCAATATAAAAGTAACTAAATAAATCTTTAAAACTGCCTCAGATCCTATCGTGCTACAGCAGTATACCACAGAAATTCAGCCTCCACGTGGAAATGGCATCCAAATTGTTTCTGGTCCTTTGGTAATGTAACTTTCTTATGCACTAGCTCCTTCTCTTCTTTCCATCATATGTGGATAATGGTTACAAGTCTAACTGTAATTATGATTTTACAGGTCCATTTGTTTGCATAAGCCCCTGAGTCACAAATCACAAAGTGGAGAGGAATCTTCCCAGAGAAGTAGCAAGAGAAAATAGCTAAGTTTTTCCTCTTCTCAGCTTTCTTCTCCAGGGCTTGCTTTTGAGCAAGCTCAAATTACACTACAGAGGAAAAGATTTGTTGTGTGTCACATGTGTCATCTTTGGAACAAGCAAGGATTAGGATATAGGTACAACTTTCCACTTTTTTGGTAATGCGGCCGCCTACCAGTCACGTTTCTGAGGCAAAACACTAACTCTTTCCCACCTGTTGATCAGCATTTAGACACAGTAACGACTCTACTGATAATAAGCAGTACAGTATAGGGACAAAAGCCTGAAAGAAAAAAACAAACCAAAAACCACCAAACCCCTGCCATATCAGCCTCCTGGTAATGCATGTCCACAGCACTAACAGCAACAGGAATCACTTTGCCCCACTGGCGGCAGCTGGGTAGCTTTGCTCACCTCGCAGGAAAACAGTTCCTGTGGGGAAGATGTGTGTTTGCAGATGGCTACAGCTCCAGGAACAGAACTGGAGAGCCCAGAGGATCCTTTATAATGATTTAAATGACAATGTAATATTATTTCTTTTCTATTTTTTTTTCTATCTTGAATTTTCTTCTTTTATAGAGACAAAGCTTAGAGTGCAAATAAGTATCATTAAAGTAACATCCTCTTCTCCAGATCCTGGCTGACATTCCAACCAACCACATGCTTTAAAGCTTCCAAGAAATTCATGTAGCACAGTTCCATCAATGACAGCAACATAACTCCTTGCCTACTGGCAAAATAATAAATATATTCTCGCAACTTCACAAAAATATTTCCACTATGTTGAAGTTCTGACAAAATGAGTCAAACCCAAATGAAGCTCTCCCATTCTGTAAACTAGTGAATTCTAATATGCAGTGTGATCTTGTGATGACAACCCCACGCGAAAGAGCCAGATGCACATGAACACATGAATGGTAAAATAATGTCCTAGATATAAATGAAACACAGTAAGTGCATATAAAACTAACAACAAATTGGTCACATCACACAACACCTTCCAAATTATGGACCTTAGGGAGACTAGCATTTAAAATACACACTACAGATTCCTCTTACCCACCAACCAACATACAGAACATAACCTCAAATAACAATCTCTAACATCTTCTAAAATATTGAAACATGAGAAATACAACATGATGTTATTGTTCTATCAGTTACAGAATAGTCAAGGTTGAAGATGACTGCCCCACATTGTCTACCCCTGCTCGAGCAGGGTCATCTACAGCAGGCTGCCCAGGCTTGCAACCAGTCAAGATATGAGTATTTCCAAGATGTTCTCTGCACAGCATATTCCAATGATCAAACACCCTCACAGAAAGAAAGTGGTTTTTTTATGCCTGCTGTTACATGGAATAGCAACTTAAACTGAAAAGTTAAGGCAAATTTAAACACAAATCTGGCTTAGTGAACATTCTACAGTAAGTTTGCATTAAGACACGTCTGATAATGACGTAGTTGCAGAAACTATGAAGGGGGCTTGACAAGACAGAAAATGATGAAGGCATGACAGTTATACATCATCATTCAGAAAACTGCGACAGACTGGGGAGAAGCTGAAGCCACTTCCAAAACAGATCTATGAAACAAGTGGGAAAAACAAAAATTACGTTGCTTGTAATGGACAAGAAATTCCCATTACAGTCACATGAACAAAGCCCACTTTCTCATCACAACATGCAATACTGGAAAATACAGCAAAAGAAAGCATCATTGTCGTCCTTTAACATCTGTAGTAATTACATTTATGTGACCAATGAGGAGAGTGGATATGAGAACTACCACCAACAAGTAGTGTAAGATGTCCAGTCTCTTCTTCTTCCAAGTAACAAGACTAGGGAACCAGAGTGGTTATGCTCGAACTTTGCTCTTGGAAATTTTAGAATCATCCCTTATTGCTGAATCAGGCCCATACAAACAGCCATCCATCCACACTGTTACTGCTCCCTATTGCATTTAGCACGTTTCTATTCAGCTGAACAAAGGGCTATTCTGAATTCAATTAAAGTTAATACTGTTTGCTACAAGACTTGCTTTTTAACCAAAAGTAAAAACATCTTTTTTTAAAAGAAATAACATGAAAACAAATATACAAAGCTTCTAGCTTTGAGAGATGGAAAATGAGAAATGCAATAATTAAATAATCACAGCAGATGACACAGCTACTGCATTCACACTTACCTTGATACCAAAGGTGAAGACAGTCATGATTATTTTAAATATGAGTGCTAAACACAACTGCCATATAGCTGAATAGACTCCAGTGCCTGCTGGACGGTCAGGAATATCATCTACTATTTTGCTTGCATTCATATCGTTTCTGTAGTCACAGAGCGAGGAGGATTCTAGTGGCCCACAGTCTGTGAAGAGCTCCTTAATAAGCTCACTGGTGTTTAGCCTTGTATATGGATTAGGAAACGCGATGACAGCTGTTATTGCTGCAACAATAATAACCTCCAGCACAGGATACTTCCCAAATTTTGTAGATTTGCGCCGACGACACCATGCAATATTTGCTCGGATGAAAAATGCTCCCCAGAGCCCACCAAATACTCCCAGAAGAATAAAAGGAAGCAGTTCAAAAAGGTACCAAGGAGTGTGATATTCCACATAAAAAAGAACTAGGCGGCTGTTACCAAAAGGATTGATGGACCTTAAAACAAATGCAGCTACTAAAGCAGCAAAAAACGATCTCCATAAAGTTTTCAGTGGGAAATAGTAACTGACCTGCAAAAGACAATAAATGAGAATTATTAATGATTCAATTAAAAACCTGCAAAGACAGGTTTATGCATGTGTTAGACTACTGCTGCTCACATGGTATGAGCTAAAAAAAAAGCACTCTTAGATTATCAGTATTTATTCCTATCACTTGGAGCACTGGCACTCCAGCAGATCCTACATTTTTAGAAAGCTCTACAACTCTCATCAGATTTTAAGTCAATAAAATTGCCATGCTGCAACTACTGCTGGTTGTTTTAAGACTATGAGGAAATGATGAACTGCAATTTATGCTTAGAAGCTGCTTTGCGTGTGTCTCTTATTAGCCTTCATGAGAACCAGAGTGTGTACTAGCTGCACTCTCAGATTTTCTGCTAATATTTTCATCTCCTTTCAACCTACGTTGAAAGGTTTCTCATGGATGTGTTATTTTTAAGAAGTATGATTAAAACAAAGAAACAAAAAAAAATTAGAAGGTCTCAAAACAGAACATGCAATTTCATTCTTAAGCCCCACATAGCCTGATTTGAATTTCAAGACAGTGTTTTTCTAAGTTTTTTGGCAACAGAGGAATTCCTCAAAATCCCCTAAGAATGTAAGAAAATTATACACGAAAGAGTATTTTCCCTCCTTTTCAATTCAGAGATTTTTAGGGTTTTAGTTGTCTTTAAAAATGCCAATGATAGAAATATCATTCTTATGTATTTTGAAAATGACAAAACAAACTAATCATAAACCATTTTTTGGAGAAGACCATTTGCTTGCTTTGGAGGTAAGTTTTATAGCATATTTGCCCTTGTAATAATTATGATATTCAATCGTGTCTAGTGTCTGAAACTTTAAGTAATGTTTAAAAACTTGCTTCACAAAACTGTCCAGTAAGTTTCTAAAGCCTCTGTCAAAAATTAAGAGCCCTATTTTTTTTTTTCAGAATAAACTCCTAGACTGAAAAGCTGCTGTGTCTGTATCTGTATGTAAACTGTAATTATTAACAGACTAAGCCCTTTTCCAGAATAAAATAATTGAGAATAAAGTAAAGCTGACATTCATTAAAAAAAAAAAGAAAAAATATGTTTAGGCGTTTGCTGGTAACTGGACTCTTGGCTTTGAAATATGGGTCCAAAAAATAATTTTCTTCTTAGGAGAGACTCCACAGCTTAAAGGAGTCTGAGATTATTTAAACTAAGAGAGATTTTAAAAAAATATTTATTCTTCAGTGTCATCTCTTGACATACCTCCTCCAGACTGAAAAGGACTCCACCAATTGGGGCACCAAAGGCTACAGAAACTCCAGCTGCTGAGGCAGCTGACAACACCTGGAAAAGAACAAAGGTGAGGGGGTTTGTTGCAGCCTGTTATATGTTTGAAACATGAACAACAGAATCTCACTATAGCTATAAGTTAAGTGTGCTGATGATACCAAACTGGGACATGCCATCAACTCTCTCAAGGCATAGGAGGCCTTGCAGAAGGATCTAGATAGACTGGGGCCATGAGCAATGGTTAACGGGATGAAATCTAATGAGTCAAAATTCTGCACACTTAGGATGAAGTACCACCAAGTTCAAGTCTAAACTGGGAGAGGAGTGGCTGGAGAGCAGCCCTGCCAAGAGGGATCTGGGGGTGCTGGTAGCAGCAGCTCAGTGTGAGTCAGCAGGGTATGCCCTGGAACCCAGAGGGCAAAACCCCATCCTGGGGTGCATCAAGCCCAGCACGACCAGACAACCAACAGAGGTGACTGTCCTGCTGCATTCAGCCTTGGGGGCCTCACCCCCAGTGCTGTGTGCAGTTCTGGGTCCCACACGTCAAGAATGTCAAAGTCCTTGGGTGCATTCAGAGGAGGGAAACAAAGCTGGTGACAGGGATGGAAAGAGTGTCTGAGAACTAGTTTGGAGAGAAGGAGGCTGGAGCAGAGATTGCCCTGCAGCCCATGGCACAGCCCATGGTGACACAGGTTGTTTCCCTGCAGCCCATGGAGAACCATGGCAGAGAAGATCTTCACCCTGGAGCCTATGCCAGAGCAAGCTCCTGGCAAGAGCCATGGCATGTGGAAAGGAGCCCAAGCAGAAGCAGGTTTCTCGCAAGCACTGCAGCCTGTGGGTGATCCAGGCTGGGGCAATCCTGAATGGCTGTACCCCGTGGAAAGGACCCATGCTAAAGGTATTTAGTGTCTCCCATGGGTGGAACCCCACATTGGAGCAGAGAGAGTATCAAGAGGAAGGAGCAGCAGAGAAAAAGTATCCCCTTGTGCCACTTTGGGATAGAAGAGTTAGGAGTGAAGCGAAGCCTTTCAAGAAGGGACACTGGGGGCAAGATATATTTAGTTTTGTTTTCACTTCTCGCTACTCTACTAGTGGCAGTCAAGTAACTTTCCTCAAGTCTAGTGTGTTTGGCCTGTAATGGTAACTGGTGAGGAATCTCCCAGTCGTTATCTTGACCTCTAAGCTTTTCATCTTACTCTCTCCTGCTGTCCTGCCAACACAGAGGGGTGAGAGAACTGCTTGGCGGGCACCAAGTCTAACCCACCACACTCTCATTAACAACATCAAACTGAAACAGGGCAGAAAACACTGTTGTCACCAAGAACACTTCTTTCATGGGTTCAGAGTACTCTGCTGTCCTCACAATTGAAGACACTCATCAACTACCAAAATGTAGAGACAAGCACAGAAAGAATTTAAATACAATCAAATGGTCTCTGAGGTGGAAGAATACAAACTGACTCTGCCATGGAAATTATTTACCTGTGGGAATGCTAGGGATAATACATTGTTTTTAACATAATAAATAACTACTGATAATCACTAAACATTGTCCAAGAGAACAAGTACCATCTTTTAAACAAATCAGTGTAAATGCACTGATATTCAATACATTCTAGAAATGCTTTTTCAAGAACTTACCTCTCTTTTTTTAGCTTCATTTGTACTGTATTTTGGAAAGAGGTAGGAAAAAATATTCCCACAGCAGCAGGCAACATGTACCAAAGGTCCCTCTTTTCCTAAACTCAAACCTGATGCAACAGCCAAGACTAGAGTAATTGTTTTTATCATCAAAGTCCACTTCCCCAAGTAACCTCTGATGATGAAGCCACTCAAAATAGTTTTTATCTGGAAGAAATAAAACACTATCTGTTATTGCATGCTTCAATTTTCAGAAAATAACTCGTTCTTTAATTTTCGCTGCAGAACTTCAAAGCCAGCCTTTTCAACTTACTAACTTTATCATGCTTTAAAACATGTATCATTCAGAGTGCTATACTGAGTCTATCTGCTTGCCAGAAGCTTTCCATTTGCAACTTACTCTAAAACACTGGATAATAACATACAACTACATTATCAATTACATTTAGTAGAAAATTAATCTGCAGCAGCTTCTAAGACTGGATTTATTAGTTTATGATGTAAATTATTGAGCGAAAGGCAGAAAACTTCAGAAGGAAAAATAAACCTGCAAAAACCATACTCAAGGTCATCTATTGCAGCAATATCCCAACTTGCACCAATATCACCCCTGTTTTTCCTCTATGTTTTACCACCACTTCTTCACATAAAGATGGAAAAGATCAGCCTATCTCCATCAGAAAAACGTGCCACTTGCCAGAGGTGTTACTGTGCTTAACAATGCTATATTATTAGCCTGGAAAATAGGCCCATATACAGGAAATAATATACAGTTATCGCAGGACAACGTGTCCATAAATAGGATGTACACAAAACACTGGGCAGCTGTGTCTAGAAAGTAAAGATAGCTAAATCTGAAAACCAATTTAAGATGAAATTTCTTCTGGAATAATGGCACAGAACTACTCCACGCTTAAACAGAGATGGATAAAAAAAAATTATAGAAAATCTGAAGAAGTGAGACTATCAGAATTTATTTGACTTTGGATTTTTCTCTCCCATTCTGTGGGTAGTAGCAGACAGCAATTATAAACAGTAAGTTTTTGAGGATATTACACATTTTACATTGTGACTGTCCACTGGTTTGTGCTAGTTAAGGCAACTAAAGCCATTGCAACAAAAGACTGATTGCTCTATCAAAGGACCCATATTGTGGAAATGAATCATTGCTCTCTTATCACTATGGGGAGGGTGTGGATTAGAGGAGGTTTGGAAATCATTCTTCAGAAATATACTAATCCAAATGCTTCCTTAAAAAGTGGTCCTGACAGAAGCAAAATCTGCTAACCCAGGAGATTCTTTTAAATCTGGAGTACTTCTCAGAAACAATTAGCACAATTACATGTTTTCAATTTGAATGCTTGCACTGATACATTTCTTCAAAGGCACAAGGTGCTCCCTCTTGCCTTCCCTCTGACCCAATAAGGCAGCAGTAATCTACTCATTAATATGAAACACTTATTATATATATATATATATTAGTTAGACCTCACCTCAGGTATCCCTGAGCCACAGGCATAGGGAGCAAATACCTTCACCAGAGAAACTGCTAAGAAGGCAAAGCTCAATGCCCAGAAAATGTACATTATGTAGTTCATTATGTATGAACCTGGGCCCTAAAAGCAAAAACAAAAAGTCAGAATAGATTTGACATAGGAGCAAAATTACTACTTAAAATAATCCAGAAGTACTCTTGCTGCAAGTACATTTATACACACATTTTGAGGCACAATAATTATTGCCAAGTGAGAGTTTTGTTTGAAAATCATAAAGTCATGACACTTGCACATTAGCACAGACTGGGTTGTAAAAGGCAGAAAGTGTTCTAACACTTCCTCTTAAAAAGAAAACATAAATATAGAACAGGTATATTTTTTAATTGCTCATACCTGCTAAAATCTAGTGAATATTGAGTAAATCTTCCTTACTTGAAAAACTGTGGTAGAAAAAATAAAACTAATCTATTCATAGTTATCAGAGAACACCATAAATGGATTTAATTTACATACAGCTATGATCAAGAATAGAAATTCTCGCATTATTAACAGTTCTTTATTCTCAAAACTTCCTTACATTTGCAATACTCCAAGGCCCCTTGCAGTTCACGAAACACACATTTATTACACTACAACCTATTAATCAATTCAAATGCTGAAAAATGGTACAGACAGTACAACCCAAATTCATGTTTAGAATCCTAACCTTAAGACCATTATCTTCTTTCCCTATTCAGCCAAGCTGTTGAACAAGACCATCAGGGAATACTCACTTCTGCTTGCCCAATTATTAGTTCTGCCCATGTTTTCCACTGCGGACATTTATCTCTCTCTTCAAATGTGGTCTCATTTGAACCCCAACAACACTGTTCATGGTTAAACCACAAAGCACTAAGGCAAATGCCTTCCTTTAAGTCAGTCATCCAGTCAGCAGCTATGTCAATTAATCCTGCCAATGCCCCTGTTGTAGAAACAGTTTTATATTAATGTTCTGGTAAACAGAATAAACGCACACAGCTAAAATGAGGAATATGCTTGTATTAACTGATGTAAATTGTGATTACAGAAAACTTAATTAAATAGACATTTAATATACAACTGATTTCCAGGATTATATCCTGTTTTCATTATGGTAAGACTAATATTTGCTGAAGAATTAAGTACTCTATGTATTTCCCAAGTTAAATGAGATTTTTTTGTTTGCTTGTTTTTTTCCCCGTGCCACAGTTCTCCAACAGTCCACTGAAACCAAGGAGTTAAGAACAAAAAGAGAACTGTTACTTTTTTGTGATGGAGCAGTTTATATGGCGCCAAGCCTGCTGGAGAGGGATGGGATTCACCGGTCTAAAAGGTGGAGAAAGATTCTAGCCCATGAGTTGGCAAGTCAAAAGCAGTATTTCAGTAGAACAAAATTTCAACCAAATTATTAAAACACATAAGACACATTAAAACATAAACATAAGATCTCCTTGTGACTGAACTCAAGGTTATACCACTTAAGAGACACTAGACATACAAAAGAAGCCACCTGAAACTGAAAAATCTACCAATGTTCAAGACCAGAATTTGCGCACTTTGTTGCTCAGAAACACAATAAAGGAATTTTAATAAACAGCTGCTTAGTGCATTGAAAACACTACACATTCCCACTGAAACTATAAGAAACAATTTCCAGTAATTATATATGCCTGGTTTGTACATCCAGAAGTATATAAACATGCTACAAACTTTGCATATCTATTAACTTATATGTGATTTGTGAAAGTGATTATGTATATACCTAAGCAGTAATTATACTGTTACCATGCTTTTTTAATAGGCACAGCCTTACTCCAACTAATTTTCTTGACATTTAATCTAAAATGTCTGATTGAAATACTTTTTTTTTTAAAAACTGGGCACAAAGTTTGTGACCTTTCCTTTCTGCAGGTTTTTTTCACTTCAAACTATACTGACAGAAAAAGCAGCAGCACTGCCTGACAGTGGGGCCACAAACTATTGGATGGCTTCAGTTGTAAAATTCATTCTAAAATACACTAAGAAGGGAAGAGAGAATTGAAGTATAGGTCAACAAACTCTACCTGTTAAAGTCAATATATTGTGTGGAAGAACCTCTGTATATGACATAAACATATAGCTAGACTTCACTCATGCATAAACATATACTTTACATGGAAGCATGCTTAACAAAACTATACATATACCAGAGCTACTCTTACAATCAACACTTTCACAAGAAATCCTACAGGTAAAAAAAAAAATTATAGAAAAAGAAAACATAAATCTCAATCAGAGGATTAAAGAACATTGATAGTTTAGTAGATGGAAGTTCAAAAACACTTGAGAAACTCTCTAAATTCAGTGAGGATTTTGGTTCCCATTTGATCAGTAAACCTTCACCTCAATATGTTGAAGCAAGATAAATCAAGATAATCAACTTTTCCCTTATGAAATTATTGTAGTAGACTGAACCACCTCTTAGCTGGGTTGGTGGAGAACAAAGGAAAAACACAGTAACTATACTTGCTGACAAATATAAGAAAAGAATCCTTTGTGTTTTCAATTACCTGATGCCAAACCAGTTAGTGTGACTACCAACCATCCTGACCATGCATCGTACAAACTCTTTGTCATCTCCCATGCTGATTCTTTCTTCTTGCTGTTAATCTGCAAAGAGAAATCATTATGTAGAGTTGTATGTATTTCTGTAATATGAATAATAGAAAAAAAGGAAGCATGACATACAAATTGCGTGATGCAAGCTGCAGGCAAATAAACCCTCCCTTGAAACCACAAGTGTTCTGCTTGTATTTAATGCTTTACATAGATAAATCAACTTAATTATTCAGATATCAAACTACTAACAGAGAAACATATATTTGCTTAATTTAAAGAACTATAATGCAGGAAATGAATTATTAGGATAAATGAATACTTTCTATGACACACACCTAAAACATGAATTGTAACATTATTTACCTCCTATAGATTAAATCTTTTTTGAACCTCAATTAAACTGTTAGCATACTAATAAGCTATTTCATATGATTCAAATTCCCAAACTTCTACTTCAAATATAAACATCTTTAGACTAAAAAACACATAACAGTAAAATAAAACAAAAAATGGGATAACAACCCTATAATACTTCTAGACAAGTATTAGTAATGACATCTGAAATTATCGTACTGAAAAAGTTGCTATTCTTATTTTATCCTTATTTACTTTGTGCACTCAGCTGCAGTGGCACAGACACACTTGTGTCAGTATAAAAGCAACATACATCACTCTTCATTTTTCTGTACAAGTACCACCAAAACCACTATTGTACTATTACAAATATATCTACACTGGAAAATAGCCTTAAATATACTAGCATGCAAAAAATGCAGTGCTGTAAAAATGGTATTTGGGTGACAGAGACCTATTCCCACTCTATTAAATTACTGCTTCCTTTCCAAGTTATAATAGTGCTGCAAAACTGTAGGTATCCAACTAAGCAGTGCTTTTTAAACAGTATTCAAGGAGTTCTAGCTGACGTAACTATGAACAAATTTAAAGGACATGCATACATTTGTATGTGTTACTAAATCAGACCTTAACTCCAACATCCAACCAAAAATGTACTGTTATTTATCTCAAGTACCCGTCTATGCCTTTCTCTGTCTTTGCACTTCTCTCGAACCCAGTCAATGGTATGGAAGTCATCGTATGTTCCTACTCCAGGAATTGGCTCATCCAGAAGGTCCAGTAAATGTGTTGAACTGTTGATATTGCCGCCATTTGTCATTGTATAATGAGTTCCTGCAGCACAGAAACACAGGAATCAATTAATTCTACGATAAATGAAGTATTCAAGCTACGTTCATAACACAAGAATTTCTGAACAACTAATTAAGACACTTTCCATATTATGCATATTGTATTGTCATTTAGGTTTCTCACTGTTGCCTGCCACTCTCTTTTACTGTCATTCAGCTGTAAGTTAAATTTGAGTATTAGTGACTGTGTTTCCACTGGTTAAATAGGAATGTCCCAGTCAAATTATTGTTCTGTTTTGTGTATAGCCTCCAGAAAAACTTCAACAGAAGCAAGTGGAAAAAAAGAGCAGCTTTGACATACATTTAAATTCATAAACTTTATTTCAGTTCATAAACTATCAGAGGAAAATCTGTTTGTACAAAAACAAAACAAGGATGATTAGCTAAAAAGTTCACAGTACCTTCATAAATTACCAGTTATTTCTAAATATACATTCTACTGATTACCAATCTCTCCTACACATCTAAACCAAACCTAAAATACATTAACAGATTGTAAGTGCAGCTAAAAAGCAACAAAAAGTCAAAAATATACTCATATTTTTTTTAATTTATTTTTTTCAGGTAAATCATAGAACAGTCCTTGGTCATGAAAAAGTGGAAATATTGTATAAAGAAAATATCTTCTGCTAATTTGACATCACTAGCTAATTTCTTCCCAAGCAGCTTGCAGAGCAACAGCTCTATGAATATTTATTTCATTGATTAGAATAAGAAGAGCAAAAGGGGTACTGAGAATTTTTCCATTTTCAAAAGTGATAAAGTTTTACTTTTTTTAAGCTTTCAAACGTCATAAATTCTGTAATATATTGTCTTTTTTCTCTTAGTTCTCACTTGTTTGACTAAGAACAAAATAACTTGCCCAACAGCATACAGCACACCACAGTAACCTCTGTTCATACAGGTGTAGGCCCAAGTTGACCAAGATTTCTATCAGTTCAGACAGATACAAGACTCATTTCACTAGATTGACACTGAGATGTTTAGACATGTGAGGAGTTTTTTTCAGCTGGGGTTTTTTGGGTTTCTTTTTGTTGTTTGTTTTTTTTTTTTTTTTAATTCCAAGCTTCTTTAATTGAGCTTCTTGGTATTGTCAGCAGAAATTTCCAACTAACCAAAAAACCAGAACTAAGAAACAAAAAGCTTGTCAAAGGACCTACCTGTAAACTTCCAAATGCTACAAATGCTGAGTTCACCAGCCCAAGCCCTCACAACAACTCACAATTAGATTTATACATAAGTAAAATGTGGCTTTTCCCTTTACAAATGTGAATTGTAAGATCTAGAAGAAGCAGTGTGACACCTGGCATTATACTCTGACCAAAGTGGTGCCTCAGTCGTCTATTGCTTAAGAGGTCGTGTTGATGCCTGCTATATAACACGTTTATTCGGACATTTTCTTAGTGGTGAAAGACAGAAAAAGAAAATAATACAAGATTCATACAAAGACAAAATACAATCTATAATTTCCAAGATACACAAATGACTATTACAAATTCTATAAAGATTAAAAGAAAAGTACAGAAGACAATGTAAATGTAGCAGACAGCTCCCAGTAACACCAATACCATTCTTTTATGTGAGCCTGGCTGCCATCTTTAACTTAATACTTTTTTCTCCAGTCTATGCTACACTAAATTCCCCCCCATCTATTTCCCATAGCTTCCCAAAGCTGCTGCTAATCTCTCTTGAGGCAGACATAAGGAAGCATTACCTATGCTGCCATTAATAAAAAGCTATCAACAACAACCACCAGCACCATTTAAATCAGATTTGCTAACAGAGGTGATTGTGAAAACCTTGCTTTCGGATAAGGGATAATTTTAAATTCTCTGCCATTGCCAATTCTCCCAATTAGAAGTCTGAGATACATGTCTGGCTAGCTGAAAGGGCAAGGTGATCTTATGGAAGAGATAATAACAAAATTCACACTGTAATAACGAGTTTAGCTCTCAAAATTAAGACAGTAACAGAACACATTATTAAAATATTATTTTTACATTAAATCAACTTCCTTTGCAAAGCAAGGGGACATAAATTAACCTCACCCACAGCTTAATTATTAATCTCCTACGAAGTTACAATGTGGTCACACAGTTTCCTGAACCTGAGTGAGTAGGGTTGGGCAAAAGCTTGTCTTTGCTCTGGAGGAGTTCGTTTTATGCCCAGCTATATATGAAGCAATATCAAACTACAGGGAGCACGCAATCCTATGCCACAGAAGGCAAATGAGAGTTGAGACTTATAAATGTATCACAAACAGTAACAGATTATTTTATGCATATCACAAGGTGCTGAATTGGAATTTCCTCCACGGGATTATCAGAGAGGCCATCATCAGAGATGGCAGTATATTAACTGCACTTGACCCATAGCAAAACTTGGAGTAGACTACAAAGGATGGTCATTGTCTAGATACAGTAGAAGTCCCACTGAAACTGTCAGGTTCCTACTCTGCCAACAGTTGCTGGCACACCAAATACTGGAATAGAAGTGATTATTGTATGATGGGGAGGAGACACAGAAGAAGATATGAAGCTAAAGAGGAGATTTTGTTGAATACAGAGCTTCCGTGAGTGTCTGATACAACTGAATAGCTGTGATCTTATACCAAGAGAAAACAGGCAGCAGTGAGTGTGGTAGAAAGGCATCCTTAGAGGACGATGAAAGGACAACTCCACGAAATCTGATGCTCTGTATCTAAAATTCAGAAGTCTGAGATGACATTCTCCTGCTAGTATTATGATCTATGTAGTATACAACTATTCTAAAGATTTTAGAGGAATATACTTTTACTAAGACTCAACACTTTTCTAAGCTTCCGTTTCCCTTTCTACTCTTCCTTCTCTAGCATTTCACACAGCAAGATGCTCCTTCCAGCTATGAAGATAATGATTCTCATAAGCACATAAATTCTCACAATTTACTCCCAGTTTCAAAGCGTCATTAAATGTATTTTCGACGCAATAAAACCCTTACCAGAATACAAATATTTCATTACAACATTCTAACCTTTACCAGAATACAAATATTTCATTACAATATTCTAACCATCAGGCAGGAAATCATCATTACACAGACAAATTGTAGCACTTAGCAAATGTTCAGAAAATATTTCCCCGTCCTTCCTCTCCCTCTTCCCCAGTCCTCAAGTTTCAAGATGCTTTCTCAGGCTACACGCTTTTCACCAAAATAGAGGCAGTTTTGGTCTTAAAAACCACAATAAGCACTTAGCATACAAGATGTATAGGCATAGCCTCTAGCTACGGTAAGAGAATGCTTCTGATGTTCATATGTAGACACCTAAGGCATTTTGGAGCTGTAAAGAAAGTAAAGCCTTTTTGTTACATATGAGTTTGCTTAAGTTTTTATGAGACTGGAAGCTAATGGTAAAAGTGGCATGCAGAACTTTTATTATTACTCCTATTCCAAACTAACCCATGTTACCAGAGAGAGGGAAACAGTAGTATACTGATCCTCTCAGAGGCTTAGTACAACTCATAAGAATCCTTATAAAGCAAACAGAGTCTTTCCACACTTTGCAAAAATAAGGCAAAATCACAGAATAGTTTAGGTTGGAAGGGACCTTAAAGATCATCTAGTTATTGGGCAGGGACACCATTCACTAGACAGATTGCTCACAGCCCCATCCAACCTGGCCCTCAACACTTTTAGGCATGGGGCATCCAGCGCTCTTCTGGGTAACCTGTTCCAGTGCCTCATCACCTTCACAGTGAAGAATTTCTTCCACTATCTAATCTAAACCTACTCTCTGTTTGAAGCCATTCCCTCTTGTCTTGTCACTACATGCTCTTGTATATAGTCTCTCTCCATCTTTCTATTATGCTCCTTTCAAGTACTGGAAGGCATCAATCGGATCAGCTCAAAACCTTCTCTTTTCCAGGCTGAACAAACCCAACCCTCTCAGCCTTTCCCTGTAGGAGAGGTGCTCCAGCTCTCTGACCATCTTGGTTTCCCTCTGCTGGACTTCCTCCAACAGGTCCATGTCCTTCCTGTGCTGGGGACCCAGAGCTGGATGCAGCACTGCAGGTGGGGTCTTACCAGAGTGGAGCAGAGGGGCAGAATCCCCTCCTTCACCCTGCTGGCCATGCTGCTTTGGATACAGCCCAGGAAATGTTTGGCTTTCCTGGCTGCAAGTGCACATTGCTGAGTCGTGTCCAGCTTCTCATTTACCAACATCCCCTTGCTCTCGATCTTGTTAAACCTCATGAGATTCCCCCAGGCTCACTTCTAGAGCTTGTCCAGGTCCCTCTGCATGGTATCCCATCCTTCAGGAGTGTCATCTGCACCACTCAGCTTGGTGTCATCTACAAATCTGCCAAGCATGCACTGGATCCTTTCATCTATGTCATTAAGGAAGATATTAAATAACACAAATACAGACCCCTGAGGGACACCACTTGTCACTTATCTCCATCAAGACTCTAAGCCATTGACCACTACCCTCTGGATGTGACCATCCGAACAATTTCTTATCCATCTAACAGCCTATTCATCAGATCCATCTCTGTTCAATTTAGAAAGAAGGATGTTGTGGGGGACCATGTCAAAGGCTTTACACAAGTCCAGATAAACAATATCTGTAACCCTTCCCTTTTTCACTGAAGGACTCACTCTGTCATAGAAGGCCACTGGGTTGGTCAGGCAGTGACCTTCAGCTTGGTGAAGCTGTGCTGGCTGTCCTGAATCTCAACATGTAGCTGCTGTGAGCTGCTGCAATCACAGACTGAAAGCTTATAGACTATAAGCTTCTAGGAAACAAAAGCAACATGCTTCTTCAGAAAAAAGAAACTCTTTTGGGGGATTCAGTCACTGTAAGTCTTAAAGGAACTACCTTCTAGCAAGGCAGATGACTTTTGTTATCCTTCCATGCATGCAATTCCAAGCCCTGAGCACGATCCTTTCTCAGCAATCAGCTCTGGTATTGCTGAAGAACTGCTACAACTGAAGTAGTTTAAAAAAACCAAAAAACTTCATGATATTAAAAGAAAAAACTGTAATAAGCATTAAGATTAGCAGTAAAACACTGTACTTTGGGATACTTGATGATAATGAAGTACAATAAAAACAAAAATGCTACACAAATGAAACCAGAATAAGAGAAGTGGATTCCAACACCATAAAAAAAGCTTTTATCTCTAAAGAAGTGAGGGATTTTTTTTCTCTTTTTTTTTTTTATTTTAATGAGAATGTAAAAAAATACAATCCAAAATTGCTTGAGAAGATACTATGTCTGACAAAAAATAAATAGTCCTTACCATACTGCTCTCCTGCATTTCTCTTTGAACATGAAGTTATACTTAATGGCCGTTAGGTCCCAACACTGATCCAACCTCCTGCTTTGCCTAGCTAGTTTCTCCTGATGGAATCACCACAAAAAAAAAATTACAGAACTCATATTTTGCTATACTCACGGAAGCTGTTTTATGTATCACAGATTGCTCTTTGCCTTTTGTCCCTCACTAAGGCAAGGAATATCTCTTCTTTCGTATTTTATAGATGTGTCTCATACAAGCAGTATTCAATCTTGATTGATGGTGGAACTATGATAAACATGACAGAAAGCTGATTTTATGTAGATTACACATGGCAATCTTGAGGCCATGCACAGTATTTTTAAAGGCTGCCTCACCTCCTGCAGCAGTAATCTCATAGTGCTTTGTCTTTTTGCAACTTAAGGGATTTCTTTCAAATTTTTGAAAGAAACTAACCCTGGGCAACATGCAGCTGATGAAAGGTGTGTTTCTTTTAAAGAAAAATACGTGGTAAGTTTATAGCTAATTTATTTTGCACAAGAAAGAGTTTTTGCAATATACATGCTGCTCCTGATTCATGCATAACTGTTCAACAATCCTCCCCAACTCTTTCCTTGTAGGCAGTGTTCCTTCTTTTCTCATAAAAATAATAAGAGAAACATCAAGATTTAAAACAAATGCTATATCCTGGGTAGTCAAACGATGCACGACAGATTTTTATGTGGTAATCCACCATGTGATTATCTGAACAATTACCCAGTATCACCTAGAGAACAAATCCTCATAGCTACACCCTCACAAGAGAATAAGGTACAGAACTGAGACATGAACAGACTTCTCAAGAGGGTGGCTATCAGAGTTAACGAGGGACCATAATCTTATGATAAAGCTTAAGACCCCTTCTACATGCTACACAGCACATGATATCCATCTTTTGAATGTACATCACAAAGTACACCATTGTCTCAAACTGAGCCTCTATTACCTTATTCCATTTTAAGAAATGAGACATACCTCTCAGGACATAATTACACAGTAAGACTGAGCTGATCTAATTGACTGCTGCCACACAAAGAGTAGATCTTGCCCCCCCTATTTCTCCCTGCCATTCTTGGTCACACACTCCCACTCCCACCCTTGGATCAGCTCTGTCACCCTTGATTCAACTGCACAGTAAACGAAGCCAACATGCTAATCCTACTAAGCAGACAAAACTAACAACAACAAAAAAATCTGCCATTATATAGAACTGGAATCAAGTTTCTGTGCTGTTGGATAAGAAACAGCCAGTGCAAGGGTCAGAACTGAAAGAATAGATGGGGAGCAACAAGTTCACCCCCTTCCACAGCAACAAACTGTCAGGCTAGTTATCCTGAAGTACATAAATGCACCCTTGGGGTCTTGTTAGATTTTAATTATAACTTTCTGCTGGAAACAACTCAAAATTATAAATATTAATGTCCAGACAGTATACAGTAACATCTATTTTACAGAACTCAAAACTCCCAAAGGTTTAGAAACATTCCAGAGTTGTGAAAACAACAACAGATAAACAACATCAGTGCTGTATTCAACGGCACAGCAATAACAGGACCTAATTTCTCAAAGGTATTTCTCTACAAGCTATGTAATTGCTAACTCTTACAGCAAGAATAGTTGCTGCTGCTCACCCATCGCTTTTTCTAAACAATGCACAACTACACAGCATTCACCTCAGCTGCTGTTCTTATGGGTGACAGCAGTGCTACGTGTCTCCTTTGGGCTGCTCCCAGCAGTGTGAAAGCAGAAGGAAAAGAAGTAAATGCATCTCTGTGAGTGAAAATGAAGCTAGCCAGATTACAGTAAAGGCTGGAATAAGCTCCCTCTGACATGACCATCCAAATCTGCTGAGTGTTAAAATCAGCAGGGGCTGTAGCTTTCCGGAGGCCAGATACTAATCCAAGGCTTTGCTTCACCCGTGTGTCCTTGGGTATTAGGTGGCAAGGGGAGTGGAGGCAGGGAAGCACCCTGCGAGCAACACACACCATAAGGATTACTTACGCTTGTAACAAAGAAGATTTGTATACAGGAGGTATGTGTGAGTGCCTCAGCTTCTTTCTGTCTCCACGTTCAGACCTCAAAATATGAGACTTTCAATTAAAAAGACAAGAAATCATCAGTTTATTTAAATTTGTCTGTAACTACTCAAAAAGAGTCATTAAGCACTATTTCCTTTTCCTGGCTAGAAGCAATTTTTAAATTTCAGAATCAGAAGCACAGCACACAACGCCAGTGTTATTTGCTACTGCTGATGATTAACAATGTTAAAGTCTTTGTAATCAAGTAATACATTCCACTGTGTGTGCAACTATGAATTTTCAGCATGTCTCTTCAGTTAGCTCTTCTAACTGCATCAATGGCTTTCAAACAGAAATTGGTCTCTGCATTGCAATCAAAACGCATATAAAATTGACACAACTATATATACACAAACTGAAAAAAATTAGCTGGAAAATATCTGATAAATGGGAAACAGGAAGACTTGGAACAAGTTTTGAAGAACAAGGAAAAGAAAAAAAATTATTTACCAAAGTACTGCATGATAATACCCTCCATTTCATCTGCCCCCAAACAGATCTGGGTTTAAAAATAACCTTTTAAAAAAGAGGAGTCAAATCAAAGTTCAATAGTATCACTTTGGAGTTAAACCAAGACTTTTGAAGATTTGTGTCCACCACAAATGGACAGGAAAAGGGGGAAAAAAACCAAACCCCTGAGCTTTGGCTTTTCACTTTAGGTCAAACAAACATTTCTGTTTCTATGATGCAGCACAAAAAAAAAAAGGATTTATTATTACATATTTCTTTTCTTGGAGTCGTAAAGGCAGATGGACTATGCTTATTTAATTATGTCTACAATGAAGAGGGACTGCAGATATGCAAGTGAAAAGTTACTGAGATCTTCCTACTACTAAATTTACAACTTATATTTAACATTAATAATGAGGGAGGAGATGAGAAAAACAGAAGGTATAAAAATATATAAAGTTAGATAAAGCAAATATTACAAAAGGGAAGTTATCTATGATCTAACAGTGACCAAGGCCATGAGAGTCAGAACAACAGAAATTTAGATAATTAGATTTCTAAGTGCCGCTACTGTGTGTACGTAAAAGCAACTTATTTATATTTTGTTTTAGAGGGCAAAGACAGGATGCAACAGAAATAATAATTCTGCTTATATGATTATCCCAATCAGACCACATTCAGGCCCAAGGAGGGCATAATCTTTGTCTGTTCATTAGCTTTCTAATATCTCAAATAAAAATACATCAAAAAATTATTACCAAAAGTGAGAAACATGCTTAATGGAGAACCTTACCAGTTATTCAGCACATGCAGACAGATAACCTGCAACTACCTAAATGAACTGTAGCTACATCTGATGGCACTTTATGGTAATCACCAGGTTTTGCACGGCCTGGTTTTTGGTAGCCACGACTCTTGTGGGTGCCTCAATTGCCAAAGTCAAATATGCTAAACTCATAACTGAAAAACCTTATCCCTCTTTTACACTAGGAACATTAAAACAAAGCACAGCAGAAATTTAATGCCATCACCATGCTGAGTTTCTCCAAGTCATGTTTTTTTCTCAAAGTACTCAAAGTTAGAGAACAATAATAATCTTGATCACATTTTCTGTTGTGAACATGTAATTAATTTAGAAATTAATTTTTTAAACTCTCCCTCTGAAACCAATAAAATTTCAGGGTCAAGCTCTAAGTCTGAGCATGTGCACACAACTTTCACACCCATTTATTTCAAAAGTCACATTGGTATTGACTTTTGATTTATTACTAATTCTTAAACATAAGAGGTCCTCAAGCAGAAATGCAGCCTAAAACACCTAAGTATAAATCTTATCACTTAAGAGGATCTGAATTGGCTCAGTATGCAGCTGACTCAAAGTCTTCCTAGGATATTATTAAATATGCCCTGCCCCCCAGCTGACAGTAACAGGTGAGGCTGCAGGTGGCTGAGAGGTTTCCCCATTGTTACTATTTAGTATTGTCTAAGCAAAAGAAGTTGCACCTTCATGGCTGGTGACTGGTGCACAATAAATGAAATTGTGACTTATTTTGTCTCCCAAAAAAATCTGGTTTACTAAAACTAAGTCATCAGTAAATCTGGCATGTTCTTTAAATACATAACTTTCACATCTCCTGGCTACTGACTCAATCACAGATTTTTAGTGAAACAAAATTTCTTTAACTTTACTTGAGGACTTCCAGTTTCTTAAATCTAAGACATGGTTATGTGCATGTAGAAAATAACCAGCAGTCAACAACTCTTGTGCCTACTGAAGAGCAAGTCCTGCTTGATCTGGTAGCCTGGCCATTATACATTTACTGCTATTGCTCAGATTTCAAATTTTTTAAGTGTGGTAAAATGAATGCTTATTTAGGAATTATAAAATGAGGGGCAGGGGGAAGGGAATCATAGAGTGTGAGCATGAATGTGAATGGCTGAAAGACAAGCAAGATACCGATCATTCTGAACTTCCAAAAGGGTCAAGGTAGTAAAAATGATGCAAAAATAAATCCAAGGGCAACACAAGTAATTTATTTACACAACATATGTTCCAGTATACAGTTTGTTGTATGAAAAATTCTTACAAAAATGTACATATCAGTTACTTGGGATATATGCAATCCTAAATCAGAACTTTTAAACCCTTTCTGAGAAGCAGTATTTTTGACTCTTTTACTTTGTAGAGAAGAGAGCAGAAGTGAACTGTGTTCCTGAAGTTTTATTTCAGTGTGTCAGGGAGGATAAGTAGGTCTGGATTGATGCATTTAGTATCACATAAAAAGAAATCTTAGGACAGCACAAGTCAAAGGAACTCCTGGTATGAAGTATTCAATACTATCTGTTTAGCTTTTTTTTTTTTAAGAGATAGTAATGAGTAATCAACATAAAAGATAAACACAATTAATAAATACATACTTTAAAATCTTTCCATTTGATGTCTCACAGTGTATTTGCATGGAAAAAAAATCTTCTTAATGCAAGCTAACGGATCAGGCCTTTAATAATAATGTACTATAATATTTTGTATTTCATCTCACTGAACATTAGCGAAGGCCATTAATTAAACCTCAAAGACCCCTGATGATTTAAACAGCCATTTCATAATTGCTGAGGTACAGCTACTTTGGGTGAGTCACTGCAGTCAATTAGTGCAACAAATGCTTTGATGTTACAAAGCAATTCTGCATGATGTGAACATTACTCTGCAGGACGTAAGAGTTGTCAGTATGTGAGTAAGGGAAAAAATTCCCCAGTCTTTAACAATTAAGTCTGCTTTCTCAGAATATCTTTACCCGTGATCTCTGAGCTTGATATCACAATGCTGTGAAATCTACATGAGAGGAAAATAAAAATCTTGGGTAGTACATAATGTAATGTCAAGAACTTACTTTCACTTTCTGGTTTTGTCTGCTAGCATTTTAAACTTTATTTTAAGAGCTGAATCCTGATAACAGATTACTGCAGCATTGTAAACCAGTAGGAAATACTTGCAAATTTTGGTTACATCTATGGAACAAACTGGTCTGAAGTCATGGTCTTATGAGACATATGCACTTGAAAAATTCAGAATTGCAAGAGATTACGGTGACAGTATTCAGGTTTTGTTGTTGGTTGTTTGGGGTTTTTTTGATCTAAAGTCACTATAGCAAGCCCAAGAAGCACCAGTAACATTTGTTTTGAAATACAGTATTAGAACATGGGAAGCAAAAGCCCGAATAGAATTCAGTGAAACTGCAAAAATGACAAGTCACAATTGAGAATTGTCTTGCTGGCCTCCAGCAGTGTCACCACAATGGATCTACCTAGTTAAATCCTCCGTAGTTTTCATTACAGTATTTGCAAACATTATGTTTAACAGCAATACTCCAGTGTGCCAGACACCACTTTGCACTGCAAATATCTACTTTTTGTATTGTAAAAATCAACTAAAACCTGTTAAATTTCCAGGAATATACAGCTGATCCCATTTTAATGTCTAACTATAACTGCAGAGTCTGAAAGTGCCATGTTAGGGCTGTTTTGCAGTTCTCATATTTAAATCGATCTACAAATCCAAACTCACAGAATGGTTGAGGTTGGAAGGGATCTCTGGAGGTTATCTTGTCCAAACTCCCTGCTCAAGCAGGGCCACCTACAGCTGTTTTCCCAGGATCATGTCCACACAGCTTTTGAGTATATCTGAGGAAGGAGACTTCACAATCTCTCTGGGTGACCTGATACAGTGCTCAGTCAAACTCGCAGTAAAAAACTGTTTCCTGATGTTCAGAGGGCACCCCCGTGTTCAGTCTGTGCCCATTGCCTCTGGTCCTGTCACTGGGCACCACTGAGAAGTGCCTGTCTCCATCTTCTTGGCACCTTCCCTTCAGGTATTTATAGTTACCCTTGATAAGATCTCAAATTCACATTTTGCAAATATTCTAAGAAAACACCTGCCTCAATTTCTCAGAAGTGGTTCTAAAATCTGACTTAGAGAACTATCCAGCGCTTGCTATATAATAAAGACCTGGACAGTGTAAAATTGGCTTGTCTAAAATAAACTGTATTGGAACTTGTTGATGTTCCTAAGATATGCTGAAAAACATTCTAAGAATCATAAAAAGAGAACAAATAACCTTCTAAGCAAACTACTAAAAGACAGATAAAATGTCAGATGAAAATAAGCTATGAGCTAATTTATTTACAGAAATAAGAGTTTGCAAGGCCATGCAAACCAAGAAATTACATAGAGAAAAAAAATAATTTTATGTAAATCATATCTGTATTCTCAGCCTACCTCCTCTCTAATGCCTTCACTAGCAGCTATAAATGTTGATAACTTTCTAATTTTAGGTTGGCCAATTTAAACAAAAGTAGGAGTTCACTACATTTATTGTTTTAAACACCACATTGTGACCATCCAACCCAAACACGAAAACATACTTATATCCTCAGAATTTGAAGGCATAACTTTTATTCCTACTACAACTTCTCAGGACAAAACCAAATCTTTATAGAACGTGTATTCTGCTTTAAATTTGCAGTGAGAAACAAAACGTAAGCTCAAGAGAGGATTTCTTTCCCCCCCGAACACTGATGACACTTCTCTTTCTAAATCTACGTCCTTACAAGCAACAGTGTAAAGAACCTACCCTAAAGTACCAGTTCCTTATGAGTTCATCAGTATTTGCTGAGCTGACGTATTACCATTGCAGAGCTTTCCCTTGGCATATCAAAGACGGCAACAACCGGTCAAGTCTAAAACCAGGTACGGAAACTTCAAAGCCAGACAAACATTGTTCCTATTCATGTTAGTGGAAGGCAATTAAATACCCTATTTAATAACTCTAGCTAATTTGGTCGTAGTCAAAGACAAACATAGGTTTTGGAGGGTTTTTCTCCTGCACGAGATGGCTTTATTAATGGAAAAAACCACACACAAAAAACCCCGAGAGAGAGCGAAAGGCAAGCCTGCCACATATCGAAGATGGAGTCACAGGGCGATGAGATGTGAAGCAGGACCGATCTGCCCGCACAGAAAACAATCCCTGACAACGCGGGAACCAGCCAGAACTGAATTCTCCTCCTACAAAAGGCATCGGGCAGGCGAAACAAAGCAGTTCGATAATTTGCAAGCTTTTACGTCCCCGTTTCAAACGTGGACAGCGGTCCCGCACGTACAGCCATGCAAACAAGTAACCCAAACGCCAATCCGGCATACCTCGTTTATGCAACTCCCGGAGCGGAATGCCGTCTCCTCCCCCTCCATCGTAGGGCAGATACGGATCGGAAGAGACATCCATGGACGTGACGACGGCGAGGCCCGCCTGCCGGCTCAGGAGGGCCGCGGCATTGCTCACGCAAGGGCGGCCGCGGGGGCCGCTGCCATGTTCGGCCGGGCCCGGCCTGCGCCGCCGCCGTGGCTCTGCGGCGCCGGGCTCTGCGGAGCGGGCTCG
>VWPU01009202.1:0-234102 GCA_013398955.1 Callaeas wilsoni
CTGCTGGGGACGGGTCGGGCGGGGCCGGGTGTCGGGGCGCGCTGGCGGCCGAGGGGCCGCCGCCCTCTGCCGCGTTCGGGGGCGAGGCGGGCCGCTCCTCCGTGGCAGCGCGGCATTAGGCTCTGCTTTAATTACCGGACAGATGTCTGAGCAGCTTCGTGGTGTTCTGCTGACCGCGTGGCTATTCGAGCGCTGTCGCTGCACTGCATCATCATCATCATTATCATTGGAGTGTTTTACTCTTGATCAACTTCCCTGGGAGCCTGGGGAGGGTTTCAGCGTGGCGCTGCCGCTGTCCCCGTTTCATGGGAGCATCCCGCCACGCTGCGCTTGTAATTTATGCCTTAGACAGAAGCAGCGTGCATTTTCCTAGTATCAAGGTCAGTTTATCGTAACTGCTGAGGAAAATACCATATGGCTCAGACTGACTTTTCTTAGGGAATCTAATTAAGTAGGAGCTTGCGTTGTGCTGGGATTTGTGTTATGTTTCAGGCAAGCATAACCGAATTAGATTGCAAAATGCCTTATAGTGTGTGTGCATCCCTCCTCAAGCGTGTTTGCGAGGACATTAACTGAAACTAGCAGTCTATTTTGACAAATTATGCTTTTTGCCTTATACCTAACATTTGCTATTTCCTGTATTTCTGAAAATGTGCGTAGCTGCCTTGCTATGGAGCCAGGAGTATTTTAGAATAGGCACAGCAAAGATTTTAGCAATAAATGCTTTTACTCATTCCTCTTGTAAGCCTTTTCTGGAAGGCTAGAGAGAGAGAGAATGGAGGGATAGTTAGTCTTGTTCTCACATTACCAGACATCTTTGTGATTTTGATGAACCTGTCATCAAACTGGACAGGTTTTTATAGTTGCTTATTTGTGGAGATAGCTGTTCTCTGTGAACTGCATTGAGACCGCTGACTAAGTCCCTGCTGTTAAATGTCAAACAGTAGTGTTTGCTGCTTAATCTACCTTTAGAAAGTGAACAGAGCTCTGCAAAAAGCAGAAGATGCTGTATCTTGTACATAGTCCCCCAGGCTACTGCCTTACCCATCATTACTCAGGTATCAGATTGTATCAGCGCATGTTTACTGATACCTTGTGTCCAAGCATCTGAAAAGGTACTTGGCACTTGTGTAGCCTTCCTAGGGAGTTTGTCAGGTAACTTAGTACAATGCAGTTGGAAACGGGGGAGTATAATTTTCAATAGCTGTGATACATTAATTGCCAGTAGTGAGAATGCACACAAGTCGCCTCGTGGGGATGAGACATACTTAGAGCACTACACCCTGTGACAGGATTTGCCTCTTGGACCTGCTGCCTATTCAAAGGACACGGTATTGTCCTTTCAGGCAGGGTAATGATTTTTTTGTCTTGATCTGAACCAGTGCTGTCTAGATCTAGAAAACTGAGTTAGAACTTTCATTTATTTTCCTGAGTTGGTTTCTTGCTTCCAAGCTAACCTGATGAATACATCTAAGTGCACTACATAGAGTGTACCCAAGTGTATTAACACAGTAGGAATTCACCTTTCTCACTTCATACTTGCAGTAAACAGAACACTTGAAGGGCTTGTATTTAAATAAAGAAAAGAAAATCCCCAAAGTATGCATGGGTGATGATGAAGAAAGGCTGTATGTACCAAGTGCACTATTGTTCATAAACAGTGCATTGGTATGAAAATGCAACTCCTTTGTAATGCCGCCAACATTAACATGCTCTATTGTTATAAGACTGGAAACTGTGGTTTGGCAGTGTAAACCACCTTAACTTGCCCTTGGAAAGCTGGACAAGTTGAAAGAAACTAGTTGAATATAATTCCATGAAAACCATAGGGGCAGCTTTTCTTGTTGAGAAAACCCATTGAATTGTTTGAGTGGATTAATGCTGCCTTCCCGTGGAATGCTTTTTTCACCTTCCTTTTGGATTCAGGTAGGTTATTTTTTAAAATAGATTCTTAGAGATAAAAAAAGGCTTCTGGCTTACCTGTGAACCACTGACAGCCAGAGAATAAACCAACTCCAAGTTTCTTGTATTCTGAGATTTATAGCAGCTTACTTTCAGAGGAAGCTTTTAGGGCTTAAGGGATGAGGAAGATGATTGCTATATTTTGGTGTGAAGTGAAGCACATCACACTATTCCTCAGTTTACCAAAGAAACTTCACCTTTATGATAAAACTAGGGAATTTTACAGAAGGGCTAAAAACAGTGTAATTTGATAAGATTTCAAGCAGTGGTCTAGTTTTGCGCATTTCTTTGTGAGATTGGTCAAAGATGCCTGTATCCAAAATTTTGTGAATTGACAGAAACCCAAGAGAAAAACCTCCTATATGTGTCTGAAAACCCAGTAAGTTCTGTCGTTTATGTGGTAGATAGACTAGTGATTATGATGTGCTTGCTATTTAACTTTCAGTTAAAACATACAATCTTTTTTTTTTAACAATCTTGTAGAAAAATGCCATGCTGTATTTTTTTAAAACTTAATTTTCAGTAAATAAACATTATGCTTGACATTCTGTGTCCTGAAAATAAATAAATAAAGCACACTGTAGTGGAAAGCAGTTTAATGAATCACCTTAGCAGCTTTATAATAGATGAAGAGGGTATAAAAACTGCAGTGGCTTGACTGGTCAAAAGCTAATATCAGCATTATTGCAATAATGACAGATTTTTAGATCTTATTCATACTGTTCAGGGAATAGGAGCACAATAAATTTCCAGGCCAATATGCATTAAATTTCAACAGCACATATATATATATATATATATATATATATATATGTTGTACTTTTTAAAGAATGTTATACTAGGAAAATGCCTCATCCAGCAAGTTTTTACTGATCAATTAGGCCCTGAACTGGGCAAAAGAAACAAAATCTCTTGTTACTTTTTATTATCTTTATTCTTCATTTACCTTTTGATCCATTGATGATCATACAAGGAAAAAAAACTAATATTGGTGTTTGCTTTCAGATTATTGGAGTTATTAGTATCTACCGGTTGTTTTAAGATATAAAGCATTGCCACAGGAAATTAAATACACATTCTTCAAGGCAAACTATACCTCCAAATAAAACATCACCTATTGGGGTGGAGCTGATTACTGTGGGGATAAATCTTGGTGAGACACTTTCAATGGCATTGTCCCCATTGGCTCACAGTTATCAATTAAGTAGTTTTCTTGATTTTTGCTGGCATTGACTGGCAGGCACGAAGGCAACTCCAGCCTGTCCTCTTGCTGAACACCTAAGCTCAAGTACTGCTGTGTAGCAGTTTCAAGAAGCTCCTTCTGGACTCTTCCTTGCAAAATGTGCTGCTTATTGATGGAGAAGAATGAATGGGGCAGCTATAGTTTCTGGATTAAGTCTGTTTAAAGGGTGCTGAGGTAATTTTCATTAGAAAGTGAAATGTAGTATCTTCTTGTGATAGCAATCTGAAGTGTAAAGTCTCATTCAAAGGCTATTAAAGTTCATGGCATTCCCAGTGTCTTTAATGAATCTTGAAGCCAGGCAACAACCTGAAATCTTTGGGTTTTTTTAATAACAGAGCAGTCCCTTCCCCAGCACCCTCCGCCTGTCTCCATGCAGAATAATAGGTGGTTCTGCTGTTGTAAACCAGCCTTCTGCTCTTGGAGGAAGACAGTATGTAATCTGTTGTTTTCTTTCTTGAAAGCAAAGAAAGCAAAATATGTTTATAACTCGTGGAATAAACTTTCTATTCTTCTCTTGTGATGAGTTTTATCTCCTCTGAAACTAACAGAAGAGCTTCTTTGCTTATTAGGCATTACTTATGGGACAGAAGATGTTTTTAATGGGGTTTTCTCCTGCCGCTTTTGAGCTATATGAACAGGATTTTGTGTCCCAGGGTAATCCAGAAAGAAAAATGCTGGTTTGTGCCATTACGATTAATTGCTACAGTGTGTATGTGTAGTGTATGATTTAAGTTCTGTTGACAGATGCAACTAGCGCTGACCTGAAATGCCTCAAATTTCAGAGGTGTACCTATTTTTCTAACCATTGTTAATCTTGCAAGAAGTTGATTCCTTTCTTTTTCCCCCTTTATGAGAACTGATCCTTTTGCCCCTCAGAGATCATCCCCAGAAGTGCTTGGTGTACCTTTCTGGAAGTTAATCTCAGCGCTTGCATCTAGCTGTCGTAAGTGCTTTGATATTTGTTTGATGGACCGTGACTTGGATTTAAGTTAAATCAGAGTGTGTGAATTGGAGCACCATCAGGTTTCGAAAACAATTGAAAGAGCTTTGGGGAGGATTCAAAAAGGTGATGTTGTTTTTCATTATCTCAGCTTGTCTTGATCTGAAAGTCAGTGACAGAAACTGTCCGTATGTTGATCACTGCAAGCACAGAAACCATGAGTTGAGTCCCAAATGAGAAGAAAGCAGTTCATCTCTAGAGGAGGATAAGCTTGATTATTCCATCTCCCACACTTCTTTTATAATGTTTAATGATGAGGTTTCATATTCCTGTTCCAGGGTAGTATCACAGGTCAAAAAGAGGCAAATCATTGGAAGTACTGTGGACTTAGGTTCCACACATGATTAAGTGAGGAGCCCTAGTTAGTTCCTAAAGACAGTGGTTTAACTTGATTACGGTGTTTAAATAACAAGTTACATGGGACTCAAAAAGCTGTCTGTGCTAGGTGGATGATTCCCTGAACCTGTAAGAGGATGAGCTGGTTCTGTGGTTTAAACTAAAGGAGCTGTGACTCTCTTTAAACTAAAGGAGTGACACTGTTCCAGTTTGGATCCGAACATTAGTGAAGCAGCAGTCAAAACCCGACAGTGAAGTTGGCCTTTGAACTCCAGAGAGTGACTGATCGTGTCTTGTGCTTGAATATAAACATTCTTTATTTGTATAAACTTATGATCCAGCACTTCAGATTTGTGTTTATTGGTCTAGGCTCAGGTTATCTCCATGTTGTGCAGTGTCAATATAAAAAAAATCAGCCAAACACTGGTCCAAAGCAGAGCCTCTTCTGAGCAGAGCGTGGAGTAGGTCCTTGTGTCAACAAATGAATCCATTAACTCCCCCACCTGACAGATGAACCCAGCTCCTTTGGTTTTCAGAGGCTTTCTACAGCTCTGGCTCTATTTTACTCTTGCTTTATGCCATTTGACAAATGGTTATCTAAACAAACCAAAGACGACTTGCTACTGAAACCCTTTTTCAGTTCACAGGGCATAAGTTGTGTGTCAACCAACTACAGCTCATCACAAAGTCTCAGTGAAATGGGACATGTGGCTTTATTCATGTCACTTCATTGTTGTATCTCTTAAGATTTTTGCTTCTCCAAGGACAAATCTGGGTTAGAAGCATTTTGCAGGTGTCACAATGAATGTGGAAGGCACAGTCTTAGGAACTTGTTTTAGCTTTTTATTTTGTTCATTTACTTGCTAATCTGTAAAATTCAGTAATTTGCAGTGGGGTTTCCTGTCAGTGGTTTGAATTAACAGTGATTTACTGTTTTAGATTTGTTTTCACATCTGGCAGCACTAGAGAATACTGCCTCATTGTGGCAACTGCTGTTGGAACATTTTCTTATGTCTAAAAATAAAACTTTTGTCCTTCTTCTAGTCCTGGAGGAACATTCTCTCAGTGAAAGTTTAGTTCTTGGATAAATCTTAATGATATTTTCATGGGTGGTATTTCATAAGAGGGATGAGAGGTATCAATTAGTACAACAGACGTTATGGGAAAAAAATCCATTTTACTGTGTAGGATATTTTGAGTATGCCTGTGGTATGTTAGCATATTGGTTGGATTTTATAGTACGGAGGTTTTGGTAGCAGTCAAGCAATCCACACTTAATTGTTTACTTTTGTAGTTTGCATGGATTAATCACAATATGGCTTTCAAGTTATGATGAGTTCCTTAATTTATCATAACTCTTTTGCCTGTATTATTGAAATGCAGAATTAAATGCAGATGCAAAATGTGTAGTGCTTCCAGAGCTGTTTGACTTTTTACAAAAGCTTCACCTTTTGTCTCAGTGGGGTTTTTTTTTCCCGTATTAAAGATGTTAATAACTCAGATGAGAAGCCGTATCACCACTCAACTCAATAGTGATGCTTTGGCATCTTGAAGTTGAAAAAGTTGTCTCAGTGGACCTATTTTCTTGGTTAGTTTGTTGAATGTTATTTGTAGGAAGCTCCTATCTAGTTGTTCTAAGAAATAGTCACTGCTGTGGCACTGGGGAAGGCATTTAACTTTGAAACACATACTTGTCACATGCTGATCCACAGCTTTTGTGGTAGTGGACCTTCTGTTTCATTCAGTTGCTTCAGGTCGTACAAGAAAACAGGATGCTGGCATCTGAAATAGGGATCTGTACAGTAATATCCAGAATGGGTCCAGTTGGAAGGGACTATCTGGTCCAACCTCCCTGCTCCAGCTGGGCCATCCTAGAGCACATGGCACAGGTTTGCATCCAGGTAGTTCTTGAGTATCCTGGGAGAGGAGAGTCCACAACCTCTCTGGGCAGCCTGTTCCAGTGTGTGGTCACCTGCTTGAAAAAGTTCTTCCTCGTGTTGAGGTGAAACTTCCTGTGCATCTACTTCTGCCTGTTGCCTCTTGTCCTATTGCTTGGCACCACCAAGAAGAGCCTGGAAATGTCCTCTTGGCACCTCCCCTTCAGATGCTTACAGGCATTGGATGAGGGCTTCTCTCACTCACCTCTTCTTGAGGCTGAACAGGCCCAGCTCCTTCAGCCTTTCCTCATAGGAGAGATGCTTCAGTCCCGTGATCATCTTTGTAACCCTGCACTGAACCCACTTGAGGAGCTCCACGTCTCTCTTGTACATAGGAGCCTAGAAATGGACACAGCGCTCCAGATGTGGCCTCACCAGGCCTTAGTAGAGGGGCAGGATCACCTCCCTCAACCTGCTGGCGGCACTCTTCCTAATGCACTCCAGGATGCCATTGGCCTTCTTGGCCACAAGGACACTCTCCTGGCTCATGGACAGCTTGTTGCCCACCAGGATGCCCAGGTCCTCTGCGGAGCTGCTTCCCAGCAGTTTGGCCCCCACCCTGTGCTGCTGCATGTGGTTTTTATTCCCCAGCTGCAGAATCCTGCATTTGCCTTTGTTGAATTTCGGACAGTTCCATTCTGCCCATCTCTCCAACATGTCGAGGTCCTTCTCAAGGGCTGCACGGCAGTCTGGAATATCAGCCACTTCTCCTAGGTTTGCGTTATCCGTGAACTTGCTGAGGAGGCATCTGTCCCATCATCCAAGTCACTGATGGATAAATTAAACAATATCCTCAGCTGTGTTCTCTTATATATTCCTCCACAAAGAGGGAGATAAATAATTGAGCCTGCCCAGGCTTAATATGGCGTTGAACCTGAGGTTTTCTGGGTGCAAGTACTAGGCTGGTATTTACATGTATTTACACTGGTAAAGTGAATGCTCACTTCTCTGCCTGCCCCTTAGAATGAGAGAGAAACCCAGAAATTCTTTGAAGGAACTGAGAAGTATTCACTGTTTCTTTCATCTCCCTTCAATCCGTGTGGCTCATTTGAGGGCTATTGATTGTGAAATGCTGGGACTACAGGTGTCCCAGGAGAAGGCTGTGGCATGTGTAATGCAGCACAGGTGGGCAAATGTATTTTTGCAGCCCTCACTCTTGAGCTAATGCTGAGGGGAGAGGTAGGACTACAAATGAGCTTGTTGTTTAGTATTCTCTTCGTGCTGGCTCAATCTCAGCGAGTACAGTGTGAAGCCTGATTTGCCAGGTGTGTTCTGGTTTATGTTTGGTGCAAAAGTGGAAGAAGAGGCATAACTCAGTTCAGTGGCTGCTGCTCTCTCTGTGCAGGGAGTCTGGCTACATAGAATTAAGCTCCGAGCCCCACTTTGCAGGTTAGGCATTCAAAGGGAAGCCCTTGCAGGCGTGTGCTTGTAGATGTGCAAATTTTTTATTGTGTTGGACTCTTTGGGATCAATTGCATTCCCTAAGTGCACACGCTGGCTTTCTTGCTGGCCTGTGATGATTCACTCTGGAGTTGGTTGACAGTCCATTACAGTAATGAGCTGAATTTCATGCTTTAGATTGAAGGCACATGGAAAAGAGGCAAATCATCCAAGATGCAATTGCGTGTCAGCACATTACTGCTCCAATTTTGTCTTTTTCTCCAAGCTGTCTTCTTCATTTCTGGAAGAGTGATAGTCAGTCTCACACAGTCAGAATACTGTCAGACCCATCATCTTTACGCATTCTTCCATAAGACGGTTGCTACTAAATAGAGAAAATAGAGCTGAAGATGATTTGCCTAAATTCAGCATAAACAATGGAAGAGGAGACTGAAGTAAAATGAGAATATACACTAACTGGAAATCCAGTTGCAGTGCAATATGTGCTATCAGTATATGCCAGATAACCTATGATCTTTAGCAGGTGTGGGGACAAATTTTGGATAAGAGTTTCCTCTAGTACAGTTTTACGACTGAGAAGGAGATTCTGGTCAATCAATTTAGCTTTTGTATCACATTTTGAATTCCCAAAGGGATTTATATTTGTTTATCATTTGTAGGCCTGATGCATAAGTATAAAATGGTCGTGAGTTGTTATACAGATTCTCTTTTTAATACGACTTTTTTTTTGAACCATCAGAGGTAGATGACAGAAATTAAATCCTACAGTGTAATCTTTAGTCTTCTCTATTTTTTTTTCTATTTAAATAAATGGGTTTATTTTTTTAGAAACAGTTTTATATGCTGTGTTCTGCCTTTGGGAGAGTGCAATCCTTAGATGAGAGATGCCATTCTTTCTTGAATGGAATGTGACTTCAGTAATATTTGTAATTGTGTCATGGTTTAACCCCACAGTGCTGCACCAGCTACTAAGAAAAAAAGGAACTCTATCCCATCTGTCACCAGGACATTCTGCTATTTCATATTCAGTACTTAAAATAACATAAAATATAGAAGCAAGAAGAGTGTGAAACTCCTGTTTATTTCCTAAATAGATTAAAATTTAAAATCATGCAGGACTAACCTTTGACCTGTAAGGTTTACAATTTCACCCATCATAGCATGTTCCAGCACTCTTTTAGACAAATATACGTAAAATTATTGTAATAACTTGCATTAATAAGGAACGTTTCTCCCAGAAGGAGCTGAATGAACGTCGTGTTTTAAAAGCTGCTGCTTTACCCCTTATGCTCCCCAGTGAAACAAATGTAACTTTTCTCAGGAGCTTGCCAGCTGTTTGCTTTGCTCCTTGCAAATCTTACGTAAATTTAGTCCAAGGCTGAAAGGAAGATATTTTTTTTTGCTTTGGTTATAGACCGGGAAATATGTGCAGTAAAACTCAGTTAAAATCAGCGTGGGTACAAAGAATAACATCATCTTTGAGATCTTTATCTTACATCTCATTTAAAACGTGATACACAATATAAAAGTCCCATATTGAAGTCAGGTTGGTTTTATTTAATTTTTCAATCAAAGAGGTGACCTTTTATTTCTGGTTAGTATATTTGGGATCTGGTGAGTATATTTGGGATGAGTAAAAATTTGGACAGTGATTTTGTACAATGTTGGGTTATGGCTAAAGTCTGTTTTGTTCAAGTGTGTTGACATAAAGCACTATTCAGACCTTGGTTTTGTCACCTTGTATTTGTCAAGTGAAGTGTATGACTTTATCTAATTTGTATGTTAAATATTGTGACATTTGCATTAAAAAATTAGCATAATGACCTCATGTGGGCAATGTGGCAACTTTTTGGACAATTCATAAACAAAACTTTTTAAAATACGAGGGGTGGTGAAGGAGCTCTGTTCAGCACAAAGTGCTTGTCTTCCTCTTTGGCTTAGAAAGGTAACTGTCTTGTATGATTTAAAACGGGAAAAATGTTCACCAGTAAGATTATACAAGGAATTTCTTACAATACTAAAAGAATTCTGGAAAGAATGACAGGAAAGATTGAGCAGTATTATTTGGGTCCTGACAGACTGCTGAAGGAAGGAAAGATGAGCTTGTTGGTGACAGAATCAAAGATATAATTACTAGTAGATTTCTTCTTGATTTTCTACCTGGAAAATACAGAAATGGTAGAGTAGCAGAACAGAGTAGAAAAGTTCTAGTGAAAGGTTTGGTGACTCTAAAGCTGAGACCATGTGGGGGAAAGGTATTCTATATGAAATATTTCAGTTGCAAAAAACTGGGTTGAAGGAGTTTGTGGTCTTGGTTCCTCAGGTGGTACATTTCATCAATGCACATCAACAACAGAATTTTAGAGCAAAACTTACACTGTGCTGTGGAAACTGGTGAAATCTTGATTAAAAATGTGCTCAGAAACAGAAAGAATTGTTGGATATTCTTGTATCCAACAAGAGAGCTCTCTTCCAGATACACACTGTATATACCCCCCAAGCATTTTCTTCTCCAGGCTGAGCAGTCCTAGTACTCCCAGCATCACTGCCTGTGAAAAATGCTCCAGCCTCTTAACCATCATTGTGGCCTTAAGTACCTTTCTTTTTCTGGGGAAGCCCAGACTGGACAGAGGACTCCAGGTGCAGCCTCATTAGTGCTAATTGCTTTGCTACAGCATAAAACTAAGAAGTCTGTGTTGTACAATATTCAGTGTGACCACTTTCGTAATTAACTTCATAGTGTGATTCTTTGTCAAGCAGAGAATCTGTCTTAAATATTAGTTGGCACTTAGCCCAAAAAACTTTTTTTTTTTTTTTTACCCTCCAAGTAAGGTTAATCATCTGCTCAGACTCCAAGTCCAAACAGCTGTCAAATGGGTGAGTAGGAAATGCACTACTTGCCCTTGTTTCTTGCGTTGATGCCCTTGTCCATGTTAAAATTCAGCAGCATTGCTTGGCAGTTCTTGAAAAACATTTCATTTGCTTGTTTTTCTGTTTTGTGGGGTTTGGTTTTGTTTTTAAGGTGAAACTCAAGAAATGTTTTCAATGTGGAAGTTTTAATTAGATTTTAAAATAGACTGTAAGAAGTGTTAAGATTAGAGTATTAGTCAATACCCAATCGTGTCTTGCAAGCGTAGGCTTTCCTGTTACTGTGTTTTGATTTGTTGAGCAAAAGTTTTCTGGGAAGTGGTACTATGCCTTGTAAAGTCTGTGAGATCTTAGATTTTGCATTCAGTTTGAGATTTTACCAAAGAATTACTCATGAAGACAAACATCTGAACCAGCCTCATGTAAGTTATTTTGAGGCCAGAAGTTATTTTAGACTGAGAAGCTATTTGGTTGTCTAGTTTTAGGTGTAACCTGTTACATTTCCTCTAGAGGACTTGCCATTGTGTATTTCCAAAATGCATAATCCGGATCTACCACAAAAAGGACATTTGAGGATTGTTTATAAATATTTATAAACTGCTGTGATACTCCCAGATCAGAGGTGATTTAGTAATGTGATGAAAAATTATTTCCTGGGAAAAAACAAGGAGTTCCTTAGAGGTTAATGTAGTATTGGAATGCAGACTGAGAATACCATAGAGAACTAAACCACATGGAAGTCAAAAGTTAAAGTTGCTTGTGATTTTAAAGCATATATACTTGAAATGAAGTCTTTGCCAACCCCAGAAAACCAGAGATGGTGGGGCTGCCACCTTATTCTTAAATTTACAGGTAAATTTCCCCCTTCTAATACATGGTCACAATCAGCACTAGCAGTTGAATCAAGGGGATAGTTTTCTTTACTGATGGACCAGTTTGCATGTGTGAAAAAACATTATTGACTTTTGCACCATTTCCAAAAGGATTTTGATGAAGACCTGAAGGGAGAACTGACGATGAAAATGTTAATTCCAGTCTTTAACTTGGTGCTCAAGATACTAGGAGATCAAAGATGAAATTCCAGTTATCTTCATCATCTTGTGTCTCAGAAGACTGTAGCCCTAGCATGAAGGTGTCTCTACTGGCTCCAGGAATTGCTTTAAAGAGTTTTATTTCCTTTTACTGTGTATCCTGTATTTTCCCCTTAAGTGTATGTGTGTGAAAAAAGTTACTTGGAGAAGTCCTGCTTACTTCCCCATGGATGTGGCTTTCCTGTAGTAAAGCCCTTCCATGCTTTTAAAAAGTCAGACGCGCCTTTGCACTCAAGTGCTTTGTGTGGGAAGAGCTGAGCAGATATCCCAAAGGCTGAGGGGAAGGATGTGTCCCAGAGCACTTCATATTCTGTCTTTGAGCTGCAACCCAAGTGTTACCTCAGCAAACCCGTCTTCACTTGTTCTTTGCCAGTGCTCAGTGAGATTTTGGTATAAGGACAGTAGGTGAAAAGACAGAGGAAAATCTTAATATTCTGGTGAAAATTTCAAGAAGATTTATGCACTTGTGTGGCAGTGAAGAAAAATCTTGCCAGTTGTTCCTCGCTGTGTTTTAGCCAATCTTTAATTTTAACATATATTCTTGGTCTTGCAAGTGAGATTATAGAAGACTATATACAGTCCTTTGTTTCTTTGGTACTTTTCTTTTGCACAAATCAGGGTAATTTTTTTTTACAAGTACATTTTTATAGCCTTTATTAAATACTCATTGTCTTCTTCCTTAGTAGGTTCAGAGTCAAGCCAGGACATTGTGACCTTTTTCTTTAGCTGTATGGTGAGCATGTATCTTGTTGGAGGGGTCTTGTAATCTTGATTTCACCTAAGCTGGTATACCATCTGCTTGATTTTGGTGAAGTGTTGTTTTCCTGGAAAAGGAGTTTAGAATAAACTTCATGGATAGCCTAACCAAAACAGAAAAAATAAGCCATGTCCTCCTTCTGTGTGGGTGTGTTTTTCTTGTTTGAAGAACGGTAATCAGGTGATTGTAGGAAGGTAAATATTGTATTTAAAAAAAACCCCACCAAACTAACAAAAAAACCGAAACAAAAACCCAACCAACCACATCCCGCATCATTATCTGAGTAGCAGATGAATTGTTATGTTTAGAAAATAAAGCTACTTTATTTCCTCCTCATACTTCTGTTAGCCATAGTACTTGGAGCACTTAATTGTACGGCGTAGCAGGGTTCCTTAGTGGTGGGGTTTATCTGAGCCAGAACCAGCTTAGATGCTTTACATAACCTCATTCACTTGCCACTCACCATGGGTGCAGAGGCAGTAGTAGTTACCTCTTACACACAGTGTAGGAACTATAGTGTGTTCATGGTTATTATATACATTGCTGGGAGCTCATAACAGAGATGGAAGAACTGTCTCGTGCTTCTGGAACCGTAACACAACGTGGAGATGGGCACCTCTATGATTGCCCAAATAATTGCATCAATCAAATGACACAAGTTAATACTGAGAGCTGAATTTACCAGAATTCAATTAAATGAGTGAAAGTCATGAGAAAATAAATTAGAACAAATTTCATTAGTGAAACTTAATGGACCAAGCTCCAGTTAAATCTTTATAGTACCTTCAATTCACACATAACATTAAGTATTACTTTTCCCCCTCCGAATGTGGGAAATAATGATATAGTCGTGACAGTGACATCTAAATCTTTCCAGTCACTCTAGGAAATGCATTTGAGATTTATATACTTACTTTTTAAAATGGTGCTTTAAAATCATTCCTGATTTCTTAGTTGGCAGTGTAAAATATTTTTGAGTGTTACAGCAGAATATGTTCTCTGTTCATATGCATTCACAGGGATTGCACTGCAAACAGTTTTATAAAATCATGGCATAAAATCTTAAGAAATGTCTAAACCTGATTTGACCCAACTTAGTTAAACATGTTCCTTTTTGAGAGCAACACTGAGGTCTCTCCTCAACATCTCTTAATATCCCAAATAATTTATCTTTTTTATTTATATTTAAGTGGGGAGTGATTACTTTCAATGCATGGAACCTGAAAAATAATTATGAAATGAATCCTTCAAGTTGTACCAGGGTAGTTTAGATTGGATTTTAGGAGCAGTTCCTTCAATGAAGGGGCTGTCAAGCATTGGAACAGGCTGCCCAGGGAAGTGGTTGAGTTGCCATTCCTAGAGGTGTTTAAAAGATGTGCAGGTATGGCACTTAGGGACATTGTTTAGTGGTGGACTTGGCAGTGCTGGCTTAATGACTGGACTCAATGTAAAAGGTCTTTCCGAGCCAAAAAGATTCAATTGTTTCCTTTTCTGGTTTATGGCAGCAACTTTCTTTTTGTGCCTGTGATCTCAACACACTTATGAAAAATATGAGTGCTTTCAATTTATTTTTCTATTTTCTTTTCTATTTCTGATTTCAGATATTCCTTATAGTTATTAATATCCAGGAGCCAGTGTATAATGGGGAGAAAACTGGACCTTTCTGGCTTGACTGAAGAAGAAGCAGAGCATGTGCTCCAGGTGGTTCAGCGAGATTTCAGCCTTCGTAAGAAAGAAGAAGAAAGGCTGAGGTAAGGATAAAAACAGGATTAAAAACAATGATCTGTTTTGATTATTACTAATAATGGCTTTGGAGGAAACCAGAGAAAACTGCTTTTTTAGTGGTGTTCTATGCATTAATAATCATTCCTGTCACAGAGGCAAGAAATATTCAAACTTGTCCACATGAATTCAATTACTGAGTAGTAATTAGTTTTTGCATTTAGTCTATCTTAAATTAGACCACAGCAATGGTCTCTAAATCACCTGTATATATCTCCTGAGTAGAGGCTAAGTAGTGTTTGATGTAGAAAAAGCAGGAGTTTATGTTAAGAGAACTTTTTGCCTGCTGTAGTCAGTTCCTTTTTTTTATTTAGAAACTTTGTCTACATGCAGACATGTGAAAGTGAAGAAGTTCAACCCATCTCTTTCCCCCAAAACAGTCAATGGGATATCTTATCCATTGTATTGAGATAACTTAATTTTGCTTTCAGTAATCTGTGTACAAAGTGATTGCAAGCAGAAACAATCCAGAAGAAAATAGACGGAACTTGTTGGCAAGGTAACTGAGGAAATTCAGTGTGTGACAAAGAGACAATAGGTAGAGACCTGAATTGGTAGATGCAATATTTTTCTTTCTAATTTCAACAATATTTCCTTGAATTATTATTATTATGCCTGATTTTTTTATTACCTTCTTTGAACACATCACTTTTATTATCTAGAATGCTCCGAAGTCTTTATCTATGGTTGGCAAATGCACATTCTCTTACTGTGCTACTCGTATCTCAGGCATCATCTGTTTCTTTTTCATTTAGTATCAAACTGAAGTCAACAGAGCAGGAAGATGACTGAAATCAACAGAAAATTAGGCATATATGCTGTGTGCAATTGAAACTGAGAGGAATCCTGTCTCACCTGGAACATTAGAAGCAAGAAATGTGTCTTGCAGCATAAGCCAAATTTAATTTTAGCATGCTGTGCAAGTTCTTGCTTGGGTTGGTAGTGCAAGCTTGCTGCAGGGAGAAAAAACAGCATGAGGATGGCACACAGAATTTTTTTTTTTTTTTTGACTGTTTGTGGTACCAGGGGTTTTTCTGATTACTTTGCTAATTTTTCACAACACAGCCAAGAGATTCTAGAACCAGTTTAAGGAGAGTGAGTGAGCTTTCCCTGGCTTTTTGTACTGTGACTGGTTACTGAAGCAAGTGCACCACAGTTGGGAAGTGTTGGGACATCTTGCCTGTTCCCTACAATAGATCCTACAGCGGGAGGAGGAGGGGGAAGGGTGAAAGGCATGCACACAGAAAACTGACCGGAAAGCCTGGATAGATAAAATTTTTGCTGGTGTTTGTGTTTTGCCATTTTGCTACTGAAGTTTTTCATGAGACTTAATTGAATGATCACAAGTAGAAAACTTGTATGAGAAGACAGCTGAAACACTGGAAAGGTAGGAGAAACACGTGGATGCAACTCAGCTTATGTATGAGTATGTGTATTTCAAGTATATATGACTTTTTTCTTCTGGCATAGTTATGCCTTCTGCAGGTATTAAAGTATGTTAAAGTGCTGCAAATAATGAGCTGTACTGACAAAGTAAAAGTTCTGAAACTCAGCTGATTTAAGATATGAATTTAAGTAGTTTTAATGACACTAAAAATTGCCAGTGAAGTTCAAAGCTTACTTCTGACTTAAAAACTATGACTTTTTTTTTTTCTTTTTTAAAATCAGACTGCTTGGTTTGCAACACATCTTTTTGTGTTACTATGAGATTGAAAATATATAAGACAGTTATACGATCTTGCTATAGATTAGATTTTTCAGCCTGTAACAAAAGAGATTAGATCTCCTTTGATGTTCTTGGCTCTATTGTGTTTGTATTTAGAACATTATCAACTGGCAAAGTTTACAGTACAGTTTCACTTTAGAAGTGAAACTCTGTAAGGCTTTGTAATCTTTTCTAAGATAAAAAAGCTGGCATATATATATTTTATATTTTAGACTTTTAGACTTCTTTTAACAAATTCAAAACCAGGCTATATCTGAAGGTATGATTTTGCAGTTTTTTTTTTCTTCCTGTAATTAATTTGAGGTAGCAGCATTAGACTTTAAAGGCAACTGTTGAAGCTTTTGCATGTGATACTTTCTTTAAAAATGTTTCTGTATAATTCTTTATATCATAGATAGTTTTATTTTTGAGTGCTTTTCCCCACCAAGATTTAAGTAGCTCTTTCACATATCTCTCTCTGTATTATTCCCATTGGTAACAATTATTTCTAAAGATCAAGAAATACTGAAGGGAATATATGATAGATTTCCACTGTATCAGGAGAGTAATGAAAGCTAAAAAAACTGTGGGTGGTTGATAACTTCAATTTTGCTTTGCTACTGGCAGCTGAACAGTTAACTAGCATCCTGCAAGAAGTGAAGCTTATCTTTACTTCTAATAAATGTTTCAAAATGGTAAAGTAGGATGACAAGTGTTTTAGAGCTAACATCCCAATGTTTTTTATAATATTGCTGTTTTTACATGGTAATTTATTTTTCTATATTCTGTAAACAAAATGACAATGTATGGAGGAAAGCTATACTGCTTATCTGCATTTTCTGCTGCAAAGCTGTTTTCAATTTCTCTGCAGCGAGGATTTTTTGCAGTGCTTCTCTAATTTAAGTCTTTCTCAGAACTTTATCTCCTAGTGTTATCAGACAGTTTGCTCTTGTACATTTTGTAAAAAAAAAAATAATTGGCTTAAACCAGTAAGATAACAATGAGATAAGCATGTGTACATGATTAATGAGTAGAGTGGTTGGTTTGTTATGCCTTACTGCTTCATATCGGTTTAGTTTCTTATTTGGCTATGCCTTTCAACCTGATATGAGATTAATAATATTTACTGTTCTTAGTCGCTTGTTCACCCACTATCTATTTTGATTACGTGTTCGTCTTGTTCTTTGGCAGTAGTGTTATGTTTTTATTTATCCCAGTGTTGGTGTAGCCACCCAGAGCCATTGTGGCTAAAATTATAACACAGACTTGTAAATGGATGGGCTGAGTTTACTGTGAAAAGGTTGAAGCAGACAAACCAGGCAGATCTGGCGTAACTAGGAAGGTGATTGTGTTGGGTTTCTTGGCGTGTATGCTCAGGACAACCTTGTGTACATCCCTGCTGCCACTGAAGCTCTGCAGGCTGTCTCTGGGCTCCTGGGACACGAAGAATCATAGAAGGCTTTTCAAAGAAGTTGACTGGACATGCTAACGATTTGTTTCCTCATGTACAGATTTATTAATCCTGAGTTTCAGACTGCATGCAGCTGCAGAATGTCAGCAGTGGGGAAGATTGGACTGTGTTGAGGGTTAAACATCTAATATTTGGCTGTGTATAACATTTTTGTCACATCTGCAGTTTGGGAGGGATTGTGTACTCTTTTACTAATATTTATTTTTTTAAAGAAATGACACAGGAGAGCTAATAAGAGCTTCCAAGGCCAAATGTATGTTTGTGAGGTAGGCCTTTATACATAAATAGATGTGTAAGAGTGTTTGCTGTCTTTTATTTATTGCCTGCTTATTCAATTTTCAAGACTGTCTAAATGTACCACAGTTTATTCTCCTCCACTGTGGGCAAAATCAAGTCCCCCTTTGGTTTTGTTTTTACAGTTACTATTGTATTTGTAAACACGTGTATCCATTTGTTTTAGGTCAGGAATGCTGAGAAGTCAAGATGTTTTAAACAAGTGAAATTATAATTTCACAGAAAATAATTATGGTAGATGTTCCTGATCTGTTATGTTTTAGCCGTGTGGACAGGTTTAAAAATGGCTGTTCTGATTCTGAATTTAACATTCAGAGTGACTGCAAGGGGATGAAAAATTAGAAGGGCAGAAGGGTTCAGGCATAGAAAGGACTCAATGCTGATCAGCTGCTGGCAGGTAAAGCATCTGCTCTGTTTGCAGCTGATCAGCACTGAGCCCTTTCTATGCCTTTCTCATTAGTTTAAACCACTGCTGTTCATCACCTGAAAAAAAGTATTTGCAAAGAAAAACTACTGACCTCTGGTGCCACATGGACACGTGATCATAACACATTAACAAATCAATATACTTATGTGGGGTTGCTGGAACAGCACAAGGGAAGTGTTGAGAACTGACTGTTGCCCACAGTCAGAAACATCACCATGTCTTGCTTGATGTTGTGTCTTTCATAGCTGGGTTGCTGAATATCAGCTTTGCTACCTTTATTTATACAGTCATATTTTCAGTTGTAGTAAAGTCAAATACAGAGATTTGTGGTCAATTTTCCAGAAGTGCTTTATTTGCAGAAAAAATGAGATGTCTGTGCTCAAAGGAGGGCCCTCTCTATTCTGGTTGTTCTAATTACCTTTTTAGCCAAAGAATGAGTAAGGGATTAGAACAGAGCCTTGTGTAGAAGATTATGAAATGGTTTAAATTGCTTGTGCCTGCTTTCTTCTTTTCGCTCCTTTTGCAGCATATCCCATTGTAGTATGAGTAGGCCTGTGAAGAGGCTTCTGAAGAAACAAATTTTCACACCTGACAAAACCCAGAAACCAGTTTGACACTTTCTTGTCAAACTACAGTAGACTTCAGTGTTTTTACAGTATGTGTCATGGGTCTTGTAGTGGATAAAATATTGAACTCCTTCCAAAGCTTGTTAATCAAAATATTGTCAGTGTGAGTCATATCAAACTGGCAAAATGCCAGGACAGACATTTGGGTAGCTGTCTGTTGATTCTACATATCAGTTCTTGTTCCTTCTTCCTGTGGCAGGCTTCTATCAAATACCTTAAACCAAACAAAAACCTCCTTGTCTGTCTGTCCTCTTCTGTCCTCCAAGCAAAGCCATTTTATAGCTGTTTTCTTAGTGAGGAAGGAACAGGAGGTTGGTCTCATTATGTCAAGCTTCAGAGTTCCAGCAGATGAACTTGTTGATCCATACCTCATTGCTTGAAGTGATTTCATAAGGTCGACCTTCCTGCCCTTCACTCTAATGAACAGTGTGGGGGAAGCCCATTACTCTGACTTTTTTTATGTTTTTATTTGAGCAGGTAGTCACTGTTCTGCTTCCTGGGTTGTCCTAACAGACGTGTTCTCTTCCTGTCTTAGAGCAGTTTACTCCTCTGAGAAAATTTCTCTTTGTGATTCCCATGTTAAAACAGCTGCACACTTCTCCAGTGTAAGGTTCTGCTGAGCTATCTTGAGTTTAGCACTCGTATGTCTAAAATTATTTTTGGGTGCAAGGAATGATTCATCAGAATCATAGCTGCATCTAAATACATTATTTTGCTAGTGCTTAGACTTATAAAACAAGATTAAAACATATGTAGGGCATTACAACTGTCTCCTGGAAGTAAGGGTTTATTAACAAGATTAAGAACAAGACATCTTTTTTTTTCGTAGCTTATCACCAATTTTGTTACATAATGTTCCAAGATGCAAACCTGTTTTCTAGCTCACACAGCCTGTCAGGATTGAGTTGTCAGTAACTGCATCTGTGTACTAGATGCTTTGCACTGTTACTGTGTTGCCCTCTCTAAACAGCTGTGTTTAATATTTTAACAGATATCCCTTAGTGGCATTCTCGGGTCAAGATAAGTTGCTTATCAAAAAATGGCTACTTGGATGAATTCTGTATAAAAGTCAGATGGTCATTTTTGCTGCAGTCAGTAAGGATGCACTTTAAAATGCATTTAGAAACTGTTGCTTGCTGCTAATTTCAGAAAATATTGATCCAAGTGTGCTGCTTGCAATGGAATAATGCTGTGTTTGGGGTTAGACAAGGAAAGAGGTATCTCAGCAATGATGCAAGATCTTACCTCGTGCAGCGCAGCAGCATTTTGAGTCCTTTCTTTGGTTTGCCCGAAACTCTCTGCACTGACACCACAGGTTCCTGGTGCAAAGTGTGTAGATTTTGCTGACTCTGACATTTTCCCTGCCTCACCTGTAAGTGGAGAAAGTGATTATAGCGGACAACACAGTAGGGTCTAGTTTATGCTTTACAGGAGAGAAATCAGGGCATTGGAAAGAATCTGGCCTTTCAAGCAAAGAACTTTCATCTGTTTTAAGTTATAGATTTGGGCCCTTTTTTTTTTCTGCCTAATGGAGGAAAAAATGGCAGGGTACTTCCAAAGAGCAGCTTATCCTTAGTTGCCTCTAAAACAAGTTCTGTGTATCTTGCTTGTGCATTCTTGTGACTATCATGGGAACCCATTATGACTGTTCTTGCTATCTGAAGGGCATGTAGAAACTATAGGAGAAGCACAGATTAAGCTTCTCAACAAGTTCTTTCTGCCAAGTATTTGAATATAGGCAATTCCAGATGTGAGTTTTGGCTTTTTCAAAACGTATTTACAAATGCCGTTTTAACTGAGAGGAAATGCTGGTGAACCAAGCATCATCTCTCGTGTTTTTTCATGCTTATGAAAAGGTGCAAAAGAAAAAGCCTAATTTTAGGGAACATTAGAGAAACTTGTATAGAAAGAAATGTCTCCAGCTCACATTTTTAATATTGGACAGGCCATGGGAGGTGTAGCTGAAGTACATCCCACATTCAATGTGCCAAGGGTGCATAAACTGTGGGTAAGTATTTAAAGGAAGCAGCATGATGTTGCGGAGAGGTTATAAAACTTATTGCAGGCTTTTTTTGTGCAATTTGGTCTTTATTGTGGGTTATGACTAATCAAATTATTGGCTACAATTTAGCTAAAAGGAGTGAGTGTTCCTAGTGATAATGAATAGCTATAATGTAAAATCAATATTTAATCTCCGATGTCTCGTGTATGAAGAGTCTGAGCTGTTAAACGTGACTTGTAGTAGTAATCTTCTCTTACCTGACTGTCCCTGCAGTACGGGAAAGGGATGTTCTCTTGCATATGAACTCCTGTCTTTATAGTTTAGTCTGCCTTAAGTGTTGGTTTCCCTGTTGGCGTGTTATTATAGCAGTACAATTGGTAGTACTTTCAAGTTACGGCAGAACATGTAAATAAACATGAGAAGAATGGCTGCATAATGTATTTTATTCAGGATTTATTCTTCGTGTTAGAGTTTAGAGAACAGGGATACTCTGAGTTCATTTCCTTATAATGTTCAGTAACTTGTAAGTAGTGCCAAGTGTTACAGTTTTGGAAGAGGTGTTGTATTTAAAATGTGGGTTGGGTTTTGGTTTTGGGCTTTTTTTATGACAGAAGGGAATGGTTTTACTGCAGATTTCTGTAGCAACATGCCATAGGCCTGCCCTTGTCTGCAGCAATCTGGATGGATCTGACTGAAGCTGCAGGGTTTCCTGTCTTCATAATACTTGCCTTTGGTTCTCAAGAAAATAACAAGTTCGAAGTTTGTCAATCTGAGCTATGACTTTTCATTTAGATGTGAAATTGGACTTGTAATAATTTTTTTCAGAAACATGCAGTCTGGAAGTGTAAAAGTATGCTTTTAAGAAACGCTAATGGCTATGAAAGGAAAAGACTTCTGCTTCTACCTATAAAGTAGTAACCATTCTTAAGAAATATTGTAGTATTTCAGAGATAGAATATATAAGGAAATTAATATTGACTTGGATTTGCCGATGTTTTTATTTCAAGTATTGTTGATGAATCAAGGGATAGTCTTTGCTTACTTCAAGCATTTCCATACTCTGTGTTCTTCACAGCCAATGAAAGTTCTCGGGTCATTTTTTTGTGGCTAGTTCCTGTGCCCCCATCTGGGAGTAAAACCAAGAACCAGCTGTAAGAAATAGCACAGGAAGGTGACAGAGTGAAAAAGGGCTGCTGTGATGTTGAGTTGCCCTTGCAACTGGGCAACTGACTATGGAGCTGTATCTCATTGTCCATGCTTTTGATTATAAAAAGGTGCATTTTGAATGCTTCCTAATACTTCCTTTCTGAAGCCTATGAAGAACAGAAAGTGTTTTGGAATCCACATGACACATAAATGTTCTGTGTGGAGGGAGCACTTTGGGGAGGTAAGGTGGCTGTATTAGAGGACCATGAGTGTTTTGTTCACTATGCTGAAGCTTAAAGGAATATGTCACGAGATCTGCCTCAGCCTATTGAATCAGCAAAGATGAACATTAATAAATGGCTTTGGTGAGTTTGTATTCACCTAACACCTCATCCTGCAGGTTCTCTAGTGCTCTTGTCTTGTGCAGCTTCCTACTTAAAGCTATGCCAGAGGAACATGTGCTAAAGGGGATACGGTTCTTAGAAATCCGTCCTGAGCCTAGGAGCCTGTGTCTTGAGACATCCATGGAAAGACAGCTGCTTTATAAATTGCTTGTGCCAGGTTCTTCACTATTAGACCTCATTCCAGAATGAACTATTGCAGACTAGAATCTGCTTGCTTTCCAGAAATGTCACCGTGTGTAGCTTAAGGGGAGCCCCATTTTCAGTGTTTATAAGCATGTTCTGTGTTTATGGAGACTGCCAGTTAGCTTCTGTGAGGAATGGAGCTGACTGAGTTAAGGTATATGTTAGAGATTGCTGATTTCTGTTTCAAAAAGGCCAGAATTTTCAGCAGGAAGTTTTCTAAATGAAATTGGTGAACATTTTCAGCTAAAGCAAAGAGGGATATGCATGTGTGGGAGAATACCACAGATGTCAAAACACTTTGTCAACACTTCCAAAGTGTAGCTTCAGAAATATCTTTGGAGATACTTTTTAACTGTAACACATTCTACCACTTGTTGGTTCATATTTGAAATAAAATGGATTTGCGTTTGTTACTTCTGTGAAAATAATAAAAAAAGAGTAGTAGTAGTAGAAATTAATATGTCAAGTTTTGCATTTATATTTTAGACATACAAAAATTGTTAGACGTATCTCAGCTGAGGGTGTTACACAATTTAATTTCCCACAAAGTTTTTCTGCATTAGGTGTTGCCTAAGTATATAATCCTACCCTATGATAAATGCAAGGTAATTATAGTTTACCCTTGAGGGGTACAGTGAGGAGCTTCATGTTTGCCTAAGGGAAGGAACTAACATACGGGCAGTTACTACAGCCATACTTTTTACTGTAGTTTAACTTGGGGTAAATTGTTAATCTACTGTTGCCTTTATTTACAGTTGGTATGTATTTGGCTCTGTGCCTGAGGCAAGAGCAAGTCTTTGAACTGTACACCAGGGTTGTTTTTGGTTGGAATGAATTATAACTGCTCAATATACTTGCTTATGCCTCTTTTCCTTTATTGCTGTAATAATTTGGTTCTCCTTCTAGTTATGACTTAAAATTCTCCTGAAAGCAGTTGAACCCAAACATACTTTTTTAAAGATTTTTCCTCTATGGTACTTACTTTACCCATTCTGCTATCCTAACTCCATAAAGGAAAGTAAAAAAATATCTCTGTAAAGCTGGTTTACGACAGAATTAGTATCTTAGAGCATCATAGTAAGTATTCATTAGTGCAGTTCTTCAGTGCAATAGGAAGATGCAAACCTAATGCTGGTTTATGGCAAATTATGTGTGGTTCTTGGTATGGTTTGGATTACAGTTTGGCTAGTAAATGTTGGAAGATACAGACTACAAATTATGTGGTGCTTCTGCAGCATTTTCAGCTTGAAAGGATATTCTAAATTTGTCTTGATTTTGTGAAGCACTTTGGAAATGGAATGAAGCACAGAAGTCAGTGTTTGCATCTCAATCAAAAGAAGTCTAAATCAGGAAGCAATTAAGAGAAGCCTGATGGAGGTGGCAGGGATTTAATAATTTTTTTCTGCTGTACAGAAACACTTTGAGATTTAACAAAAGCTTCTTTAATATCTCTCTTGGCTACTGTGTAGCATTTGTCAGTGAGGGTGGCTGATTGTGGGCTGGTGGCATCTCCCTCCTTTATCCCCCTTCAGTTTCCATCACTGCATGATGGACTTTGTGGTTTTTTTCAGAGCATAGCACTAGGAGAGAGGGGATCGTTGTACTGAGATAGAAGATCTGTCATTAAAGGGGGGCAGCTCATTAGTGTTGCCATTGTGGTTCTATGTTTTTTATAGTTCTTGAACTTGCAGGACATGATGAGTTATTTGCTTCTGTTTTGATTTTATGGGTTTTTTTTCTCCTTTACTTTCCTATTTAAGAGAATGAAAATAAACTTGTGTTGTTCTAGTAGGAATGTTGAAAATATGATGAATTTTAAAGGCTTTTTTGTAACTGCGGGTAGACTGTCAGTTATCCTGGAGATAATCCTGTAGTAATCCTTCCATTACCTTGGTCACACAAAAGAATGAACCTGTCTTTTCAACTGATGTTCCTTCAGTTGATAGCAAGATGTCACCCGTGACTCTGTCTTTTGAAAACTGAATTTTATTGGATTGTGGACTAATATGAAAATAGTCACGTACTTGTATGGCAGGTATGGAATATCTCTTGTTAGATAGGGGACTGTAATCTAAATAATGTCACTTAGTAAAGGAACTTGCTCCGTGCCATAAAATATCGTTTGAAGTTTCTATATGCCTCATAAGTATTGCCTGTTGTTTTTTTCATGGTTATATTATTACAGGTAGCCAGATTTGGTACATAAAAATGGAATGTGAATTTGTGTTTCCTGTATAGGTAATAGATAATCTAGATAAAGAAAAAAGTAATTTTACTGTAATTACTGTGAATTTTTATTTATTTTACTTTCATATTTTACACACCTTAGTTCTTGAGAACAGTTCTTCAGTGCTAACATGAAACTTAGTTAGCTAGTCTGATCTGTAAACTGACATTTTTTTTTCTATGGTAAGTGGTGAATCAGTGTAAAACTGAGTTTCTTTGAGTTCAAAAATGAGCTCTTAAGCAGTATATATATCAGTCCAGGACTGGTGAATTTTCTGTGTCTCAGCAGGGAAAGTATACGGTAGCCTAAGCATTGTTTTCCCTTCTGTCACCTGGACATTTCATTCTTTTTCCCCATAGGCTTTAATTTTTGATTATGATTATGATTATTATTATACAATACTAATAATATTTACTATATACTAGTTTTCCACTAGTATATTATATAATAGAGTACTAATCAGTACACTCACACTAGCGAAGTGTGCCTTCAGATTGCCAGAGCAGGTGAGAAATTAGAGGAAGACAGCCTCTGAAATAAGAGGTTTATAACAAGTCAAACATGTACATTCATGTTTGCCATTAACACAGGCTAGACTTGCAGCTCTTCAAAGATGCAAACTTGAGATTTGAAAAACTAGCTTAGAACTTAGAAAGTAGCCCAATTTCGGAAAGGCTGGACAGAGATTGAATTAACATTCATGTGTTTGGAATAGTCTTAAGCACAGATTCTTTTGGATGGCACTTCTGTCAGCAAACTGTAAATGAAGGTTTTCATGACTTAGATTACATCAACTCTCTGTCAGTACCTGCTAGAAGGTGGTTTTAGTGTTTTATAGTGGGTCTCAGGAGGTATAGTCTTTAAATTGTTTACATTTGCCTACTTTTAGTTTAGTTTCAGGCTGGTATTCTTATCTTTTTGTATTCTGAATAAAAATGAAGACAGAACACAAGTTTTAGTAACACAAGAGGAAATAATTTTTCTTTCTAATCAAGCAAAATATTATTCTAGGCCTTAGTAGAGTCTACGATCACCAAAAAGTGATCTGGCTGGCAGTTCTCTCAAACTTCATTTGTCTTTAATCAATCGAGGAAGCAGTTCCAGGCACTCTGATGCAAATCATTTCTGCCCTCGGGTAATGTAAAAAGCTGCAGCATTCCATTAATCAACTTAGGACTCAGTTTCATAAAAGGAAGGACAGCAACTCCACCATGACAGAAATTTACTTTGTGCAGTTTTCAGGAGCACTCTGCTTTGACCTACATTTCTCTGGCTAAGTTGATAGCATTGGCACTTTTTATGATAACATAGACTGTTTTTCAAAATTCCCCCCAGTCTCAGGTTTACAGTAGCTGACTTAAGGAAGGTAGGTTTCAGGTGCATATCAGTAATGACTCCTTCTAGGAATGGCAAGTGGGACTGCTGAGATTCAGCAGTTAAGTGGTCTTGTAGACTACTGAACAGGAAATTCCTGACAACAGGACTCTACATTAAAATGTTCTTTTAAGCAAACAGTCCTGGCTATACAACATCTACTTTGAATGAATCACAGCAGAGGATAATGTTGCAAGAGGAGAATTTGATGTCATCACTTTGAGTAGAAATTATGATCTTGAATATATATGTTATCTTGGTGTTGCAAGCATTGCTGCTTTAGCATCAATTATTGACATTAGCATTAATTGCAATTAATGTGATGAGTAAATCAGCAGTACGTAATTGTAGTGTATATGAACAGGTAAGAATTTTAAAAACTGCTATAATGCTTTTTTCATTCAGTGCAAAAAATCTTCTAATGCTGATGTTTGCTTCAGAATAGTAATCTCAGAAATTTGCAGAGCATTTCAGTCATGTATTTTATGTCTCCACATTTAACTTGCTTTGTATGGTGGCATTTTCCTTTGACTGGCTTGGTTCAGCATTTTACACTTTGTGTTGTGATATGGGTTATCTGAGACGAGGGCAATTAGGAAAGAGACAGAAGAAGAAAGAATATCATGGAAGTCACTGTTAACTGGTGAAATCTGATGTTCCTTTTCTTTATTTATGTTCTCTTGAGTTGGCTGCCTCTGTTGTGGTTTATGAGTTTAGCTCCGTTGGCTTTGCATGGATAAAACTCCTCTTCAGTACTATGGATTTCTTTCTTCACTCAAACAAATACTTTCATTTTAGATAACAGCAATTAGCATGGAGGATGCAAAGTAAAGATTTAGTCTTTTTCTTTCTGAATAATAAAAACCAAACAGTGAGGCACTACAACTCCAAGATATATATTTATTGAAGTCTTTGCATTTTGTAGTTGCCTAATGTAGCAAAACTTGAGACCAAAACAGCTTACTGTGGAGATGCTAATGGATATTAGGTTTCATGAAGCAGTCAGAAATTGGGTGACAGAAATAACAAACACTGTATTTTTCTATATGCTGCACATCCTGAAAAAACAAACATTCTCTGTAGATATCTGTGATGAGAAAAAGTCATAATATGTGTCAGTGCTGATCAGGTCTATCTGTTGATACATATAATAAATTATATGGGTCTTCTCTCTTTTTGAACTCCTCGTTTGTTTCCAAGTATTCTGCTGCTTTGCAAAGCTTTGAATTGAACTGTGTTCATTTTTTACCTACATGGCTTGTGAACTACTATTTACTACTTCATGTTGATCACACATGATGTGCTTCCTAGAAAAACATTTAGGTTTGCTTTAATAGATAAGCAAATGTTGAGAAGATTGTACATATTGCCATAGTTTTAGAGTTTGAGACAGTAAATCTATTTCTATGGCCATAATAAACCACACTGTGGTATTTACTGCTGAACCTTTGAGTTATATAATTGCTCTCTCTGTTATCAATGTCAGAAAAGGCGATGAAAATACTATTTTTAAACCAAACTCATGCATAGTCCTGATGATGCGTTGTTTAAAAGTGGATGTTGTTTCCTGGCAGGAAGCATTTGACAGAGTGTCCGTTTCCCCTCCATGTTATGTGAAATCTGGTGAAATTCCCCAGGAAACTGGCTGAAAGGGGAGCCTTGTACAGAAGGAATTTGTACCATGAGCAGCTGCCATTAAAAGCAGAAAAGGCTGATGTTTCCTGTGTACCAGAAGCCAGATGCCATTGGCATTGCAGTGATCCTGGCTGTTGGATTAAAGCACTGGGGGTGTAGGAACTTACTTCTTGTGTTGGGAAAGTCTCAACTGGCACTAGGATTTTGTCACACTGTCCATAGTATCCTGCCTCTTCCTTGGCTCATGAAGCATGTGGTAGGGGAAAAAAATTGCACTCATCTCACTGAAGTGAGTGTCTGTCTGTGTGTGTATAGAGGATTTGGGATGTGGTCTGGAAGCTCTTCTGTGTGGTGCCAGAATGGACTCACAAGTCTGTCCTACCTTGGAGAAGAGAGGAGGGCATCACAGAGTTTGGCAGACTGCGATTTAGCAAGGTGCAGCAAGGTGTGATCATGTTCGACTTAATGAAACCCTTTAATATACACCTAGTTCAAAAACTTGAATGTAAAAATTCTTATTTTGAGTTCCATAGTCACTGTTTCTTGGTATTCTTTTATCAAATGCATTCTCTATCCCCTTGACACTAACTGCAAACTTGACCGCTGGTGCAAAAGTTGAGCTGAGTTCTTTCAATTTGATTCATTGTTGTCCTTATAAAATCCCCGAAGCATTGGTGAGATGGAAGTATTGCTTGTGCAGCCTTTTCATCACCTGTAGGGTTGCATGACTGTGAGTAATTAGATTTTTTCGTAAAATATTGCACAAGAAGTAATAAAGCCATCTGTGTTTTCAATTTAGCAATGTTATGTCTTCAGGGCTTCTGAGGAATAAGAAGTTATATACTGATTTTCATCAAGCAAGTATGAATACTCACTGGGAGAGAGTCTGCAGTTTTGAAAAATAAGAGAGTTGTGTTTCAACTGAAGTTAATATTTCTGGAACCATCATCTCACAAATCCACCCCTGAGATAGTAACACTTCAAGAGTTAAAATTTTAGACAAATTGAGCCTTTTATTTAAGACCTGTTATTTACAGTTGTCCTAATGTTTTTAGTTTCCATGGGTTTAGATGCAAATCAAGTACCATTTCTGTCTGTTAGCTAAAATGAACCTACCATGTGAAAAGCTTTAGCTTTCATTGCAGACCTCAATCTTCAATAGTTAGAGAACTGTGATTGTCTTTAGTCCATCCATTTACAATTGTCACTTCAATGTTAATTATGAAGAACTAAATTGTCATGTGAAAGACAATTTTAGTTGATTGCAAACACGCGTATTGTGGACTATATTCGTGCTTACCCTATTTTGGCTGGTTTCCACTAGCATTGGGAGATAATCAGTCATTAACTTTTGTAGCTAAGAGTGAATTGGTTATTAAAATAGTTAACAGCAAAGTAGGCTTTTAAGGTCTTTGCCTACCAGTGTTTGTCTTGTGCGAGAAACAGAAAAGACAAAATCCGTATGACATTGCAAATTGTACCATAAATACTTCAAATTTTTTTTTTTTTAATTTCCGACCTCATCACAAGAATTTGTAAGACTCTTCCGGGTGATACAACTGCATTCTTCTGTGTTTCATGCTTTGGGCAAATGCAGTGTTTGTACCTCCAGTCTGCTGTACCTTTTTGCTAACGAATTTGATTACAGATTTCTTTGTTATTTAGACACTGAACACAGCAGTGCAGTGTAGGCACTGTATGGATATCTGGCACTGAGGCAGTTTTTCAGCATTCTGTATAGCTGTTGGTGCTGTTAGGTATGTCTATGGGGGTAGTTACCTATCTAGGGATAATACTGTAGAAACTTTATTGCTCATCTGAAGGGAATTTTAGGTGGCTGAAGCCTATGTCATGACCAGCAAATGACTGTTTGCTGCAGTTTGTTTGCATAAGCAGTTCATCTGCTCATGTAAAAGAAGTGGTTCCAAACTCAGTAGATAGTAGCTAAAATATCATCACTGTTTTGGAATGGCACAGGCATTCACTTGAATGTTCTTGAAGCCTTGCCGTAGGCCAGTTTTCCATCTTAACAGAAAGAGGAGAGAGACTAATCTTGTGGGTCAAGACACTCTTCCAGGGACAAATCAAAGCTCTGTTCACTCACTTGCATCTTCCTGTACTTCTTTCCAGCTGGTCTGGTATCATTTCATTAACTCTGCAATGAAGAGAGTGGAAGATCATGGATGATTTAGAGAAATGATTCTCAATAACGAAGAGATGGGAGAGCCTGTTTGTCTCTCACCTGTCTCTACTTACTGGTAGGAGGTTGAGAACACTTGTAGAAGAGGGGCCTTTCTTGCATTAACTACCATGTTCTCTGCCCTCCTTCGGAAGCTTTTCTTTTTCCCTACAGATCAATGCATCTCCCTATATCCCCTACAGATCGTTGCATTAACTGGGAGGTGTGACTCATAACTGTTAAGCCCATCATCATGTTTAGTTTGCCTCTTGCTGAAGGAATGAATACCTGTTTTGGGCAGTAAAGCAGAGATTAGTGCAGCAGGACTCGGTCCTACTAAGCGCAGTTATGGTCTCAGGGCTGAAAGGCACATATTCCCTGACAAGTGCCTGCAGGACTTATTAGCTCCCAGGCAGTACAAACAGGACTAAATTGTTTCTGGAGTCAAACAGATTTGTTGTGTGTCTTACTGTGCTCCAGCATAGGTGCAGTCCTAGAAAAAAATGTGTGCAAAGTGCCTACATGAAAGAACCTTGCAGCAGAGAACCAACTGCTTTTGTGTAAACAGTGTTTCACTGTAACTGTGTGTAAGAGAGAAGATAAATCACCTCAGTATTGTCAACCCAGGTATTAAAAATACAACCCACCCTCCAGTAAATAGTTTCTCAAAGACCTCTGGTTAAAAAAGGCAAGAGTTATTAATTTTTCTTTTTACGTACAAAGGATAGCATTTCCTGCTCTGTGTAGAAAAACAAAATCTAAAATATCTTCTATTCCTAGGCAAATAGAACTTTGCTTTTTAGGAGTTTTTCTGTCATCTTGCAGGAACTCTTGGGTAGAATAAAAAATTACGATGTCAGTTTCTCATTTGTATGTGCCGCATCTTGTTCAACAAGAACTTGAAATGTGTCGCAGTGTTAAATAATCTATTCCTGACCTAAGAAAAGTGAACTTGTTTCTTCTGAATGTAAACATTAAAACATGGCTATGTTTCAAAAAATGTTTATTATTGTAAGCAATATATGCAGACTTATATTTCTTGCTTTCACATAATGAGCTTGATGGCAGCTATAAGTTGCTCATTCAGCTGGAAGAATGGACCTTTACAGTGTATCAGAAAAGTCTTCTGGTTTGGTGAACTCACCAGAACTGAAGTTGTGCAGTGATAATTGGTTCCAATATATTTAGCTGCCAAGTGTGTTAGAGTGGCCTTTTTTTGAAATGTGAGTCACGCATCCCTGGCAGGGATAATTGCAGGATCTTTGAGGGTTATTTAAGTTCTATGAAATCCCCTGTAATCAATTTGATAGTACTTGAGTGACCATAGATGACAGAGGCATGGGTCAGGGGGAGTTCAGAAAGGTTTCTTTGTTTTGGGGAAATAAGCTTAATCTGAGTTGAGTGTGCTCTTTGTTTTCCCCTCATCCCCTGCAACTGATTTTTAAACCGGACTTCTGATAGAGCCTTTTATAGTAAAAGTGTTCTGGGAGAGTTTTGTAGTTAGTGGAATAAAGTATTTCGCAGGATAAATGCAACCTTCACACTTCTGGCATGTTAGTGCAATTGCTCTTATCTCTATGAAATGTTTCTGATTGCTGTTGCAGCAGCGCTGCTTTCACCTCATCTGTCTCAGCTGATCTCACTGCAAAGTTCTTCTATAAAAATGTCACATTCATGCTGTATGTCTAATTCTTACCTCTTTCTGATTAATCTGTGTGTACTGCCAGCCTCTCTCCCATGCAGGCTTGCAACTTTTCTTTCCTGAGCATTTGGGCAGGAGTCAAGAAACAGAGGAGGGTTGAACTTGTCCAAGGAGCGAGGAGTACTTCTCTCACTGTAGCTGAAGGGCAGCTCTAGTACAGTGTTAGTAGTGTTGCATTTCATCTGAAATTAACTCTGCTATTAGCCGCTATGTTTATTACACCAATTCAGAATTGGTCTCAACTTTGCTCTGCCCCAGGGGACTGTGGGACAAAGGAAATAGTTTGCTTTTGTGGATCTTTGATCCTGCTCTGAAACTGGCAGCCGTGTCTGTGCTGCTTCTTGGAGGTCTCCAGTCTGGCCACTGACACTTCATACAGGAATTTGAAACTGGACAGGATTGACGTAATAGAGGAGAAGCTTGTAGCCAGTTTAAACACCCTAGGAAATAAACCTGGTCCTCATCTAGTAGACTTGCAAGCTTAGCTGAGCACATACTCGACCTGAGGAAACCAATGGTGTTCTGTGGGTACAAAGACTGTAGCTGGGCAGAGACCTTTACTTAGCGAGGGATTAGCTGGGTTCAGTGACCTGGGCTCCTGCCTCAGCCATCCTGAGGGTGTGTTGGGGTTTTCTTTATCTTCTTGAATTGGAGTTAGCACTTTGTCATTTCTTGAAATAAGCTTATGTATCTGATTTAACAAGGTTTTGTTCTTGCTCTTTGTAGTATTAATAAAAACCAAAGGTTTAATCTTGAAGACACAAGCTCTATGGAACCATGGAGATTTGTCAACTTTAATCCTGTATGTGACCTTCTCAGTAGAGCATAAGAGGACTATTGTTGCTGTCTTGGCTTGTACTCTTTACACATTGTAGCAGTGGGTCCAGTGGTTTAAACTTGATTTTTTTCCTTTCTTTATGTATTAAAGAATCCTGTCAATAAGCTGTCAACTCTACTTTTTATTTTAATGAAGTAATATCTAAATAAGTATTCTTTGTTTGCATCACTACCCCCCAAATTAAGGATAGTCAGTTAATAAAATAAAGAAATGTTGGAACAGGGGATACTGGCAGAAATAGAGAGTTTGTCAAGCCAGAGCAGTTTCTTTGAGGGAATGGGCAAAGGAGGACAAATAGATTTTCCTGGACAAATAAGTTTTCCTGTGTCAGGCTGCAGTAGAGGAAGCAAAGCAAGTCAGGTTAGTGTTGCATACAGATTTATCCCTGTGTGTGTAACTTTGACACATTAACATCAGTGCTAACAGCTAGAAGAGTTGGGACAAAAAAGTTGGGGTAATAATCATATAAAGTGTGAAGGTTTTTTTATGGGGTTTTGGGAGAGAGTGGGGAAGTAGTAAGACCAGCTTTGACCTGAATATCATTTTTTGATCTGTTTTGCTGCCCACTTTAGTTTCATTCTATTTTGCTGTCATGATGACTTGTTACTCATCTCATTCAAGAATTTATGTATTTAATACTGCTTTTTTCACTTTTAGCCTTTCTTTCATCAACATACTCTCTTGTTTTCTAACAGTTAAAAATGCTAAAAGATGCTTAGAATCATGTCCTTTACATCGTGTCATAGAAAAAGTCTAAAATTCTAAGAGTCTACATCGCTTGGGGAGCATTTTATGCATAGATATTTCTGATCTGAATGAGACTTTTGTCAGACTTTTCACAGGTGGAGTTGGTCATTGCACTGAACCTGTCCTTTGTTATCTGTTAATTGTGATGTTAATTTCAAAAATGAAGTGGTGTGTTGGTCATTGCACTGAACCTGTCCTTTGTTATCTGTTAATTGTGATGTTAATTTCAAAAATGAAGTGGTGTGTTGGTCATTGCACTGAACCTGTCCTTTGTTATCTGTTAATTGTGATGTTAATTTCAAAAATGAAGTGGTGCGTGCCTGTAAAGAAAATATTTTCAAGCTTCATGTTATTTGTGCTTCTGTTTAATAGGTTGTTATTATGTTTTTTCATCCTGTCACTAAGAATTTAAGTTAGTTGCTGGCACATACTGACAGGTTCATTTCCAACTGGTTTTCAGCATTGTTTGCTCCAAAGTATCGATAAAATATTAACATTTTCAGAGGTGCCTTATCGTTGATGTTTGACAACCTCCACCCTAGCTAATAGCACTGAAGTGCAGTGTTCTCTGGGCTAGACATGTCACGCTTAACTGATGCCTGTGAACCTCAAGCATCCAGGTCCTGCTTTGAGAAAAGATATATTCCACCTGACAGGTTGTCTATAAGTATATATGTTGTTCCTTTAAAGTCTGCTTGGGACAGGTTCTCTGCAAAGCTGCTGACCTTGGCATGAATACATCTATAAAACTTAATTTTAGAAGGCAGTGTTGGAATAGCAGCTGTTGTTGAAAAATAGATGGAGGACTTGAGGTTTTGATTTTCTTCATAGTCTTCCACTAAATTTCAAACCTTTAATTTTTAATGTTTGGGAAACACTTTGAAGTGTGGCAAAACCTGTCAAAATAATTTGTTATCTTTCTAGTAAACTGAAGTGTGTGCTGCAGTAATTCACAGCAGGCATAGTTGCAGCAGTTGATTTGATGGGCATTTAACCTTCTACCCATCCAGTAGAACTATTACCTGACCTTTTTTATAAGTTTCAGCCTCATTACACGAAGGCCACAGGAATAATGAATGTGTTTTTTATCTGTGTTCCCTCAACAATTTGTTGTCAGCTTGTGAAGCCTGTTACGAAGATGCAACAACAGCCCAGTTTGTGGTGTGTGCCCAGTGCAGTTGCTTTGGGTGAAGCTGCCATCTGCCTGTGCATGGAGTGGGCTTTATTTCCTATTGTTTGTCTCAAATTACAGCATCCCTGATCTCTTGCAGTAGTGGTAGGAATTTGCCCAGGTGAAGGTCATTTGAGTACAGCATCCTGAAGAATCCCCCTTCCCTTGTACTGGACTGGCTGGGGCAGTAATGCCTGCACTACTCCCAGCACATGCAGGGAGCCTTTGGCAGCAGAAGCATGGCTGGTGCCCCTTCTCAGCAAGGGTGGCTGTAGAAGAATGTTACCTTTTTTTTGGCCTTTTTTTAATACATGGCAATTAAAGGCTGTCTTTCTGACTGAAAGTATCAGGAAGCAGATCTGTTGAGTAAAACTGTGTCGTTTTTCCCCCTCCTAGAGGTAATTTTGTAGTGAGTAACTGTTCTTTGGTTTGTTTGAAGCTGGTGTGTATTATTCATAAAGGCTAGATTGGTTTAAATAAAGGTAATTCTGCTCAGATAACAGAAAAAATACTCATTTATTTGGTTCAGGTTCTTTGTGTTCCTGGGTAACTGGTCATGAACAATAGCTGTGATATTGTAGTTTTTTTCTTTCTGTTAGATTAAATGGTCTGGATATCTTTTTAATTTTATGTTTTTAGCTAGATCCCTTCCATAATTAAAAATGTCTTTTGTCCTTCCTCCTGTATGTTGGCAAACATCCAGAAAGATAAATGCAGGCAGCATGAAGTAGCTAGCCAGCTTGAGAGGTCCAAGTTTCTTTCTCAGCTGTTTTTGGGACACATTTAGTTCAGGCTAAAACTACCTTTTTAAACTAATGAGTGTTGGGAACACCTCTCTTGTAAGCAAAGTTGATGTCTTGGTGATTGTGTGTGTGTGTATACATATATACACATATACATATACACATATATACATATACAAGTATTTTGCTCTGGCCTATATTAGAGTTTTATCAGCCTTCTGATACCTGTGGCTTCTGACTACAGCATGGGTAATAAGGGGAGCTTCATACTGGAAGTACCTTGTTGAAGAGTCAAAAATACCCTGAAGGTCATCAGGACTCCGTGTCAGTGGGAGATTTCAGGAGTATCTTGAAGCTCTAGCATGAGATAGCATAATTAAAAGCTGACTCCTAATGTAGAATTAATTAACGGCACATTCTGTGTGAATTCATGTATTTCCTCACACTTGCTTAACTGTGCAAGCATGATATCCTGTGATGCTACTTTTTTCAATAGAGTTCTCGTTTGTTTTAAATTGGAAGTAAAAATAAATTTCATTGTCTGGAAGAATTTTCTCATTGTTTTTTTCATGCATTAGGCTCAGTAAATGAAGTCAGGGATGCTTCCTAGTCCTGTCTCATTAAGAGACTGTTTCAGAGAAATACTAGGTGTCCCTAGCTCTGCTTCTCTCACTGAGAGCTGGAAGCACACAGTGCCTGCACAGCAGATGAGGTGTATGACTCCACCTCAGTGAGGAGATGGCTCCTGTAAGGTTATCTTGTTCAGAAAGGGTGCCAAATAGTAAGAGTTGCATCTAGTCTGTGGTTTTAGAAATGTTTTGGGTTTTTTTTCCCCAAAATCTTGGGCATTGTAATCAGAGGGCACTTGTAGAATAGCGTATTCTCTACTTAGAGCTGCATAATAGAGCTGATGACTTTAAGCCTAAGCAAGATGTTTTGAGTAGTCAAACCAAATTAATCATTCATTTCATGTGAGGCGCAGAACTGCTGTGGGGCCGTTCCAAAAGTTTTGATTGAATGCCTTGGGGCATTAGGAAACATATTTTCATATATTTGTTTCCAGATTTTTATTCCATCAATGATTAATAATTGATGACTTTAAATTTACAATGGGGAAAATCCAGTGATATTTAAACTGGCATACTGTAGATGGATAGTTCCATTCAGATGCACTTTAACATGAAAATTGATGGATTAGATTTATTGTATTAGGTGGTGCATTAGAGCAGTCTAGTAAAGCTTTGTCTTTGTACTGTGCTTGTCAGCTCAGAGTCTCATTTTGGAAACAACGTGGTCTTTGCCTGGCCTTTAATCTTTGATGGATGTCTCTTCTTGTTCTCTATTTCTGCCATTGGTAGCATTTGTACCATGAAAATTTCATACTTGATTGATATTGCCTTATTAATTAACCTTGCCAGAGGCTTATTCAACACTGTGATTTATATGTAATATCAAAGCATAGTTAGAAAGTGGAAACTTTATGCCTTATTACTGCTAAAAGTAATTCTCAAATGTAGTTTCATCCATTTTAATTAAAATATTGATCCAGTAGTAATACTCACTCAGACTTTTGCCAATCCATACATAGAGCCATCTTCTAAAGAGTGCTTCATTGATGAGAACTACAGCTCAGCATTTAGTAAGATTGCTGAGATTTGAACGGCATGTGAAATTTAGAGTGCAGTTTATTCTGAAAATGATAAATTGCAATGCTTTTTTGTTTCTTAGTTGATGTTCACAAAATCATAGCATGGTTAGAAGGGACCTTCAGAGGTCACCTTGTCCAACACCCTTGCTGAAGCAGGACCACCTAGAGCCAGTTTCCCAGGGCCATGTTCAGGTGACTTTTAAAATTTCTTCAAGGAAAACTCTGCAACTTCCCTGGACAACCTGCTCCAGTGTTCTCTTTATCATGGAGCTGACTGCTGTTTCCTGGTGTTCAGGGGTAACTTCCTGTGTGTCGGTTTGTACCCATCACCTTTGATCTTGTCACTGGGAAGCCTGGTTCTGTCTTCTGTGTGCCCTCCTTTCAAGTATTTATGAAAAACTGATGAGATGCCCCGCTGCGCTTTCTCTTCTCCAGGCTGAACAGTCCCAGCTCTCCTTGTAGGAGAGGTGCCATAGTCCCTAAATAGTGGGCCTTTGCTGTACTCCTCAGTATGTCCATCTCTCCCTTGTACTGGAAGCCCAGAACTGTCAGTTTCTTATGGATACCGTGAACACTCCATTTGTTTCAAGGTTTGATGTCCACATTTTTTAAATGGTAGTCAATAGATGACATGATTTACCTATAGCAATGACTCAGTCTCCTGTAGGACTTTTTTTTTCCACCAAGAGCAGCCAGTCCCATTAGGTGTCAGAGGGATGTCTCACACTGTGCATCTCTGCAAAGCCGATCCCACTGGCAAGATGCAGCTCTTGTGTGGGTCTGCAGACAGGCTGACTTTTCGGGAGCCATGGTTATTGGGAGATGGTCCTTGAGAAATGATGCTACTTATGTAGTAAGTTATCACACTCTGTATGAAAATGACTGAGGAAGAAGGAGAGCTGCCAGACCTCAATTTACCTCTTTTTCATTTTACTGAGGACTTAATTTCAAAGAAAAATATATTATAAAGACAAAAGTCAGTCCATTTCATAAAGTGTCTCAAGTGGAAAACTTGCTAATAGCTTTGAGAAGACAAGACAGAGTAAAGCTCCTATCAACCTAAGCTACTTGGGTGCTTCTACACTAGAACCTTCCTGTCTGCACAGTTGCTTGGGGCTTGTTCTGTTGTAGAGAGCTATGAGTGTGTTTTTGATCCAGGTGAATGCTTGTTGCTTTTGAGTTGTATTTCTAAGGACAGGTGTGGAAGAGGACTTGTACTGGTTCGGTTTGCTGCTGTATGCTATACACAGTTGCATGAGGATTAAATCAGGGTGCAGATTGTAGGCACAGAACAGCCCCCTGTGAACTGTTTGCAGAAGCAGGACTCAGTAAGTTTGGCTTTCTGAGCTACTCTGAGCATTTCAGTACTGATACATCCTTGCTACCCTCTATTTGTGTTTTGTTCTCTACTTTTTTGATATTTTATTTTAAAGGCATCAATAATAAAGAGATTGCTAAAAAAGATTCCTGCCACTGCATTCTGGAAAGTGTATGAAAAGATACGCTCATGTCCTTTCCATAAAAGCAGGATCAGTGGTTTTTATAAATCAGTCTACTCCTGATCACTTCCAATGTGGCATCCTAATCCTCTGCATATGACAGACAAATCTTTTCACAGAAACCAATTGTGAAAAATATTTACGATTTAGAACATTAATGTAAGTTTGGTTTAGGCCTAATCAGTTGTTAATTATTAGTTTTTTAGTTATAAGGAACAAAATTTTAAAAGCTGTTGTGATGGTACGTTAGGCATATGTTACCGTAATGTTGGCAAGTCAGTTTATACTGGCTTTTTTTCATTTATCGAACCCCAGCTTTTTAGCTCAAGAGGCTTTCTTCAACCACATATAATCAATATTCTCAAAATATAAATGGTCACTTACGTGAGGCTGACTTGCAACAAGTCATCTTGGAATACTAATTCATAGTGTCTGAAATACCTACTGCAAAAGCATTTCTTTCTTGGTGGAAGAAAATGAAAATACATTTCTCAGGTTTTGATTGGTTTGAATTGTTTCTTGTTGGTTTGGTTATTTCTTGCTAACCAGCCGTGTTTCTGTATTGCAGTTACTGGTTATTTGAACCTCTGTGATTTATCTTTTCTTGGCAGAAAAGAACTTATGTTCCACTGTATGTCAAAAGAACTGTCTTTTAGGAGCTCATTCTTTTATGATATAAAAAAACTATTTATGCCCGACAAGCATCGGATCACAGTTTATGTGGCAAGACTGAGCCCCAGAGATCACTAAAGAAGTAGCATTAAGAAGGATGAACAAGCCAGAAGCTTTCAAATTTTATATTTGCATTGAAAATGAAAAATTAAGTAATAGCAGTATGCATGTGATTACAAACCTTTTAATAATGAAGTAAACTACTAGAGTGCGGAAAATGATCTGACATGTTTTACCTACTTAGCCAAACAACACCAAGCCTACATATGTTTGGCGTGCTTGGGGTTTTTTTCCATTTGATGACTCCAATTCTATAGTAATTTAAGAGTCATGGAATGGTTTGGTTTGAAAAGGACCTTAAAGATGATCTAGATCCAAGCCCCTGCCTTGGGTAGGGACATCTTCCACCAGATGAGGTTGCTCAAAGCCCCATCCAACCTGGCCTTGAACACCTTCAGGGATAGGGCATCCACAGCTTCTCTGGGCAACCTGTTCCAGTGCCTCACCACCCTCACAGTAAAGAACTTCTTAATATCTCTGTCAGTTTAAAGCCATTCCCTCATTGTGCTGTCACTCCATGCCTGTATAAAAAATCCCTCTCCATCTCTTGTAGCCCCCTTAGGTACTGGAAAATGCTCTACGGTCCCCTTGGAGCCTTTTCTCCTCCATGCTGAACAGCTCCAAGTTTCTCAGCCTGTCTTTGTAGCAGAGGTGCCCCAGCCCTCTGATCATCTTTGTGGTTCTCCTCTGGACTCGCTCCAACGTTTTGATGCCCTTCTTGTGCTGGGATCCCAGAGCTGGATGCAGCTCCCCAGGTGGGGTCTCACCAGAGCAGAGCAGAGGAGCAAAATCCCTTCCCTCGCCCTGCTGCCCACGCTTTGGATGCAGCCCAGGATGTGTTTGGCTTTCTGGGCTGTAAGTGCACATCACTGGGTCATGTCCAACTTCTCATCCACGAGCACCCCCAAGTCCTTCTCAGCAGGGCTGCTCTCAATTCATGCTTTGCCCAGCCTGTATTTGTGCTTGGGATTGTCCCGACCACATGCAGGACCTTGCTCTTGACCTTGAAGAAGTTTATTCTATTATTTAGAGGGGATGGCTTAGCAAACTTAGCTGTAGAAGTGCACAACAAAATTCTTTGGCGAGGGGGAAAAAGAAAGGATGAAAGGCTTGAAATTTCCAGTAGTCTTTGTTAATTAAGGATAGAAATGCTTTGCATTGCAAACTCGAGTCTATATGTAATCCTGGAACTGTTGTGTTAGAAGCACACAATGATGTTTAACTTGCATTCAGTGGTAAGACTAAGCAAGTTTTGTCTTCATAGTTATGTCACTAGTTGAACAGCGTCTCTGAGTTTTTAAAGCTTTTTATTTTTTTTGACTAGGTCTTACGTGTCTTTTGCCTGAAACTGAGGAATGATGGCTGTGAATATAGAAGCCTTTTATTCTTTGCAGAGCAATTTCAACAGAGGAGGTAGTGGCACTGCTGTACCCTTGCTGTACTTTTGTTTCATCTAGTGTTTTGAGTTACAAAAAGGATTTTAATTTAAGAAAAGAAATAAAGAAACAGCTAAAAGGGAGGGTGCTTGGAGTCAGGATGAATTACGTTGAAAAAGAGAGGCTCAAGTAAATGTGTCCCAATTAAGGGTAAAATCTAAAAAGAAAAGAAAAAGCGTCAGAAGGCCGAGTGAAAGATCTGTTGAAAATAAAAGTGCTTCCTTCAAAAAGTGAAGGCAATATCCACTGAAGAAAATGGAAAATATGTAAAGTCGGACATTTTAAAGACAAAATAACAAAAAAAAAAGCACTACATTTTTAAGTGCATAACAACTATTAATACATAATAAGCAAGAAATAAGTTTGTCAGGGAGTCAGAAAATCTAATAATTTTTAAGATGAAAAGGAGACAGTACAGATGGATAATGTGATTGCAGCACAGTTAATTTAAATATTTTTTTCATTGGAGCTCGTGTCTGAAAAACTCAAGAATGTTTGCCCCATTGAAATGTAAGACAGGAAGTTGCAGTATGGTGGTGCATTTTCGTTATGGAGAAAGATTTTTATGAATCAAAAGCAACCATGAAAACTTCCAGGGGACTTTGTGGTTTCAGTATTTAAATGCAGATGGGATTAAGCTTTGGTAAGTACCAAGAACTGTACATGGTGAAGAAGAAAAAAAAATCTTTAAAACCATAATCTTTAAACTATAAATCAGCTGTTGCAGAAGGACTTACGTGTGACAAATTGGTTCAGTACTCAGTGGTACCGGACTATCTAGAAGTAATCTAAAAGGATGTTGACAGTAGATTAGTAAAGGAATAGAGAACAAATCAGAAAACTTGACTAGTTCAAATGCATTAATTTCTACCATATCCACTTTTCAATATTATGCACTTCCCCAATGTTATGGTTATCTTTAAAATATGACAGCAGTAGTAAATGAATAGCAAAGGTTGTCATGCTTGATCAAAGGTATGGAATATTTTCTGTCTGAGGACTAAAACTTCTCAGAAAAAAACCCCAGCTGTATGGGGATAGATCAAATAGATATTCAAAATCCTGAGTGTAGTAAAGAGTGTGAATATAGAGTTTGTTTTCATCATTTTGCATTGGCGGTGTGAATTATAGTACATGGTTGAATAAGGAGGAAACAGGTTATTTAATAAGAGCAAAGGAATGCCAATGACTCTTCCTTTAGATACCTTAACATGTTCAGACTGGTAGTGCGGCCAAGATTGTCTAGAGAAAAAAAAAAGAAGATAACATCTGTAGGAAGAGGTTATATCCTTCATTATACCAAAAGTCACAGTCACTAAAATCAGAGAAGTCTGAAAAAAGCCCCGTGTGTCCAAAATCCGTATCTTCCTTCTTCACCTCCCCTGCTGCATTCACTTCTCAAATAACCAAGTTGTGGAAGTTACCATGGATTAAATAAACATGTACATTATGTTTAAACTGCATAGTTTAAACAAAGGAAAAGCCTTTCTTTAGAACGCAGATTTTCTTGCATCTGTACCTGGTTCTTCTAATGACTCCTTGTCTCTCCATGATAGTGTAAGTATTACAGATTGATGTGTTTGTGTCAAAGGCCCAATTGTTTCACTCGTTTTTAATCTTTCTGGCAGCTGTTGTGCCAGTAATGCGTTTTACTCTAATCTTATTTTTAGGCTTTACCTTTTAAGTTTGACAAAGATTTAAACTGATTATCCTCATTTCCAAATATGTGGCCTAGTTATTGATAAAGTCTGCATGTTCTTAACATGCCCAGTTTTGAAAAGCTGTACAACTTTGTACAGCATGTACCGAATTATTAGATGCATGTTTACAACTAACTGTAGTCTGGCAAAAGCTCAGATATCTTTCGTGTTGTTTGCATATTTTTCTTGAGAAAAGCCAGTCTATTCTGAAAGACAGTCTAGTTCATGCCTGTTAGATGGAGTCTCTTTAGAAAGAGAATTAAAGGAGACCTAATAGTAAGCAGGGATGTGTATGAGTCATCTAGTCTTTATACCAGATATAAAAACTGTTACTGTGTCAAATGGCAGCAGTATCTGCACTCTCCTTACTATATGTGAACATCTTGCAGTCAATCCCTTTTTTCTTGTCCCTAAGACTGAACTAGCTTTTATTTTCATTCTGCAGCTCCCCAAACCTCCAGTATATGGCCTGTAATCTTTCAGGTTTCAAAGTCTGGAAATGATAGCATTCACCACCGATAAATCTTTTAAATATATGAATGTAGCAGTGTATTCTAAGAATAATTAAATTAGACTTGTTTAATTAATCACTGATTTGAACAGATAGCCCTCCGGCTTGTCAAATTATTTCCATTAAACATGAGTACTGTTTAAAAAAATAAAAGATTGCAAACTTATTTTATTTTTCCTTCTGAAAGGTAAAATCTTACTTCCTAAGGGAGGAAATGGACCATTTCAGTACTCTTGTTCATCAAAATGTAGAGAAGAACAGTACATCTTGCTCATCCAAGTGTTTTGATGGCCTGTCAGATTTCAATTCACTTGATTATTTTCTACTTTTTCTGCTTATATACATATGTTTGTTTGAGTTGTTTCTGCTATTTCATTGGTCTTTTGGACTCTCAGTGTTTTGGTTCCTACCCCCTTAATGTTTTCAGCTTTTTGACCTGAATTTGACACATAATTATATGTGGTTTTCCTGGTTTTGAATTGTACTGTTCTTCTACTTTACAAGAGCAGCTTCTGGCTTCTGAAATGTCATGGTTAAGCCTTTCCTTCCTCCAATTGTTGCTTACCTCACTGAGAAATAAAGAAAATCTCAACTAGGAAATTGCTTGACCCTTTCACTCACTTGCAGATCATCATAGTTACCCATATTTGTCAGGTTGGAAAATTGTACAGCATTAATTCTTAATTTCCAAAATATTTTTGAAGTTGTATGGAGTGGACAATAGTATTCTTCTGTTTAGAAAAAGATATAGAACATTAAGTCAAAGAAGCAAGCGTTTAGTTTGAAAAAGGAAATTTAAAGATTTAACTCATTCTCTCTTTTCCCCTTAATCCTCCCTCAAGAGCAACTCACCATTTTAGTGTAACTTTATTTTGTATGCCATTGACTTTATTCTGGTCTGCTCACACCCTGAACACTGAACGAACTGTGCCTTGGAATGGGGACTGCTTTGGTGGCAGGTGTTGCTGCCAATAGTGATGGGCATTTTGTCCTTCAGGAGAGTGACTCAGGTGGATATAACAAATATCATGCACTGCTTCAGGAGGGCTGAAAAGCAAGGACCAGAACGGGGCGGGTGTTGAAAGAGTGTTTTGGTACGCAGCCACCATGTTGAGAGCAACTGGTTAGTGGCCTCGTAGTTTGAAATCTATCTTTCCAACCAAATTGGATGGATGGAACCCCTTAAAGGGAACTCAGTGTCCTCCATCACCTCTCAGGAAGAAGGGCCAACACTTCCGTGAGATGGGCACTGTCACGCTGGATGTGGACAACTACCAAGCAGACATAGTGTACCCAGCATCCTCATTTTCCTAGTGCACCATCTACAAGCTTAGCTCCCTATTTAGTCACAAACATGCCTTAATCTAATAGAAGCCTTTATATCCTGTCAAGTGTCAGGAGAAAGTTATACTTTTACATGCCCAACATCCAGATGAGCTCCTGTTTCACGATCTCAGGAGGCAGACGGCCTGAGATGCTTTGTGGACATGATCATCTAGACAGAAGAATGCTTTGACTAAGGCCAAAATGGATTCTAGCCGTCACCGTAAAGTAATGGCTCAACTACAAAAGGCAGGCTTATTTCAAATGAAACTTTTAACTGAGACATAGAACTCTTAGTGTCTTGCTTAGTTTTATTTGTTATTTACTTTTATTTCACTGTATCTGGTTCTTACTTGGAGAGCTGAGTGTACAGTGAGACTGTTTAAAAATTCTCTGTCTTTACTACAGCTTTGAATAAATTTTTAGAATAGGGACAGGATTAAAGTTGTTTGCAAAAGTGAGGTTTTCTCCCCAGCTCCCGCTGTTGGTATGTTTATTTCTTCCAATAGTTGGTGCATTTAGGCCGTCAGGATTATGTGTGTGTACCCGTGTTACATCTCAGATACCAGGGGCTGGGTTGGATTCGCTTTTTACTGTGACCAACCCTGGAGGAAGGTGGTGAGCTTGTAACACGTGAAGTGTGAGAGTAAGAAACGCTCTGTGCCTTTTAAATAGTGCGGAAGTTGTTCTTACAGGGGTATGGAAAGGGAGAGGTCGCAGCTAGAAAGGGGACAGGTGGAGAAACTGGATACCTGTGTGGAGAGGGCATTCTTGCGAGCAGAGCATAAGCCTGCTGACCTGTTGCCAGCTAGAGACAGCCTTGGAGCAGCCTTTTCCAGCAGAAAACTTGGTTCTGTATTGCTTCTCCTTGGCCGTTCTCTTTTGTGGCAGTAGTAACTCTTAACTAGAAGCTCCAGAAGCAGCTTTTGATTCAAACAACTTTCTGGACATATGCGTAAGGGAACCATATGCATTGCAGTTCTCACAAAGTGTAATGACAGACATCCCTTTTCTGACAGTATAGCTGAACAGGAAATACCCCTCCTTGAAAAGGCTAGTGTAGAAATATTGTCAAAACTGAGGGAGAAAGAGGAGACAGAAGCAGTTGGCATCAGCTGATCACACATAAGATATTACAATCTCTCGCTGGTTATCCTTTCTTTTCTTCCCCATCTTTGAGGGCCTCTTTGGGGGCTCCCCCATTGCTTTCCTGTGCTGTATTCTTCTTGGAAACCACTGGAAGGGTCAGACCCCAGTGGACCCAAACTGAAACTGGAAGTCCTGTTTAGTACCGGTCAGCATCAGCATCCTCAATTAAGAGCCACTTGGATTCTGAATTTATAGGTTCTATTGATTTTTTTTTTTTTGTCCAAAATAAACTCGCAGATGTTGCCATGCGGTACTTCAAAAAGACAAGAAGCAATCAGTGCACTATATTTAAACATTGCAATTATCAATAGACAAAACGGGTGTCTTTAAATGATTCATTAAATATAAATAATGAAGCAACTTTGCCTTCTTTTTTCTGAAGGAGAAGAAACAAAGTGCACAAATGCTTGACTCAAATTTTAGTGTGAAAAGACACTGTCAGTACTGAGGTAACATATTTACTCTTTATTATCTTTTATCTCAGGATCAAGATAGTTTAGCTAGACCCGGTTGGTGACTTCAGATCATTTTTAGCTGTAATTCCTTAAAGCTTCAAAATTATGTACCTCAGGAAGCACTGAATGTTGGTATAGGTCTGAGAGTAAAGGGCAGCATTCGCTCCTGTCTCCCTGTCTCAAGAGTTTAAATGAATTTATGTAGAACACAAAATGAAAAGGTAACACTATGGTTTAGTGCTGCAAGATTTGGTTGTTAGACAAATATTTGGGTACTGAAGCCTCCATCTTATTTGAATGTGAAGTAACTAGTCAGTGGTTGGGGAAAAAGAAATCTATGTAACTTTTTATTTTTTTCTAAGAAGAGAGAAACCCAACAAAAGAATATAGTTAAATACAGAACTAATTTTTTGTTGTCATAACAACGCTTACTTGTTTCTATAGCATATAATTTAAAATATGGGGTTAAAATGTTACAGACATACTAACTAGTACTTCTAGAGGAAAGGGGGAGAAATTAGAGGCCTCACCCAGGTGGAGACGGGCCACTGATGCTGTTGGTGTGCAGTCCTGTTCTCTTAGACACCCCACAGGAGCAAGGCATGGAAGGGAAGGGCAAAGACCAGGACGAGCATTCATTTCTGCAGCCAGTGCTCAGTGCCGAGGGCAAGTGGGAAGCATGTTCCCTCCTTAACTCTGCCTGGCAAAACTTGTTGAGTTTGTGTCACTTTGGGGCTGCTTAAGGCATTGGCTTCAGTATTGCTTTGAGTTGCTGACTTGCAGCAGTGTTGTGCAGAAGAAACCATCCATCTTACCTAGATTGTATTTCTTTAAGCAGAGGGAATAGAGAAGGTAGGGGTGAGTGAGGAATGAGAGATCTCTTTCAGGATTTAGCTGGTGCTGGTAGCTATGAGCCCTCTTCTTTACCCTTCAGGGAGAGAAGAAAAAGATCCTATGACTTTCCTTTGACATGACACCCATAAATGCCCTCTCATGAGGTCTAGATTGTCCCCAAGGTCACAGCCAGTGAAGTGTAGAAAATCAGCTTACCTCTGTTAACCAGCATTCTCCAGAAAAATGCTCATGGCTTCTCTTGCAACTCCTAAAAATTTATGTGTATTTCCAGTCAAAGCACTCATGTGAGTCAGGTGGTTTAGCTCTGATGTGTTTGGTTCCAGTACTCTGCTGGCCCACTTGGCCCAGAAATTAATGCACAATTTTCATCTGATGACAGTATTTGGAGAGTGAGGTCATGCTCTCATATCTGATAGCAAATCATCCTCAGCTCTGAGGAGATGGCGTAAGTTAGAGGCGCTGGAATGATGGGAATGAAAGATTAGTACAAAGAGGGGATAAACACAAAGTGGGGAATGTGTTTTAGGTGTGTGCCCCGCAGATTGCAAAATAACTAGGAGTAGTATGATAACAAAATACAGACATGAATGGTAGAGGATACAATAAAAAGTCCTTTTAAATTAGAGTACTTTCTTGTAAATTGTTTTGGTACTGTAGCGTGCAAAATAATGTTTACAAAAAGAAAGTAAAAAAGGAAGCTGTTTCTACAGTAATTGTGGAAATTCAGAAATGGAAGAATGGGTGTTAGAATTTCCTTGGCAAATTTTTGACTGAGTTCTGTTTGTTTTAAAAGTTAACAGGAAACGTTTCTCCTAGGTTTACTGTAGCTAATTCATTAAGGTTTTTTTTACTTGATGAATGTAAATTACTTGTTTTTGTCAATGTCCTGATATTTTCCATGGTCCTCATGAAAACCAAAGCTTCTGTTTTGTTTCTTACTACTTCCTTAGTTGAGCCAGTGAATGTGGACTGCTATTGACTCAGTATATTTTGTTCTAGCTTGTTTCTTGTGGTTTTTTTTATTATGCAGTGTGTACTGTAAAGAACGTGTTTTTTAAAATTAAGTTTGCAGTTTCTACTGCACTTAGGGTCAAATGAGGCTGTGCAATGAGGCAATGTTCATTCAACAATGTCTCATTCCTAAAAAAATCACATCATTTTGCTTTCATTTACTTCAGTTCTTTCTCCACTATTATATGCAGTTAAAAATAGCATCAGAACCATCTCCCTTAAAATCACACAGAGTAGAAAATCTTCTCTGTGAACAGTGAGACCCTGCTCTGTGTCCTCTCCACCCCTGCAGTGCCAGCTCCCCACATGTTTTCCTATGGCTCCCAGGCAAGGAGCAGTACTGGAGGGAGCTGTCCTGCTGCTTTTGGGCTGCTGGGGTGTTCCTGCTGCCAGGCCTGTCGGTGATTACCAAATCAGCAGTGGAATAGCTTAGCTTCCACTTTAGGCTAAACAAAACTGCTGTCCTCTCTGTTGGAGTCTAATCCTTCTGGTCACCTAATTAATTCTATGCAATCGTGACTTTACCTCTTTCTTAGATAATGTTGAAACCTGATAACAGTCTCAACCCACATAAAAAATACTGCTCTGAGAGAAACATCTTGCAATAATTACTAAATGCAGGCAGATTCAGATTTTTTTCTCCTAGATAAGAGTATTCAGATGCTCTTAGATGCAGCCGGTCTTGGGATTATGCTGCGTCTGTTAAGAAGTGCTTCTTCAGCACAGAGATTCCTTCGCGTTTCTTTCTGTTTCATCGGTTTGTCCTTCATCCCCTGTGGCTTGCCAAAAATTTGTTGGTTTCTGAGTGTTCTCCAATTTTGCTAAGATGAAGACGTTTTCTACATTTTAGAATTGATTAGAAATAGACTAATTTCTGTATTTCATCCATACAGTACTAATTTGATATGTATGGGCATAATTTATGGGTATAGTATATCATGTTGTTTTTTGAACGAAAAGCAGTGATGTTCTGTTTCTGTAGTTGCTCCTTAGACACATCAAAAACAGTGTAATTTTTCTCTGTATCTATATAGAGAAATGTATGATCTTGTATTACAAAGTAATGGATCATTTTTGACTGTTCCATAAAGCACTATGAATTCTCTCTAAGGAGAGAAAAAGAAGTTAATTAAGCATGGTATTAAATCAAGCTGTTTATTCTTCAGTTCCATTTAGCTGAAAGATTAGTGTTAAATTTTCACGTTGGAAGTAATTTTTATTAAATTTCAGTGCGTGGTCAAGATGGCTATGTAGGACTTCAGAATAATAGACTCCATGTTCTTCATTCATACTTTCTTGGAGTAGGGATGTAGTTCACCAAGGGGAAGTGCAAAGTCCTGCACCTGGAGAGGAGCAGCCCCAGGCACCAGTATATGTTGAGGATTGCCCACCTTGTCAGAAAAGTACCTGGTAAGCACCAAGTTGAACGTGAACCAACAATGTGCTCTTGCAGCAAAAAAAAGCTAATGTTATTCTGGGCTGCATTAGTCAAAGCATTGCCAAAGCAGTTTTAAGGTGGTCATCCTTCTCCTCAGTTCTGGTGGGGCCGCACTTGGAGTGCTGGGTCCAGTCCTGGGCTCCCCAGTACAGGAGAGATGTGGGTGTCCTGGAGGGAGTCCAGTGAAGGGCCACCAAGACTATGAAGGAACCAGAACATGTCTGCTATGGACAAGGGCTGAGGGAGCCGGCACTGTTCAGCCTGGAGAAGAGAAGACTCAGGGAACACTAACTGACCGATTTTTCATAAATACCTTAAGGAAGGGTACAAAAGAGGACGGACCCAGGCTCCGCTCGGTGCTTCCCAGTGACAAGAACAGAAGCACTGGGCACCAACTGAAATGCAGGAAGTTTCTCCTGAAAATCAGGAAATTTTTTTTTTTACTCTGAGGATGACCAAGCACTGGCACAGGTTGCCCAGGGATGTGTTTTGAATTTGCAAGCCACTGTAGTAAAAGCAAAGCAGAAGTGGTAGGTAGCTAAATGGTGTTATGCTCTAGATAAGTATAATGGAAAAGAACAAAATAAAGAGGTAGCATCCTATTGTAGTACCCTTATGTGTACTGTGGTACTATGAAGGACAGTAACACAGGTATGTGTACAAATGTCACATTCACTCATTCTGGGGGCTTAATTATGCAAAACATTTTATAGTTAGGAATACTGCCTCATTAAAACTAACTGCAAAATATAAGAGTTGTAAACATGATATACATTTGTCACTCTTTAAGAATGAAGCTACTGACAAATAATCAAATTGCCAGTAATAAAGCCATACAGTGGTTAAAACCAACCCCCCCACTGTAATTGGGTAGGATTATGCTTTGTGATAATTAGTAAAATATGAGGCATTTTTGCTCTTTAATCATTTAAACTGAAAAAGACAGGATGCATACATCATCTGTATTGCTGAGAGCAGTAGATATCACAGGATTATCATCAGCAGAGGAACAGAAAATGGAAAGGTACACTATGTGCATCACATTTCGTGGCAATGACTTTACAGACCCCTTCCTCCATTATTGTTTTCAGCAACCTTTGCCGTTTACATTAGTGTTCCCATGTTTAAAGAGCTAAATAATTATAATACATTGATGACAAGGATAAAAAGCTTTTTGCCTGAAGATCACAAGTTCAAATTTAAATGTAAATGGAAATGACAAAGTAGTTGCCCTCTGCTGAGCAGTCTGTCTTAGAGGGAGTTGTTGGTCCTAGCCTCGGGTTCTGTGGAAACATGCCCATGTAACACATGGCATGGGAGTGATCAAGCTCCCCAGAGGGTAGGAATTAAATAGGCATCTGGACACTTAATTATTCTCTGACTCCTACAAAGTATGTTTAGTTTTGAAAATATGTGGTCAGAACAGCAGTTGGACCCAGCTGGACTGCCTCTGAGTATTTTCTTTGCCTTGACTCTTTCTGAAGCTAAGACATGATATGAACACGAGCTCAGAGATCTGTGCTTGCTTCTTTAATGTAATGCATAAATGGATGTATTAAGTGAGATATGTTTAGGGAGAATTAATTTTTCATGTGCTTTGCTTCAACTAAGCTTCTCCAGTAATGTCAACTGTAAAGCTGTCCTGACTCTTATTATTCATGAATAAAATGTCTTGTTCATTATTATTTATAATTTTTAAAAAAGAGCAGTTCTTTGCATGGGAGATGAGGTTTTTTCCTTTTAAGCATTAATGAAGAGTTTTTTGCTTTTGCCAACGCGTTCTTATAACTGTAATTCTGTGGCCAAAATGTATTCTCGTAAATGCCTCTTACACGCTTTTTAATCGGATAAAAATATCCATTGGCATGATTGAGTTGCACTGGAAAAATTTGGGGTTAAATCTGGCTTTTAGTGCTACAACTAATATCTTCCAAAAAGAGACAAACCTTTTTACTGTTACATTTTTTGTGCCTCTTTCTTGTATTTCAAATATTTTTGGAGTTTATTTTGTTTGGTTGGTGGTTCTGTTGTTTTGTTTTGGGGGTTATTTGTCAATTTTTTTTACGCAACAAGAAAGATTCAGTCATGAAGCTCCTAGTACATTTTGGGTTATGTGCTTTTCTCCCTTTATTATAGGCTAACACTGTTGCCATATGGTCATTACTTATACAGGGGCTCTCAAGCCTTCAGCTGAGAAGTCAGAGAATTATTATGGATTCTTTTAACTGTTTCATCATTTGGTTGGTTTGGGGGTATTAATTGTGTTCATTCTTTTGCTTCATAATGCTTCCTACATCTCACTTTTACAAAAAGCTTCAGCTGTCCCTCAGCTCTGTCTAGTTACCAAAGAAAGCATCCTTTTTAGTCTTTTCTCCCACCCCAATAGCTTCCAGTTATAGTAGCGAATATATTTACTCTAAAAGTCTACCATATTTTAAGAATACAGTAAAATGTGGATAATAGAATTTAAATAGCAGAACTTCAGGGCTAGCATTCTGAGTGATTTTTTTCTCCTCTCCTGAACTAATTAAACCACCTCTTTGCTGTCACAGTAGTCTTCAGAACCAGAGAAATCTCTTGTCTTGAAATCTTGACAAAGTGGAGAACATCTGTCTTCATTTTCTTTTCCTAGTGGCTGTTTTAGCACTTGCCTTGGAGGATTTCTCTTATTCAGGTGCTGGTTTCATCTTTTCTTGCACATCCTACAAGATCTGTTTCTTGATCCTTGATACTGTGTGTGTAATTGAGGACTGCTGTCTTGTTACTGGTAATGAGTCTGTACCATCTGTACCCTGGCCGTATCTCCTTTTCAAATCAAACTCAGCCTTCACCCCACCTGAAAAAAAAACCAAAACATTTTATGGGACTCTACCTATTTGTAGCTAAAATTGGGCTCCTCAACTTTGCGCGGCCTGCCTTCTGCTTCTGTTTTCATTGCCACAGATGAGCTCATCATCCAGCCCATCACTTTGAACCTGTAATCTACTGGTACTTGTAGGTCCTGGCCTCTGGGCTGTATCAAAAGAGCACATAATATCAGCTAGCTGAGTTGCCAAACTTAATCTTTCTTTTCTGTCTTCTTTCAGAACTGTAGGCCATCCCATGATTACTTATATTATGATTTCATCTCCATGCCTGTTGCCTCACATGCTTCAAGCATTCAGCAGCTCTCCAGACTTGTCACTTCCTTGTGCAGTTTGCTTTATTTAGAGCTGCCTAAGTCAGATTCCTTGTCCTTTATTTTCAACATCTTCAGCAATAGTACCTTTTATGATTAATTAAGGTTGATCCCTCTTATAACTCTGCCAGTTATGCCAGACTGTGTTTCTTAAAATTTCACTATCCTGTAGCAAATGTGCTTCTTTCCTTCCAATGCAGCCTGGCCTACTTCTCTGAACCAGAAGTGCGGGGTGTTCTGATTTGCTCATGTTTCTAAAAGGACTCAAGTTTTGCAAAATTTTTGTTTGTTTAAGGCATTTAATGTCTAAAGTATGAATCCTCTTATTTTGGTCATCTCCAGATCAAGTTTGCCTTGCCTTGCCTTGTCTTACTTGTTTTTCCTTCCAATGCCTGGTCAGATGTCTGGAGAGTGTATGTGAAGCAGCTGAAGAATCACTTTTCCTCTCAAGGCCAGGAGCTGCAGCTATGACTTGTCCAGTTCAGGATTGTGCTGGTAGCCAGACTTATCAGGAGTAGTAAATTCACTACTATGAATTCACCTCTTCACTCCATGCCCACTGGGTGTCTGACTCCTGACATGGAATAGGAATTTCCTGTCCTAGGTTTCCTGTGATAAGCATAGGTCAAGATGCTGACTGCTTCTGTATTCTCTGTGTATTCTGTTCTGTCTTCTGTGCTTACTGGTAAAGGTCTAGAGGGCTGTTTCTTTTGATACATGGAGCTTTTCCTCCATGCTGTGGGTAATTTTTTGACTTGAACTCAATGTCTGTTTCATGACTGCTTATAATTTGGTGATTATGGCACTTATGGGCCAGTAAAACACTATTATCACCTTGCAGTAACTGTCAGCACAGTATTATTCATGTTCCTTTAAAATCTTACTTTATTTAAAAGTCAGTATTTTTTTCAGTGATTATATCCTTTCTTATAAACTGTAAAATTAGTGTTCCTTTCACAGAAGCAAATGTAAAAGTGCTGGTCAGTTTTGAGGACAACCCCCCTGTGCTGTTTCTTCCTTTTTTCTCTGCTATAAGCAGCAATTGCCTGTATAATCTTATATTGCAAATGTGAATTCACAGATGTTAGAGAGCATAGTGTATTTCTAACTCTTTGAAATTATATAGATATCAGTATTTTTAATACTGTTGCAGATTCCAGAGGCTTTAGCAGATTGTGGTCCTTATTTAGTTTGGGCTTTATCCATGCAGAGAGATAGGAAGTATTCTCATCCAACATTTTGACTATTCCAGCATGAAAAAATAAACCCCTATGGCCAAATTGATAATATACAAGCCACTGAACACAGGGATGTGCATGCTTTCTTTGCTCATTAAATGCATAGCAATTTTGTTGGAATTGGAGAAAACAGGTAAGGGCACAAAATTAGGCAGAAATTAAGAGCATGGATGTTGATTTTGCTTGTTGACAGCAGTGTTCCAAAATGCTGAAAGTGATGACTAGAAATTATGTGTGTAAGGGGTTAACTTTTTAAGGAAAAGGCATGTTAAAATAAAGAAATTAAGTGGAAATTATTTATTCCATGAAGATACTCATTATTGTGCACAAAAGCAGTAATTTCCAAGTGGATATGCTTTAGTATGTGATATTTTCAAGGGAGATTTTTCAGTGATGCTCATTTGAGAACAGTGCAAGAGAGAAAGATAAAATACCTGAGATTTGCAGTTGTGGTCTGCTGAACTTTTATTATTTGATTCGTCAAAGCTGAGCCTAGACAGTTTCCAAAATGTGCCTGTTCCAAGTCTGCTGCCACGTCTCAGCTGAATCCTTCTAGTTAAATATGATTGTTTCATTGCACTAATTAGAGTATTTTGCAGACTATGAAGACAAAATAAACCAAAACACAAATTTCCAAATATCTCATTCTTTTCCAATGAAAAATAAAGACTAGTCTGTCAATTTGAATTCACCTTTTCTTTGGCTTTTCAGTATATAATGAAATGTTTTCTGTTAATTTTCTCACACCTGTAACATGCTGTCGTCGTAAATTTGTCTAGATTAAAGTAGGGATACCTTTTACTATGGCAAAGAGAACAGTGAACAAGTTGGAAAAAATACATCTAAACAAATTTGATTTTTCACCCATCTGCAGACAATTATTGAGTTAACTGAAGGAAATGTTTTTATTATACCAATTCACAAACTATTGTGAAAGAATCTTTAGTGCTGAGTCCAGTCATTCTAAAAGTCATGTGTTCTTTGAAATCTGGGCATATTCTAAGGTGCTCGAAATACAACCTTTAAGATACTCTGAATTAGACTGTCTAGGAATGTTATCTGAAGCCGGTCAATTGTATCGTGTGTCACTTTGGAATATTGAATGCAAAACCTCCAAAATGAAAAAGGATGCATTGAAGTTACACAGTGTGACGTTCAATTAACGGAGGAAAAAAATCTTTTGCCCAGTATAGGGAGTGCGCTCTTACTAGTTTGCAATATCTCTGCATTTAAAGTATAATGAAATGTAAGTAATAAACTTTTTATGTTGCCACTTCAAAACAGAGGTTACTTTTCAAGTGTAAGTACAATTTTAATTTTTACTATATGAAGCAATCCCAGGGGTTGACATTGACTTTTCCAGAGGCAGAAAATCAGACAAAATTTATCAATCATTTCTCAGTTTACCTCTGTGTGAAATATTGGTTATTGTAGTTAGACAGTTTATTTTACATAACTGCTCAGTCATTTTCCTCACTATACACACAGTCCTAATCCTTAGATGCTCAACTAATATTTGAAGTGAGATGAAGGCTTTACTTGGGTGGTTACGTATGAGAGATAGAAAACTACCCAGGTGTACGTGTCAGGATACAGCTGATGTGTTCTTAGGGAAAAATCCTTGAGATACCTGAAGTCTGTGAGTGATGATGGATGCCTTGCTTTTTTATTAAAAGACAGGAGAGGGAGATGCTATATTTATTTCACAATTCCATTTTATTCACCTCAGACATTATAAACTTTCAGGATGTACCTGAGGAAAAAAGAAATTTTGATGAGATACGCTTGGATGTGTAGTTTTATTCCGAAGAATGATGTATTTTAAAGCAAAGGACCTGTTAATGAGGAATAACCATGCTTATTTCACCAACAGTCAGAAAGTTGGGGGCTAGAAGATCTTATCTGGGTCTGTATGCTGTAGCTACCACAGCAGTTAAGAAAGGAGTTAATGTGAAAAAATTCCCATTTTTAAATAGGGGAATGTTATTTGCAAGTGACAGTCTCCTTGAATCAGGATCGTCCTTAATTTCCCTGATTGGGTCTGTTTGTTATGTTTGCCCCCCTCCCCCCAAATCTGCTTATTTCCTCTTTATTACTTTCCCTGCCTATGAATATCAACCTTTTAAAAACATGCCAAATACATATGGTGAGCATTTCATTTTAAGAAGGATGAAGAGACATAGAAGGGACCTTTGGAAATCAACCTTTTTTTCTAGGCTTAATAATTTTTATTGGGTATATATTTTTTATTTTTTTTCTTTATTTCTAGATCTCAGATCATTCCAGTTGCTGCTACTGACTGTATTTGCTTGGTGGCCTATATTGCTGAAAAAGAGTACCTTACCCTGGTTTAATAAGCTCAACAGAGACCTTACCTGTGTAAAGCAGGGGGATTTCAGGTGTTTTTCAGGCTGTTACTCTGACAATGCTTTGTGGTTTTGCTGTAGTATTGAGAACATTGTTGCCTTGTACTCAGCTTTTGCTATTCTGTGTTTGCACAGTTGATTCTCTCTGTGTAAGTCTCCAGCCTTGGAATTCTCCCTTAGTGAATTTCACAGAGGTTTCTCTTCAGCCAGTTTACCAACAGTCCTGATTATTTTGAGTTTCTTCTGACTGCCTTTGTCATCTGCAAACAAACATATTCTTTCTTCAACCTCATTAATTAACAGTGAACAGCTGGCAGTGCTACTTAATCTCTTTCCACTTTGAGGGGTGCATTGAAAGCGTCTCTTTGTCTATAGTTGGCCAATCCATTCAGCATCTACATTTCTTCTTGTTGAGACTGTGCAGCACGGATTAGTTCAACTTTATTTTTAATGGTTTTTATAAATGACATCTAAATATTTGTAAAGTTTTCATTAAGAGGTAAATGAGAAGCTTTCTTTGAAGCTCACTGGAAAGCTCAGAGTTAGTTCTTGCTGTAATAAAGTCTTGTAAAAACAGGTTTTTCTCTCAGATGCAATTAATGTAAATTGCATAAGGGAAGCTGATTAGGTTAGATTTTGCTGCAGGTTGATTGCACTTAAATAGGACATAGTAAAAGAATTAAACTGTTGCCACGATTCCTTTGTTCTGTTAGAAGCTGGGTTGCCTGCTACTAAAGTGTGTTATTTATAAAACTGACTGACTAATCTACATCACCCCATTCACTCAAATGGGTACAATGCTGAATTATTTAGTGAGGTAATAGGGGAGACCCTCTGAACTAAAGCAATTTTGCTTCCATGTTTGTCATGCTCATGAGAACTCCTCAGTCCTTGCATTAGCCTTACACAGCCTGGTTTGCACCAGTGGTCTCACAGAAAAGAAGGAAAATCCTGTGACCAGAGATGAGGTGGAATTTATACAGAAAAAATTGTCTAACCTTGGGGAAATCAGTTTGTCCCACACTCTTTGGAGATACTTGAGTTCCTTCCATTGATTTCCTTGAGTTAAATGTCTAAGTGCCTTCGAAGGGTCAAGCCTGACCATATATTTTGAGTAGCTGAAGTTGATGGAAGGCTGTGCTCAACACAGACGTGGGGCTCCCTGCCACTGCAGGCAGTGATTATTAGTGATCACATCACCGTGTTTATCTGAGTGACATCCGGCCTTCCAAAAGAGAACTGGCATTCAAGGGTCTCCTCACCTTCACAGCACCTCTGAACACATTAAAGAAGGTGGGGCCCTGGATCATATGGACTATGTAGTACCCTAACACCAAAATAAGTAAGGACAAGGATACTAAATGGGAGTCAGGTGCCAAGGTCTTCTGCCTTATGGAAAGTTAAGAGATGCTGGGTTTGACGGTGCTATAGACTTTGGTGTTTAAAGTGTCTCATCAAATTTTAGCCGCTGATTTTCATTAACTTGTATGTTTTTTGATACATACTAAGGGATATCGAATATACCTATATGTTCTCTTTACATTATTAAACATCAGATTCGCTCACAAAAGGGTTCATTTTTCCCACAGAATTCTTTGTACTTCTTTTTTTTTTTCCTTTTTGTAAACTCTTAAAGGGATTTTTAGAGAAGGAGTCTCAATCTTCAAAATGTTTTTTTCTGGGTGGGATAGTCAAATTTGTGTAATAGTACATTGCTTTGAATACTACCCTGGAAAACCTTCCTCTACTTTGTCATTCTTCATTATGTTCATATTCCTTCCTTTTCCCATTGAGTTGTGTTGACCTCCATCATGTAAAGAATGAGTGTGCGTGGGTTGTGTCCTTGCACATTTTATGAAATGTGCATTTGAGGCAAACTATTTCAAATTTTTTGGGATGTCCTGTACAGACAGCTTTCTTATGAAACTACATTTGACTTCTGCTGTGAATTAGATCTCTGTGTATTCCACTGTGAAAAATGTTGAAGACCTGGATGATTTCTTTGTAGTCTCTTTAACTCAGGTTTAGAAAAATAAAGTTTTGCCTTCCTGTTTTTTGAGATGTTTGTGTCTTGAATGGATCCTGTAGTTTGTATTGGCTTTACTCCAGCCCAATGAAGCTGCCTTTGCAACAGGTGATTTCTTTCTATGTCACCATACTGCGAATTAGTATGCTGGAATTATGAAGTATCACCTTTATGACTATAGGAAAACACAGCAGCAGTGAACACAGATCGTTTTGTTTCTGGAGCTTTTATTTGATAATATTTTGGCTAATTATAATTTGGGGAAAGATAGCTTGCCTGCAAGCACAATTCATTTGTCTGCATGATTTAATTAACAGTTAATGACATCAGGATCTCTACATAATTAAATTATGCAACCACGTTTGTGTGTAAATGATGCTTTACAACTGACATTTTAGCACTGATAGCCTCAGGAGATAGGAGCGATTTTCTGTATTTTCGGCAGCCTTCTTGCTAGGCTCAGGAACCTATTTCCCCCTCTTGCTGAAGGTGATAGGTGTTTGGCTGGATACCACTGTGGGTTTAAAGAAGGCTGTTTGAATCAATGTAATTCCCCAGTCTGGAAACAACGGGATGCTTTTTTTTGAATGTCAAGAGCTGGCTGCATGCTATTTGTGCAGGGACTTAGCCCCTCTCTATGCAAGCAGCTGCTGCCCTGTCTGCATTACATTTTCCTGCTTCCTTTTAAAGCTTTGTAGTCTTTGATAAACACCAGAATTTTCTATGTATCTCTTTCACTTTAGAATGTACTTAATCTTCAATTGCCTTAGCATCTGCATACTCCAGTCTTTAGTGTGTGCGGCCTTTTATGCATCCCTGAGACTTTAGGATAGCCAGGTAAAACTGGGGGTGCAGGTCAGAAGACAAGTGGAGGCCAGAAGACAAGAAGTGACTTGTCAGATGTTGCACAGGAGCTTTCCACTGGTCACTACCTCTGGTGGCCAGGCCGTAGCTCAAGCTCTCAGCTTGCCTTTCCTCTGAATAATTGTCCTGAAACAACCATTTCCAAGGTATTTTGTCTTACACAGTGTAGAAAAGAGTGCAAAATAGGTAGCTGAGAGATGTGTTATGATAATAATGATGCTGTCCTTTGGACTTCAGAAGTATAAATAATAAATTCTTTCAGTAATTGGTTGAAACAGGCCAGAAAGCGTGTTTTTTTCTACATCTTTAAATGTGGGTATGTGTGCACCGAGAAGTTATAGCACATCATTCGCAGAAGTAACCTGTTTTGCCTGTCTCTTTCAGGTCTATTTTTATGTACTGCTTTCCTTTCAAGGTCCTGAATAGCACTGCTTGTTTATGAAATTGTGCATATCCTGATTCTTAAATTTCTAGTGTATCTAAATTTGTACCCTCCTAATGAAAGTGTCATAAATAAGCATCCTTTAGAGACCTGGTACATTATGGATGTAAAATCAGATAGAGCCAAGCTTAGAATGTAAAAATTTGTGATATAGTGCTCGATGCTTTTATACCGAAGAAAGAAACCATAAAAAACCTCAACCATTTAAAAAAAAACACCATAAAAGCTAACTTTCCTTTGGATTTTTGATATATGATTTTTTTTCCTTTATATTATCATATAAATTTTTTAACCTAGCTCTCATGATAGTGGAGTAATTGGTATTTTGAAAATTAATATTTAATGCTTCGATTTGTTCTGTGTTCTGAATTTATTTGTCAACTGTGAAACATAAAAAGAAACATAGTGGAATAAAGATTATTAAAGCTGAAAGAATTTCAGAATTGTTTCATTTTAGACCTTGTGCCTGTTTTGGCTGCAGATCTCTTTTTCTTTTTTTTTTTTTCCTCCTTGCTCTAAGATGGGTAGCCGTTTTAATTTTCAGACTTCTGTAAGTCTGGGAATTTCAGCATTGTGTGGGTCAAGCCACGTGAAACTGTCCGAAGTATTCATAGGAATATTGATTGGGAGGAGAAGAATCTAATTTTGATGTTACTAGAAAGAAAAGTGTTATCAGAGATTTAACTTAATTCTGAGATCAGGTGTTGCAGTGGTAATGGAGAGGTTAGCTGTCACTGTATTTGTTGCACAGCAGCTTTCCCTGAAATGCCACATTGGAACCACATTGGAGTGGGGGGGGGGGTTGTGTGCCATAGAGGAAGAACAAGGAAATGCAAGTCTGAAGTGAATGTGGGGTGGATACACTGGTTTTAGTAAAGGGGAGTGAATATTTCTTACTGTTTTGCCCTATGTCCTGGCATGGAGGTGTGTTCAGTGAGCTCGCTCGTCTCTTCAGGGATGTGTGGTACAGGAGAAAAAGTGAACAAGTGAATGAACATGGTAAAGCCAAAATGGACCGAATTTCCTAAAAGACAAAGGCATCAGGAGATTTGGCTCTTGTAAAGGTGAAGACAGGCAGAGCGGAGCTGGTTTTGTCCCTTAAGGTGGCAGATGTTTTGGACTGAAGTGCAGTGGTGAGCTGCCTGGGTGGGGAGGATAGTTTCAGCCTGTGAATGATGAGGTCCTCCATCCTCCCTCAGCATCCTTCCTGTGAGCTACAGAGGAGGAAGATGATGTGAGCCAGGTGTGTCTTTTGTAAGGTCCATGTCCAGTTCTTTTTGTCTTATTTCCTGCCTTCTTGTTTCTGCCCTGTGCACCCCCATGTGATTTAGGGCGATGCAGGCATGGAGCAAGCATGGAATTACTGTGGGACAGCTTTGTGTGTCCCTCCTCTCCTTACCAAGATTTTTGAACAACTCCTAAGATTCCTGTTAGAGAAAAAGTAGCTTTTCATTATTCCTGGGTACATAGTGTACTCAGAGCTATCTAGCATCGATATACATTATTCAGACTCTACATAATGGCAAGCGACCAGCAATGTACGTAATCATAAGATCAAAGAGACTTGGAAAACAGCAGAAAAGAGGCTGTTTCCTCATTAATTTTAGAGATAAGGACACAGGCAGAAGTTGAAATAAACTTTTTTTCATTAGGGAAAAAAATTATTGCCTGGAGAGGATCCCAGCTGTTTGCCTAATACTGCCAGGCTTTAAAGTGCTTGCAGGGCTTGTGTTCTGTGCACCTATTTCCTTCATAATGCGCCTTCCTCGGGGAAGATAATCTCTGTGAGAAGGGGACAATGTGACCCAGAAACAAGGCAGCTCTGGTCTTGGGAGAGCCGGGAGAACATTGTGAGCCCTGTGACCAAGTGGTTGTGCGAGTCTTGGCAAGTTAATTCTCTTTGTTTCTCAGTGCTTTGCCTAAGCAGGCAGGGCAGGCAAGGGCAGTTAGCAGCACAGTTAAAGTTCCTGACTGTACACATGTACAGTGCCTAGTACAGCATAGTCCTCGTTGTGAAAGGCCTCAGTGGCAGAGAGAGAGCGCATCTTGTGAGCTGTGCAAAACACACAGTTTCAAGCAGACCCTCCCGGACAGGTCGTAGTGTGACACGGCTCTGTGAATTAGAAAGTCAACACTTACTCACTAATGTTTTCAATACTTCAAACTTCAATTCCATGACTTTGATCTTTTGACTAAATCCCCAAATGAGAAAGATTTATGGTGGCTAACTCTAATGGAGGGAGGCAATGGGATAATGTGCTGGTTAACTAAACTAATGTTGTAAAGAATGTGCAGTATTTTCCATGATTAAAGATTCTAATTTTGTTCTCCCAGGTAAATTTTTCAGATGTGTATTTTTTGATTACCCAAGAGAATGGAATTGTAGTTAAGCAATATTAAAAAATACATGTTATGTACCTAATAGACCAGCACTGTTAAATATACATAATTACATTTCCACGGCTTTTTTTCCCTCAGTTTGTAATGTTAATAACTTCTGAATTATTAGGTATTTTGGATGTTTTCTACTGAAAGAAGCAAAAGATTTCTTAATGACAATTGTAGAAATAAAACTGCAGTCCTGGAAGAGGCTTATTTTACAGCTGAATTCATTCTTGTGTAATCTGGGACGTGTACCTTACCCTGTCCTTGTTTTTCCCTTTTGTGGGACAGCCAGCAGTACTGATGGATATTTTGGAAATATGCAAAGGGGTATCTACCAAGCTGAGCAGATGTTACATTAGTGTAGGGAAACAGTTTGAAATAATTCACACACAGAAATTTGGGCTCGGTCATGTGGAAAAGTCCATATTTGCTGCTTACATTGACTGTATGGAAGTGTTGCATCCTTCAAGTCAGCTCTCTTTCCACTGATATTAAAAGTATCACAACTCAAAGCTAAGTTTTCATTCCGTGCTATGTTGTCCAAAAACAACAAAAAAAGATGAGATCTAATTATAATCTAAACTGTATAATAACATTATTAAACAGAATGGGAGGTCTCATTTTCCCTCCAAAATAAATACTTTAAAACATACAACATCCCAAATTCAAATAATCATATTCGCCTTATTAAGATGACATTTGCATGAAGTTCAAGACACTTTCAGTAGTTTTTAAAAGGGCTGATAACAGTGGTAAAGTTTCATAGTTTTTGTGGGGCGAAAGAGTACTGAGTAGCTAGTGTAGATAATCAGTATGGTAATGCCGTCATCTTTTTTCTGCTTCATTGGTTAGCAAAGGTAAGGAGGTTAATATTTCAAGCTGCCAAGTTCAATTATTCACGATGCAAGGGATGGGAGACTTCCATGAGAAATCAAAGCTGCTTTATATGTAGGTGCCAGTGAATTGTATTCCATGTTCAAGCGTTGAGCATTGGTTTATGTGTTTGTACATGATGCACTCAAAAGGCTGAAGGCCCTCAGGTGTTCAGTGAGGAAGTAAAACACAGCAACAATACCTTATTTTGATTGCACAAAGCTCTACCGCTAAGCAAGCCAATGCAGAATCAGCCTTTACATATTGATAGAATGTGGTGGAGCAAAAAGCATATAAACCCTCACTAAACACAACAAAAGATCAGGAAAATTAAAATGTTCCCATCTTTACTATTTATATTTTAGAGAATTTTGCTCTCTTGCATTTGATCAAAAATCGAATTAGGTTTGCTATTTTACAAGTAATTCCATCTGTGTATGTGCTTGCTTTAATGTTGTTTTAGGTTCAGTCTTTCTGTGGTGTAGTTTTTCATCTCTATGAGACGTGGCTGAGTGGGATGTCTCCTGCCTTACACAGGAAAGTTACGGTCTGTGTCACTGTGGCCTTGGAGAACCCGGGAAATGTTTATTTCCTTAACGGTCCCATTTCAAAGCTGGAGACTGAGGTTAATAAGGTGATGTAGCTGAAGTCCAAATGTATTCAGGAAGGACTTGCTGAAGATGAATCTGTAACCTCTTCAACCCTGGAAAAAAGGAGCAGCTCCTGTGCAAGAGAGGGTCTCTTGTGCACATGTGGAAGGAATGGGCATCAGAAAAGCTGATCTAAACACACTGTGGGATCAGGGCTAAATATCCTGCACAACTCAGCCTTCCCACCCTTGTAGGTATTGCCCTGAACACTGCCCCAGCTGGGCCCCTCTTCTGGTTCTTGTCCATTCTGGGTCTCTAAACTGGTTGCTGTCTTACTTGATAATGGAGAAAAATGCCTACCCCCATAAAAGATGATTAAATGCCCTCTACCTCTCTGAAGGACATTCTAGTATATAAATTTAAAGGGATTGTCACAAAAGCCTTATGTTTTGTCATCAAGTCAGATGAATTTCCATGCTTCCGTGTCTTCATAAACGTAGCTTAAGAGTTTTGAACTCACTGAATGTTTGATTATATAAATAGAATCTTTTTAAAAGTCATTTTAATAAGGAATGGCTAACGTTTGTTTCTATGAGAGATTTATATTTCTTTCCCAGATGTTGCCATTTTTTTACCCATTTGCATGGAGGTGAAAAACTCTGTTTTTCAGCCCTAAATAGCTGACCACAAGTGTTTGAGCATATTTTTATTAAAAGATGATACCTTTAATAAAAGTACTTTACTTTTCCCCCAGAAGAAAATAATGCTGGTCTATGCTTGTGAGATATTTAATAAAAGAACACTGTGAAACTGTGTCTGGGAGATTAATGCAGGCCTTAAGGTGTATTTCTATATGTTAAAAGTAAAGCAGCATTTCTTGAAAATTTATTATTCTGTCTTGGTGGTGGTGGGGAGACTATCCACAAAGTGCCTATTGAAAATAAAATGATACTTCATTTTTCTCTCCACACAGTTTGAAATGAAAGAAGTTTGAAGCTCACCAGAAGTGCTTTATATAATGCAATTTGAGAGATTGTTTATTCCTGTATGGCAACAACATCCACATATTCAGGGTTCATGGAGTTGTATGTTTGTCTCATAATGGCAAGACTAGATTGAGCACGTAAAGTGTTGCAAGGTCATTCAGCAAATGGGTACAAGTTTAAGAGTTGCTAAAGCAATGTGTCATTTCAGAGGTATTTTGTGTATTTGTGTATCTGGGTGTTATGAGTAATCTCTGCACTTGTGAGTGATTGGCTACAGTTTACACTGTTTTAAAGATGATGAGAATGTCTGCATGCATATCAAATGAGGGCATGCTGATTTTTTTATTGTGGGTGGGATGGTTTTCCTTACTGGAAGTCATACTCTGATTACTTAATAGTTGCTGTATTTTCACTGGTGGTGTGGAGCCTAGACTTACCACCTTGAGCTGAGATATATACATTTTGCATGTGAAAAAAAATAAGGTTCTTCTAAAGCAAATTAAAAAAAACCCCAACCAAACAACAAAAATCCCCACAATAAGTTCCAATCTCTTTTGTTATTTAAATAGCAATATTTTACCCTATTCCATGGCATGGTATTTATTCTGTTATATTAAAATCAATTTTCCTTTCCTTGGGGGCTGATGTGTGTAGAAATCCATCCAGTGGAAAAAAATGCAGTTAATTATAATTACTGTTCTGTTTGCCTGTGTTGGCAGAGCAGTCTGTGTCCACAGGGTATCACATGTCCCCTCCATACAAAGTAGAACTGTATATATTGTGTAATCCTATTCATTCTCATTGTGAAATGAGTGACTGCTGAGTGGATTTTGTGGGTTTATCTCACTCCATTCTCTTAACAGGCAGTATCAAAAGATGCACTTGATACCCTTGGCCTGAAATGCTGAACATCATGTACCATGGAATTCTGGAGTGAAACACAAATTTGAGTATTTTTGTAACTTGCATTGAAGTTTTTACCACTTTAGGTTCCTGATAAGATTTATTTTCCCCCCGAGGTTTTCACTTTATCCAGGATAGCTGGAATTTTATAGGTACTTGTATGTGCTTTCAACATATCATGCCAATGTGTGCTGCAGATTCTTTGTTTCTTTCATCAGTTTGGGATGAAAGCAGAAGAGGAGTATCTTGAAATAAGACAGATTATTTTTCAGAATAAATTTTAAATGATTCTGTGGCTTTCTAGTGTAGCCCGCTCCTAGTTTTCACTTAGAATGGTCTAAATTTCATATGGGTATTTGGTTTTGGAAGCTATACAATACAAGTAAACTCCCCTATACTGGAAAACTAGAAAACTGAACACTGGTAAAACCCACTAGTTGTCCTACTCTGCCCTACATATATATGTATATATAATATACATACACACACACACACACACACACACACACACACTTGAAATATTTAGTTTTGGAAGTGAAGATAAATGAAGTGAGGAAATAATAATTTCTCTGTAACCTTTCAACATTCTTGGCTTCCTTTGTAATTACAACTCAATGAAATATTTGAAGTGCGTTCCAACAAGTTTAGATCAGAATGAAAAAGGAAGGAAAAAAGATTTCCATAATTGTAAGCTACCACATCATATTCTCATTCTTAATTAGTCCTTTCAGGTTCTCTAACTCTCCAGAGAAATCTTAGTTTATCCTGCTGAGTATTTGTAAAATTAATTAGGCCTTTATGGCTTGACCTTCTTTATTGAAATTCATTTAACTGAAGCTGTCATGAGTAATTATAGGTGTAGATTTGTAAGAAACAAAGGAAAAACTTTTCATCTTTGCCACTTTATTGTTGGATGTTTTACCTCTATCAAAAATTAAAGATACATGGTTTTGATTGACATTGTGTAGTAGTTTGCTGTATGACAAGACTCAGGCAGCATGAAGACTATTAAAGCAAGTTTTATTCAAGCTCTAGAGATGAGAGAATGTGGGGAACATGAATTTTAAAGAATCACAGACAGGCACTCTTCATCCATCCAAAGGTTAAAACCTAATTCCATTTTGGTATGATACCAGAAATTTCATTAAAGTTGTACTCTTCTTTGCAATGTCAGACCAGGGTGAAAATAAGAATCCTTCTTGGGAAATTTCAGTGCAAGAAAAATAAGAGTAACCTGAACTCAGTCAGCTACCTGAGGAAGTATCTTCTAAAATAAAGTGTAAAAAGATTGCAACTTCCTATTGTAGATTTCCTCTATTTCTGATGCTATGCCATTCTGTATTTTAATTATCTTTAATAAGAAGTTTCAGTTGCTCAATCGAGATGTTGAGTGAATGAAGTAACATAGGGTGGATGCATCTTGATTGCTGCTTTTGATTAGTTAGAATACTACAGTCTTTCCTGAAAAATCTGATCAATTTGGATAAGTAGGAACTCCAGGCTTTGGAGAGATCTCGAGTTATTATTTCTGACTATTTAAGATTGAAAGTAGCCGTGAGGACTCCATCTCTTTAAGACTGATGCCACATCATTGACTTATGTTGTAGTGTTTCAGTGTTACCTGTTTTCACGTAGCATTCATTTCTAGAGCAACTTTCAGTGCCTGATGGGTGATCTTACTCACTTTGTTAACCCTAAACTGCTTTCTATTTACAGGAAAGCTTTTGCATGTTAAGTAGAGTACTTTTTGACCTCTTCTTGTACACTTCTGTGTCTTGTGGTTTCAGCCTGGGTGAAATTGCTTCAGAATAATCCTATTTGTGTGATTTACTCAGGAAATGTTTTCACTGTGTGCTCAAAAGATGATCAAATGAGTGAGTCAGTGAGGTGCATAGTACAAAACGTAAAGCAATATCTTTAGAGTACATAAAAATAGGACAAAGGACTAATAGGACTAATTTCATGGTTGGTATGGTAGAATAACAGAAGTAATGAATTTTAGTTACAGAAAGAATTGTTGGATTTCAAAAAACTTTCCGCAGTTCATTTGTAAAAAGTATGACATTAATTTTGAATAGACTATCTCATGTCCATGCCTGTCTTCCTTTGTAAAGATTAGTCGTGTTAAGCTGATGGATGTGTGTATAATGTGTACACTTGAGTCAAAGAGGTTAAACTGCCCTAATTCCAAGCGCATTAAATGTTCATCATATACTACTAGCCTTTGAACAGACAATAAGTAAGTAGATTAAATCTGTCGTGCATTTTCTTTTCCATTGTGGCCTTTAGAATATGGGGTGAGGGAGAAAGAGAAGATGGCATTGTAAGCCTTTTGTGTTATGGACCTGATTTTTGCAGTTACAGAAAGCAGATATTTCCCCCAATATTTTAACTTAATTCAGCATCTCTGCTATGGCATATCAGGCAAGCTACTACTTCACGCAGTTTCTTAGATAAAAGGCTTGTTTTGACTAATGCTTAATAAGGTGTGAAAGGCAGTGGCATGAACTCCTTAGAAAAGAATGAACGATCCCTTACTGTCACATGAGAAGGAAGGTCAAAGCGTATTAAATTAGAAAACATGAGCATGTGTGTTCTTCCCATGTCCTCATTTGACCATTTCTGATGCATGGTGAAAGTGGCAGGAACCCTTTCAGTAGGTGTACAGCTCCAACAGCTGTTGGTCTGAGTGCTTATTGAACGGCAGCTCTGTGACACAGAGAAACCTCAATTAGACAGGTGAAATAAACACAGTGCGCACTGAAGAGTGAGTGTGAAGTACCTCAGAGGTCCTGCAGCCTAGCACAATCAGGCTGGCATGTACTGCACAGACTGAATAAGTAAAAAATTCTTGGAATAAGAGAGGGGATAAACAGCTGGTGTAAGGATATGAATTAATGTGTTTAAGTTAAAGTGAGGGTTCACATTGAGAAGCACCATTAAATACTGAGGATGATGAGACCTTGTAGTGCTTACTTGCAAAAACTGCAGGATCTCCATTTCTAGCAGTGTTTTGGAATAAGGAAATATTCACTAGAAACTGTATAGATGTAAGTGATTCAGCCTTGGAGGGAGGTATGAACTAAATGTTCTCATGAAGACCCTTCCCTGCCCAATTTGCTATAATTCACCTTGTATAACCTAGGGTGACTGGCTGCCTGACGCACACATCCTCAAAAAGCATAAATTTCTCTGTCTCAGTGTGTCAGGTGAAACACCAAGACAGACATCTCAGCTGCCTTGATCTTTGCTTCTGTTGCTCAAAGCACTTTTAGTCAGCTGCCCTTTAGCAGGACAAAAGACACGAGGTAGGACACTGAAGATAACTGAGAAAATTTGTATTCAAAAGTTGTTTGAAATTCCATGTGTTGAATCTTGAGTAAAAACAGTCTTGTAATAAAAAAAAGGAAGGAGGAAATACAGGTGGATACAAGGTGCCTGGGTACTGTGTGGACATACTACTTGGGGAGAAAAGTGTCAAATTTTGACCTACATGCTTTTTATAATTAAGATCCTTTTGTCCATCAGCCACAAAAGCTTAGAGTTTGGTTTAATGAAATACAAAAATCTACGAATACTTAATGAAACGTTTAAATTAGGCGCTTTTGTTTCACATTATCTTTTCAGTTTTAATACATCTACAGCAACCAAGGTTGCAAGTAATTGCAGTCAAGGCTCCCGGTAGTAAAATGTCTTGATACTGAAAATCAGCCGGATGAAGTTTTAAGGTATCCAGCACCAAAAGAGGGGCAATGTTTTCTCACCTAACCACTCTGAGAGACAGAACCACGCCCTGATCTTTTCTTTAACCTGTGAAGTACAAGCAGTGTTTCACTGTATTCTGAAACGCACTGGTAAGATGTAAACTGTGGTGATATCACGACATAACTTAATAATATCAGTGATCACTAGGCAGGGAGTCTGTTAGTAATCTGTGGACTGGTCTTTCCCAGGCAATTAGTCCTTCTAGTCCAGGCCAAGATCAAATGATGGTTGTTGACAGCTGGCTGTTTTTTATGGACTTACAGCACTGCACCCCACTAAGTATCTGCACTGTATCACAGGACAGACTTTTTTTGAAATTTCAGAATTGTTCTGAAATTGCTGCTTTACATTAAAGAAAATCCCAAAATTCTCTAATGGCCCAAATCCCCATCATGCCCACATGTTGGAATTTAATTTCTTTAGTTTTTTCTAATGTATCCCCATTGCATATGTAAGGAATTGGGAGAAAGCTTTTTTTTTTTAATCAGGAGCAATACTTGTGTTGAGGAAACCTAGAAAAGCTCACCCTCATGCTCCTATGGACTTTTATCTAGATATTGGGTTAGCCTGTACTCTGACCCTTCTTAGGATGGCGTGTCTAGAGGGAGCCAGGGTGGTCTTTTTCTTAGGAAGAAAAAGGCATGACTTTGACTTCTGCTATGAACTTCTTTTTGCCCTCTGGAATTTAATAAACTCAGGATTTTTAGTTGATGAGACATATGGACCTATTAAGACTTGGCATTTGAACAGCTACTTTTTTCAGTACAGCAGAGCTTTCATTCTTTCTTTTAATAATAAAGTGCCAATAACAAACTAAGTTATTTTATACATATTGTTCTTGGTGCTGAGTATGTTTTCTTGTCTTATATTTTTACATTTTTGAGAATGTTGGAATTATGCAGCTAATCATGTTACAACATAGGAGAATAAAGGTCTATAATGAAAGTAAATATGAAATCTATCAGAATGTGTTAGCTTGTTCTTTCTGATTAATAAATTCTTTCATAAAACCAACCTAAACTCAGTGTTAAGGCACCTTTACTGAGTTGCTTTATTGTACTGAGCAAAAGACGACATTACAAAAAAATAGAGGAAATAACATTAATTTTTAAGTATGTTTTGTGAGTCTGGCTGTGTGTTTCACTGACTTTTAGACACAGTGTTTGCTAGAATTTTACAGTATTTCACATTTTATTTATCTAAAGAAATATAGAATTTACCTAGTGTATCCATAAGAAAGAACAAAATGAGAATTGACCCAATGTACTCAAACTGAAATGCATGCAAAGCATAAGATGCTAAGGTTAGTTTTAGTTGCAAAAGATATTTTTATTACAGTGATGCTAAGGCTTTGCCTGGGATTGCATTAATCATTGGGTTCAAGGGGCTATAAGAGACAAGTTGTGTGAACTTTCTTGCTGGACTCTGATACATCACGCCCTTGGATCTTGAGTGTTTTCTAACTCCACTTTTTGAAAGGAGGACAATCCGTTTGTTTACTCTGCTACAGCAAAGGTGATAGTTCATGGTTCAGGGCACACGTGGAGGAAACTTAATCACATGTGCAGTGACTTGGAGATGTCCTCTGTGAAGGTCTTGGTCCCAAAAGCAAATGCCCAAAACCTGTTCTGCTTCCTTGGAGCTGAGTTGTTAAATTGTTGGGATTTTTTGCTGTTGAATTTGCTGAGCTTTTATCTTGCGGTGGTTTGTGATACAAATATTAAGTGGCATAAGTGAATGAATAACAGTAGCTTTTCTGTCTTATTGGATGTGGAAATCAAAACAAGACGGAATCAGGAAAATTGCAACTTCACTGCAGTCACATCAGCTCAGGTACAGCTGCCCAGTGTTGTAGCTAATTCAGGTATCTCTGTTTGCAAAGTAGCCAAAATGGCATGGAATTTAGTGTCAGTGCACCAATGCATTTATGGGCACCATTTTTGGGGGGTCAGTGCTGCCCTGCATGTGTGGATGGTACTGGCCACCCTGTTAAAGGGTAGTGTTGATGAACGTGAAGCAAGGTGTCCTGCTTTCACCTATCAACATAGTTCTCGAGTGTCTCAGTGTCCTTGAGAGGGGTTAGATAATAGCTGGTAGGGGGAGTGCTGTCGTAGCAAGGCGTAAGTCAAGGCATTACAGTCCTTGTGAATGCCTGACATGAAGCCTGGCTTCAGCCAACCATGTTTTCACTGCTGGGAAAGGGGAAGAATTGTAACTTCCTTGAAATGGACACATTTCCACTTACTGTCATAGTAATTAAGGACGAAGAAGTTATACAAGGCATTTAATATAAATTCTTCCTCATAGGAGAAGTTTTCATATTTATTGACTAAGTCTGTACTTACGAAAAATGACAGTCTTAAACTTGCAGTTTCTGTTTTTGAAAGTTTTGGCAGCAGTGTGCTGCGTGTAACTGCACTTACTCATCTGGCCAGCATCCCGTGCTAAGGGCAAGAAGGTTTCGCTGTTTTTTTTCCTACGAGTTAGATTTTGTTAGAGTATGCATCCTTCTAAACTGTGCTGCTACTGAAATACATTCCTATTGAGCGTGCACCCCACTGCTAACTCAGCCAAAGCTTGTAGTGCCATCTACTTGATACAGTGACAGATCCTAAATTTAGGAGCTAAAGCAGACTTCAGTCAGAGTGAGACAGAGAAAGATTGCTAGGATAAGAATCTTGGCGTGTTCATTGCTGGTTTGCATTCTGGGCTGTAAGCCTTGCATTTGATGGCTTCACATTTGGCAGGTGACATTTTTAGGAGCAGTTAACATCAGGGTGAAGAGGTGTGCCTTGTAATCCAGCCTGAGGCTTTGGGGGAAGGTGGCAAGACTGTGAAAGAGAAGCCGTATGCTGCTACTCTGACTTCTGCTCTGTGCAGCTCTCTCCTTTGACATCGTTACTCCAATGTCACCCCGTACAAGCAAATGAAACTGGGTTATTTTCAAATTCCCAACACAAATTTCAAATTTCCCTTTACTAAAGGTATTACAATCAGTTGACGTGACTCTTCATGCTACTTGGTTCACATGAGCAAAAGTTAACTTCAGTGTGATTTATTTGAATCATCCTAATTTTATGTAATTAAAAAAAAATCAAAAATCAAGCAAGAAACCCCACAAGAACTTCACAACTATTTTTCCTTTCTGCATGAAACATATTTTATCTGTCTTAAGCCACAATAGTTTCAAACTGCTGGTTGCAGTTACAAATCTAGTGGTACCATTCCACCCGAAGATGGTGAATACTGCCAGGACACTGCAACTGGGCAGTCTTAGGATATTTCCCAAGGAGCTGGACAGACAAGACATGCTCTGCTTTTTTGAAATACAGATTATAGCTAAGTTTCTTCAAAGGTGCTTAACACTTGCTGGTTGGGGTAGGAGTTGTGGATGGTCTGTACTGGCTTAATATGAAGCAAAAGAAAACTGACTGTCCTATAGAGCATATAAATAGTTATCTGAGTTAATTTTGTGTATGTTAAAGTTGCTGTTATTTAAAACAGGAAACTTTTAAAATGTTAAGTTAAATAAACTTACTTTCCCCTTTGAAGTATTATGAGAGTTACAAACCATAGTTTGGGGCTCAAAGATCACAAATTGTGCTTTTCTGAGTACCGTATCGTTGTTGTATTTGAATGTTTTTGTGATTCTTGAAAGGGAAGGAAGTACAGTCTTTTTTTCGTCTCCATTGATAATTGGTTTGTTTACAAAGGAAAGCCTTACTCAAAGAAAGCTGAGTGAAAGTCTGACCAATGCATCAAAACAGCTGAGCTACTGTGAGACGGTGGGAACCGGCCATGTAAATTTTGCCCCTTGATTTGGTAGGGGTTGGTAGAGCATTGCTCCTCATGTCAATGCAGAAGATCCAAGCTGGCTGTCGTCTCCTGTTGCTGGATACACTCTGTCTCAGACACAAGAATGTTCAAAAATCAGAAAAAAATCCACAACAGGTTGTGTCAGGCTTTGATTTGGCCTGTGTAGTGCTTTAGTGTTTTTCAGACAGGTTCTCACTCACAGACAGGCAGTGGTGGTGAGAGTCGGCTATTCATGCAAGAAATCAAGAAAGCAAGACCTGCAAGGGAGCATCTTTCCCTTCTCTTCTAGTGCACTGTGTCAGGAGCTGAGTGGGAGGGTCTGTGTCTCGGTGGGGTTCTTACGCTTTTTCTGACTGGGATGAGGACCTTCACTTGCCTAAAGGACATCTGCAGAACTTCAGAGTGGGATTTTACGTGACTGGTTGTCTTCTTCTTACTTTGATATTCATGTTTTTCAGACATAGTGCTTCATTGCAAAGGGGCAGGATGGAAGGGCATGGTAAGACATCTCTTGTAGTTGCCACAGCCTGGAAATGTAGATTTGGGAAATGCTTTCTCTGCTTCTGGGACAGTAGGTGGAGCTGTTTATTACACGCTTGAAACCTGCTCCTTCAGAAAATTAGAAACTCAACAATGTCATTGAGAAACAGTTTTCATTTGCACTGATGTAGTGATGTATCCCAGCACTAGTTTGATCACCTTAGGGGTCTGAGATGCTAGTTCTTTGAAGAGCTATAAATTAGGAAAGAAGAATAAATTGGCGTTTTAAAAATAATGCAGCTTCTTGAATGCTGTTTTATCTGTCTAGTCTTTCTTCTGCTATTGATGTAATTTTCCATACTGATCAAACAGAGCAGTTCTGTCCTGCTGTGCTGCACTTGCCTCTTCCAGTTTTGTGCCTTCTTTTTGTAAGATGACACAGACATTTGCAACTAAAATGCTTTTATTTTTAATATAATTCATTTTATATTGGTTATGTCACAGTGGTAGAATTGATAATTTACTTTTTTTTTCTTTTTTGCTCTGCCATTATAAAATATCTTTTAAACATAGTCCTTTGGAGCACCAACTTTCTTCTCCATATCTCCATTTTGAAAAAGTGATGTAAGTTGATTTTTCCTGCACTGAACAAATAGAGATCCAAGTGTCTGCAAAGGGGCCTTTGAAAAGTTTAATTTGTGTACAGGGGCTCAGTTTAATTTACATGAGATGGAAGAGCTCAGGCTCAGAAAGGATGGCCTGTTTGTATTTTACCCTTGCTTTTCAGTTCTTTGAATGAGGATCAGATAGATCCAAAGAGATAATCCTGTTACAGAGGGTGGTCTGGGAGTTCTCTCTGAGAACTCGCATCCCTTACAAAGGTCCCTGGCTCCTTCTCTCCTTGTTGAGCTGCCGTGCTCCTGGCAGGGCTGTTGGAAGTGTTCTACAAGAGCTTTCTCAATCCCTTCGGGTGCGGAAATCAAAATGTTTGGCTTAAGGGCAACTGACATTGTAACTGAATTTACATCGATACATTTATGTTGCCTGTTTGCAAGCTTAGAGAGCAAAGTTACCGAACCAAGCCAGAGAATGCTTGGTAGTAATAGACACTTTTCTGTTTTCTTTTGCTAATGAAAGACAGTAAAATGGTAATTGCAGTTTCTTTTGCCGATCTGTACTTAATAATAACCTTTGATATAAATGAACTTCTTTCGTATAGTAGCTTTCTTTCCAGTGTTGGCAGGTGAGAAAGTTAAAGTAAGCATATAATTCAATTTTCTGCAGCAGGTAATGTAGCAGAACATTATGGTACGCAATCAAGAGCACAAGCAAAGTATTAGTTGCAGTCTTTATTTTCTTGGTGTTGCACTGGACATCAGTTAATAAGGTTTATTGGTGAAATAATCATGTTTACTGGAGAAATAATAAAAAATTAACAGCACTATGTAATTTCCAGAACCCGTAGGTTCTCTTGCTTAGTTAACTGTATACTCAGTAAAACTATTCTTGGAAACCAGAGGGATCTACTTTTACAGTATTACATAACTACCGGCTGAAGTCAGGAATCTGAAACTTAAAAAAAAAAATAGCAGCAACAGCAGCTCAGCATCTCATTTTAAACCCAAATTATCTAATGACTTCTAAAGCAAATTACTCAGTAATGAAAAAATAGCACTGCATCATTCGTTATTGCTATTATTCATCTTATCATCAGCTCTGGAAGACTTCAGGATGTTCCATGAATACAGGATTGTGTCTTATTCCAGTCATTTGAAAGCTCCTGCGTAGGTGATGGTGTCTTTCTGTAAGCCAGTGATAGTAGATTACTCATTTCTGAAATACTTTTGGCATTTTCGTGGAATGTGATTATTTTCGTAAAAAAAGGATTTCCTGCAGGCATATCCCTTTTGATTTTGAAAATCTGAGCAAAACATTTGGCCACAATTTTGGCAGTTTATACTTTATGATGGAAACAAATTGATCTACTTTATGGAGAAAGCTTTGGAAAACACAGTTAGAGCCAAACCAATTAATTGATGTTTGCTGAATTTACAGGAAAGCTGGAATGATGCTTTGGAGGTGTAAATTATCCCATTTGTACCAATTCAGATGGCAGTAAGGATGCTCTTAGTGTTAACTATTTTTCTGGTCTTCAAAATGTTTAGGGAAAGAGAAGTAGCAGTTTATAACTAGGAATCAAAAGGAAAATGAAGTTCCTTTCTGGAAGGACTAGCAATTCAGTTTTGATTAGTTCCTTTGGTTTTCTGTAACATAGATGACTGAACTTGCCAGTGAATTAGTACAGCTAAAGTGCTTTTTAAAGATGGGGGAGTAATTTAAAGAAAAAACCAGAAAACAGGATTTTGTGCAGAGACATCAGGAGGGAGAGTTTCTGGAGAGTTTCTGAGTGAGTGTGCTATCTGAAGAGGAGGATGAAAAAGGAGCACCGCAGGAAGATAGTCAGTTAATGACTGCAAAAGAAATTTTTTGCATTGACTTTCTTTTTTTTTTTCTTACTGGAAGAATTTAGAAGTTTTCAAATCAGTCTCTCACTGTGCGAGGGCTGCCTTAATTGGAAGTGTCAAGAGTAAGTTTTAGACTAAATCAGTAAAGAGAAATTAGTCTCCAGAACCAGATGGCAATTGCTCACAGGTTCTACAGGAACTCAAAAATGAAATGGTTGAACTATGGTATGAAAATTGTCTCCTAAATTGTTCTTGGTACCAGGAAAATTAATGGATTTGATATGTGATGCTGGTTTCTAAAAGAGGATGGCAGAATGGGCAAGCTACATGCCAGGAAGGCTGACTTCTCAAACTCAAAGAATAATGAAGCTGGTAAAGAAAATAGTCATACACAAACCAGGAATACTGGGGAGGAATCAACCTGATTTTGTAGGCAAAGTCACTCCTTGCAAATCAAGCAGAGGGCCATGAAGGATCTGACAAATGGGAATTATGGTGATCAAGTTGCTCTACTGCACTTGGATTTAAAAGGTTTTCAGTGAGCTCACTCAATGGAAGCTCTTGAGGAAAGGAAGCTGCTGAGCAATAGGAGGGAATGTATTTCATGGATTGAATACTGATTTTTAAAAATCAGGCCAGGCAGAAAAATAGGACTAAATGATCACGTTTCCTAGTATTAGATTATTACTGGATTTCCTTTAAAAACTGTGTAAGAATAAGTAATGAAGTTAGCAAGTTTGCTGAGAAAAGTTGCTCAGAGACTTCTGATCCTTAGTGACAGGGCAGCAAAGCAGCATGTGAGACTGTTGATAAGTTCAATTTTTTTATCCACATATCTGTACAAACACACTGGTGTTTCCGTATGTAATATGTTTTCTTAATTTTAAGGAAGGCAACAGACATACCTACCAACCTTAAGGCCTTTGTAACATAAATGTTTTGATAGGGAGAATGCAATCCATCATAGAAAAAGTGTTATTTATCACCTTAATGTGCACTATTTGAAAAATTTGGGCCTAGTTTGTGATTCATGTTGTTAACAACATGAATTACCTTTGGGAAGGTAATTTCAGCCATTTGGGAAGACTATTAAAGAATTTCTATTCTGCTTCTCTATTCAAATGTTGATAGCCATTTTTGCTTACTAAAAGCTGAAAAGATTTATGACTGAGTCACAAATAGATGTGTAGAAAATTATTTATTTAAGCCTACACAGAGCCAGAAAATGAAGCTACTGCTCCTTAAAGTAAGTTCTTAAAATAGTTTCAATTGTAATATTTTCTCCTATGGAAGCTCAAATGTGCATGGGAAAAATATATCTCTTACGTTTGAGGAAGATAAAATTTTCTTAGGCATGCCTGAGTAATTTGAACAAAAGAATATGTGATGAGGTAGTTCATGGTTCAGAAGATAACCTCACCACAATTTCTAGCAAAACATTTTGATGTTATTTGGAGTTCAACTGATTTTCTTCAGGCTGCAGTGTTTCATGTGTGCTTTGGTTATTCTGAGCAGTGTTTAAATGCCAATTTTTTTTAACGTAATAAAAAATATTTTTAGCAATTTGTTGTGTTAGACCTTAATTAATGGGATGGGAAATTATAATAGATTTGGAATCATCTTACCTTACGTTTAAATTAAAGTATGTTTTCAATTTTTAATGCCATGGTCTCTAGCAGCAAAGAATAAATTAAGATGTATCCATTATGTATATCTCCTATAGCACTTTTCACTTGCAGGTGTGATGGTGCCCTACAGAGAAGTTGGGTAAATGTTGTCATCTCCATTTAGCAAATGAAGAAAGAACAAAACCAGTGCTCTGGAGGATTGTGTTATAAAGGAATTGTGTCCAATTTCAATTAATCTGTTAGTGTTTGTCTAAACATTTAAAAAAACAGTAGCCATAACATTTATAGTTTATATCAGACCCAAAGTGCCAGAGTTAAATTTCTAGTCTTGAACCTTATTGCTATTTGCTCTGCCTAACTCCATAGTATTAATTGTTTCAGTTTCCAAAAAACTTTCAGAAAAGAAAATTTGCCTTAAAAAAAATATATGAAGAAAAGGTCATTATGTTATCAGGAGGTTAGAAATAAGGAAGTGTTACAGATTAGAAACTGCAACTAAGTTAAGGAGTAGGAACAAACTGAATTTTCAACTTTGGTTAGAGGCATATGGGGCTTCATATTAAAGGGCTTCTGTTCATTAGCTTGTTAAACAATGATTTAGAAATGAATGGCAAGATGTTCCAAAGCAACAGAAGGATTTCGATTAGGTGAAGTCAAAGGTGTCTGCAAGGATGTAGGTAATGGTTTATTTCGAGCTCTGTCTGAATTGGTAATTTTTTGGTTTTATTTTAATTTTTTTCCCCTCTTCTTTTTTTTTTTTTCTTTTTGCCCTTTTGACAAATGCTGGGCAATGCCACCTGGATAGAGGAACCTAGCCAGCTGTGCTGTACTGAGTTCAAAAACTCAGGGGAAATAGGTAGGAAGATGCCTCATCAAAAACTGTACCTGTGCAAAGCAGGCACTGGAGGATGTAAAAATTAAGATGGAATATAGTGCTGATGCTCTCATAATTCCACTGGCAATCTGAAGGGGCCTTCTTGCCTGAAGTAGTCATTGCTTCTGATCAGGATAGAAGCTAATAGGTAGTAATGAGAGCGTTCATTAGCAGCTTTCTGGTTAAAAGAAACATGAGAGTTTGCCTTACAGAAGGGACAAGAAAGGACACAATGAAAGTACGGGAGATACTACATGGTATAGAATTAAGTGTTCTTGTAGTTCGTTTTGATAACACATGTACCATCATCAACTTTACACTGCATAAATCCAATTATTTTTGCATGGTTAGGCCAGGGAATTAATTTTTCAAATAATACTGAGGTTCAGATTTAACAGGATTTTTGGACAAGCAGACAAGCAACAACAATTCATGTTGCAAGTCCTTGATAAAATAGCAACTTTAACTCTTTGAAGAGTAAAACTGTTTCTACAGACAGGAGCAGGGAGGGAAGATAAAAAACCCCAAACTTTCTTTGTTCCAAAAGAGTCCTCCCCATCTCAAGTGTTACATGGCCCGTAGTCCATCATGGAATTTACTTCCCAAGCCTAAAGTCTGTCACTGCACAACTGTTAGTCACTAAACTGAAGTATGGAGGGGAGGGGAAAAAGAAGGAACAATACAAAGAATAGACAGGGGAGGTACCCTGATCAAAGTGAGGGAGGTATGTGTAAGCTTCAAAGTCTGTTACAGACGGCCCAAGATGCAGCCTTGACAAATTGTTTTAATGCTGATTGCAGGTTTTGATTATGTGTGTTTCAAAAGAAAAAAAGCAGGTGAAATTTAATTCTGAGGGTTTTTTTAAGGCTGTTTTTAAGTGAAGGCTGAATGAAGAAGCTGTTGAGATAAATTGCTAGCTGTTGTTTAAACTATTCATTGCAAAAACGTTTTAAATATTCAATTTTAAGAAGTTATAAAGTCTCCCAAGCTTGATGTGTGTGAAAATCCAAATTCTGCGAGCGGAAGGGAGAAAATGAAAATGCTACTGAATAAGAGCAGCAAGGGCACAGTGTACAGCAAGTATTCTATATGTCACCTGCTTTAGACAAATGGGTTTGGGCTGGCATGGAAAAAGCATGGTTTAAGCAAGAGCATATTGATTTTTTTATATATATATCTACACAATAAATTTCTTTGCTAGGGTACCCGATATCTTTGCAATATGCCGATGAATTCTTTGGCCTCTGGCAGACAATTGACAATACCAGGTGCTCCAGAGTCAATATAAAGGAATGCACTCAATGCTCTAATACTCAAAGGACTGAATAAAAGCGTTAAGGGAGGCAGAGGATTTTTAATTAACTCAGGTTGAGAATTTTACTGGAAAGATCACCAGAAATCTGAAAAGAGGATTAAATTAACAATATTGAAGAACATGAAACTAATGACACCTTCATAGTTCCTTTTCTTTTGGTAACATTTGGAAACGTGAAATGAAATGGGAATCGTTATTGCATAGTTAGGCCTGGCGTAAGATGAGGTAAATGTTACTGGCCGCACATCTCCGAAGCGATATTGATGCTCTCAGAAATGCATCCGTTTCCACGACTTCCTTTCTAGATGTGCCAGCACAAAGCCTCTCATGAGAACAGGTGTGTAGTTACTGCTTCTAAGTATTATGGGATGGATTGCTGCATTAGAAGGTAGAGAAGCAAGAGGGGCAGAGGTGAAGGGTGAAGTTGTTTCTTTGTGCGGTGTTACAGCATATGTACTGTTAGCTGATGACCTGCAAACACACGGGCTGTTGAAGGGAACAAGTAAAAGAAACCACAAAACAAATGTTATGAAAAAATTTTTGGTTCTCTGGGAAGACTATCCTAAGTAAAATGTTGAATCCTAAACAGCGTATTTTAATATGAGCACATGTCCAGGCTGGAGAAAGATATCCCCCTTTGTGGAAGAGGAATATTTTCACTGACTTGAAGGGAACTTAGCCTGAGTTACTGACTTATATAATTGCCCTTAAGGATCCACTTTCAATGGCTTGATAAAATAGTACTGATCAGGATAATTGGCACTGGGATGCCAGAGACATCTTAGAAATACCCAGCCTACTAATTAAAGTCAATGCCATTGCTCTTACCCTTTGTCCTTCCTTCCAAGTAGCAGATTCTGTTATCCTTTCTGTATCTGATGTGTTGTGTAATATTAAGATACTGAAGTAGGTGAATTTTGTGTCACTCATATTAGGTCACATGCATTCATACCAAAGTGTTGTGGGTTGTGCTAAATGACTTTTCTTATGCTCTTATTTTATTGAAGGGCAAAGCCCCTGTCAGTCTCAGATGTGAGAATCAGGGTCCTAATTAAATTTAGATGCTGTGTTTTTATTTTTATTAAGTTGTTTTGGGTTTGGGGCTTTTTTTAGTAGTGTTAACCAGGAAGTCAAAATGAGTCACTTGTGCTTTATTGAATAGAACATTAGACCTCCTTAGATAAAATACTTGCATGGTCTCAAAGAGTTTGGTTGGGATTTTGGTTGTTATTATTGCATAAAGATAAATGTAACAGGCATATAATACATATTTTAAAATGTTTCTCCAAAGTATTTAGCGTTTTTCTTACTGCATCTCTGTTTGTTTGATCTTTTACAAACTTGCCTTTATGTTCTCCTGATTAAATAATAAATCTGGGAATTTCTACCTTCTTGTAAACAAATATTCTATTGTTAAGAGTTTTGAAGAAGTTGGAGTCATTAAAGATTTTTGAGAAGATTATTGGAGAAACTTCTCAGTTAAACAGAGTAGAGGCAATTTTTTTAGTTTACTTCAGCACAGCATTTTCTTTAACTTGGATATTTGTAGTATAACTTTAAGATAGAAAAAAATGTGCAAATACTTGTGTGTACAGTGTGTTGAATATAACCCATTTTAATGGAGTTTGACTAGAGTTGATATTGTACTAACTAGCAATAGAGAGTAAAAACTCTATTTGATCAATGCTTTTGGATCTTTAAATTTTGAAATACGCAAAGAGAGAAGAAGAGAGGAAGAAATTTAAGGGGCTTGATTTTCAAGAAAGGCTAAGCCTTCACTGAAAAACAAGCTCCAGTAAAACTCCTATCATTCTATATCTTCTCAACTGAGGAACCAAAAATCTGGTCTTTAACATCCTACTCGAGTTATATGTAGTACATGAATGGTATGATCTAATATTCACCTATATCTGTACAGACAGGCTGAAAACATTCTGAATGCAATTTTGAAAAATCTGTCCTGAACACAGAGTGCAGATGACCAAATCTAATAATGACATTGGGTCTTTTTATTGCTTTGCATTGCTTGGTTTGTGCTCTGGAGTTTAGCTGGGCACTGTAGAGCCAAAAATCTCTGAAACTGCTGCTAGCTTTTATAGAATCACTATAATTATTTATTTATTGAGTGTTATTTGAGCTTAGTCTGTTCATTTTCTAGCTATTGAGTGTAACTGATGTTGATCTGTCCCATGTGAGGCCTCAACTGGTATTTTTGCCAACTTAGAGATCCAGTTTTTGAAGTGTGCTGGGGAGCTTACATGTATTTGTAGAGTGGTTTAAGTACTTCTTGGGCACAGATTGTGGTGGCACTGTTCAGAACTGAACTGAGCTGCAGTCAAGGGAATCTTTTTAACTTCAGCGTTTCCTGCAAGGAGGAAATATTTCAGATGCTACAGCTTTCTCCATAATTGATTATATGTGTTAGAGCCTGTGCATGCTTTGCCTATATAGCAGAAGGAGAAATGCTTTGCTTTAATTCCTTGCTGATTTCAAATAATGTTTTTTATAAATCAGCTGCTCTTCTCAAGTCTGCTTCTGGTTTTTGAAGTAAGACTTTGCTTTGATTTATAAACTATTGAGTGTACTCAGAGCTTTTGTTTTATCTGCTTTTGTAGTTACACAGATATAACCAGCCTACTGAACTCCTCTAAAGCTTTTTTTTTTTTTCCCTCAAGGAGAGAGTCTTTGATTATAACTATTGGTGCATTCCAATTTGTGTTTCAGAGCTCTCAAAACTGTTAGGTATAATTAGCCTTTTGATTTAGGAATGAATTTGTGCAATCATTTTTCTCAGTAAAAATAAGCACCTGTCAATCAAGATTTTTAGAAGATTTTTGTGTTATGCTGTAAGTTCTAAAATACTGCCTTTTTTATGTCTGGCTTACACATACTGCCCCAGTAACTGCAATTTGCACCCTTAGCCTACAATGGTGGTTTGAAACCGCCTCGAAATGTTAAGAAGTGTAGTAAAGAATTGTGTAAAAAATCATATAGCCTTGTATGTGAAGAAAACCATCATCTTGCTACCTCACTATTTGCTTATGTTTTTCTTATTCTTGACTGAATATAAGTGGCTGCTAAACTGCCTACAGCTAACTCTTGATTACTTGCTTCTTTCACCCCTGCTTGTGGGGAGAACCACTTGACTTTTGGTTCTTGTGGTCCACCTTTGAGCCTCTATGACATATTTTCTGAATTTAACTTGCACCTTTTCCAGGATATTTGTACTTCAGACAGAAAATACATAAATATGTAACAGCTGTAAAAAGTGTGGCATAGGATAGAAGTGAGCAAACAAACAGAAAACGAATGGAGATTGCTTTGCTTTCTGTGGAAGGGAAAGGAATGGGAAAACACCTCCATGGTTAGGGAATATTTATAGAAAACCTAGTTATGCCTTTTCTAAGTAGTAAGATCTTGGTTAAATACAAATTTTAGAACTCTTTTGAAGGAGATCACTTGCATTTTTCTTACTCTCTAGGCATCAAGTTGGTCACTCCTTAGTCTTTTCACATATTTGCAACTAAATGTATAAAACTAAACTGAGCACTTAATTTCTTAAAAAGAAATATTTACTTTGCAAACACTAGAATTTTTGATTGTTAACTGTATAATTGTATAATTTTTAATTATTTTGTTATGGTTCCCACTGGAGGTTTTTCTTCCACTTGCAATTTAATTAAATGCATTTTGATATTTGTTATAAATCAACCAATATTTTAGTTACTGAGATAGTGCCTTGTGATGCAAGTTTTGAAGTCCTGAATTTATGGACGTGCCAATGTTTTTATATTCTAATTATTTTAAAAGATTAGTGTTTCGTAGTCACTCTTCTTTTTTTCCTTAAGAATAAATGTTTAGTTTTGAGAACGAATTGTTACTTTAAAAGCAGTAATTCTCCTTTTGATGCATTTAATTTTAAATCACTTACAGTCACATATCAGAAGCAGATTTGGCCTGTAATTCAGGTGATGGTGCATCAGTGCAAAAGAGGCCTTTAGGAGGGGACTGTCTGCTGACAGTTCTCTGCCCACAGAGAGCTGTCACTCCAGCTGTTCAGTCCAGGAGGTAAATCCAAGCTACATGTACATATGAGGAAAGCAGCTTGGTAGAGCTTTGGTCTCATTTGAAAGCATGGTAAGGGAAGGAGGAATTAATGAAGCACAGACATCTGCTAGGTAGCAGAAAAGTGCGAGAAAATGTGTTTTTGTTTTCCTGAGAGAGCCCCTAGGTTACTCTGTACCCATTTTCTGCTGCTGAAGAAACTGAAAAACTGGCAGTCTGACCATTTTCTGGTAGCATTTCAGGCCATAGCTACAAAGGTGTAGCTTTTGTCTCCTTGCTCAATTACCCTAATCTGTCTTCTCGGACCATAGAGCTGATGAAATTCCTAGAGTGACACCACCGTGAACCAATGCGGTGCTATGGAGAATTAAATCGGTTATGTTCAAAGGTGTTTCAAACTAACTGATGCAAATTAGAATCCAATTGGGAATGCTTTATAAAGCTAAATTTTAGGTATTCCAATCCAGAATATGTCTAGAAATGAAGTGGGTGTATGATACATTGAACTTCTAATGTTATTTCAAGGGAAATTAGTTAAAGCCCATGTACAAGCCTTCTGGCCCGGTGATTCCTTTTAAAAGAAAAAGAATTCCTAATCAGAAGCTACAGTTTTGGAGCAAGCCTACTCCTCCTCCTCACTTATTACAGCATGTTTTACAGGCTGGTTTTGGTGTGCACAGGCTAGATTCCTTCTGGAAGTAACTAAGTCAATGTTTCTGAACCGGTGAATCACATAGACAGGTTCAGACTGTGTTCGGTGTGGGAATGTTTGGTCCAGGGAATCATACTGTCTTCCCTGAAGCAAAGCTGCAGATGTACATGCTGTGTACTTGTAGGCCTTCAGCACTGTCTAGTTCAGGCCACTGGTCTGCTTTTGGTGCAAGCAGATCTCACAAATTCAGACATAGCCAGAGGGTCTGCGCCAAGTACGTGAACCAAGTCTGGGTCTGACTGTGCCATAAACTCCCCACAGGGGAGATGTCTTCCGTCTGCTGCTTTTGAAGAGAGAAAATGCTCAAGGGAGGCAAGAGAGGCGTCAGATATCTGAATGGTACTATCTACAGAAGAACTGAATAATAGTATTTGAAACTCTATTACGAAGAAGTCAGAACAAAATTACATTTTTAAATTTCAAAACACATTGTTTTAAAAATGGTGAAGAACCATTCTCTCTTTTCCAAATGTGTACCACCTAATCATTTTTCTGAATTCTAATTGTGAATTAGGTGAATTTCCATTTTTCAAAAGCTTTTGTGTTATTTCAGTTGTTTTGCCATGCACCAAAAACATCCCACCGAAATAAGTTTGCTGTACTTCAGGTTGATAGATAGCTGATTGGGAAGCTCAGAGAGCACAAACAGGCCCAGAAGAGGAATGAAAATGGCAGGTTTATGAAGTTCCCCTTCATCCATTTCCCTCTGGTATAGTTCACCGACCTTAGCCTTTTGTGTCCAAGGTGAGGCTTACTATCAAGGGCTAAGAAAGATCTGCTGGGATTCATAGAGCTGTAGGAGCATCTGCACAAGAGGACTTTAATTTATCTTTATTTCCTTACTGTGCTATTTATCTGGTAACCTGGCTTTCTTTCCTCATCTCTAGCTAAATTGCCTTATCAAGGACAATCCATAGTACTACGTTTTCATGGGGATGGGGTATGGAGAGTACTAGGTGGGTAAGAATCCTGGTCTTCACTTGCAAGGGATATTGAATAATGCAGTTTATCTGTACATGTATGCATGCTCACACACATATGCGGAATAAAACTAAATAGCGGCACTTCTAGTCAAAGCTACGGAATAAATTCTAAGTAAATTCTGAATTATTGGGAGGTTTTGTTTGGTTTTTGTGGTTGCTTAGTGATTTCCTTTCAATCCATTACTACATATTCTTTTATATGTTAAAATATCAGTAAGTTATTAAATTTGCAGAAACATTCCCCTAATGAAAAGTTTCTGGATTAAGTTAAGAACATCAACTGTAAGATAGCCAAAGTATTATAAAAATGTTAACTGAAGATCGTGTCTTTGTTAAATACAGGTGTTTCTATAGGAATAGTATATGCCAATATTTTTTTAAAGGACTACCTAAGATAGATGTGTTTTAGTGAGGAGGTGGAGGTGCTGTCTATATTTCTTGGCCTTTTGCAGACATTTATCTGGTTTGTAAGAAAAAATATAATACTGCATTCAGAAGGTGTTAATATTGTTGATATGAAACACACCAGGGTAACACATCATGTTAAATATAAATGGCATTCTGTGAAAATAGATTCTTTTGTCTGCCAAAGTACTTTCCTTGTGTACAGTTACAGGTGTGTGGTAATTTTAAGCTTGTAAGTCTTTGTCTTTAAAACAAACAAACAAAACCTACTTGGAAATTGCAAACAATTTCTATAGTTAAGAAAATAATTGTTTATATGCTTAAATCTGCAAAAATATCCAGCTGCTATTTTTTGACACATGCTGACTGTTTGGAATTGCAGGGCTTGCAGTCTTAAAGCTACTTGAATTGCAGTCTGTGTGGAATATCAAGGAACAGTATTAACTGTATGTTAGGAGCATGGGCAGTATGAAGAGGAGTTGCACCAGGGAAGTGGACTTTAGGAGCTATATACATGCAGACTTACTGAAAATACAGTGCTGAGTGCTAGAGTTGCAAGGAATTCACTCTGAGACCAAGTTAGTGGGAACATCGTGGTGTGATCCTAGGAGTTCACAGGAGTCTCACCTGAAACAAGCCCATGGATGGCCTAGAGCATTTGTTAATGCCTTCTGCTCTTTTCTTGTGCCACATTAGGGCTCCTGTGGTTGTTGCAGGAAGTGGCAAAATACTCAGTGGATGTTGGTGTGGGAGGATACGTGCCGATTTGTCTGTGTTGCATTCCCCATGGAGGATTGTGGAGGACATGGCTTTCCCAACGTTCCCGTCCCACCTGGGTTGTAGCGTGGCAGAGGTTGGGATGGGCAAAGCCAGTTTCATCGGGCAGAAGGCCCTTGAGTATGCAGTGTTACTCATCCTGTCTGTGCACAAGCCAGGATGAACATCTTTGGGCTGTTCTTGCTAACAACACACACGCAGTCGTCTGGCACTGACTCGTCAGGCTGTGAGACCCGGCTCCTTAGCGAGCTCTGCTGTTCACTCTGCTGCCTGCTCTTGTTTATTCTGCCACATGGTCTGAGGGGAAGGGTCAAGTACAGTGATTCTAGAGCAAGTCTTTGTAGGCCTGCATTGCTAGAAGACCAGTCAGGAAGAGGGAAGAATGGCTCATAGTGAATACTTCAGGGATTTTCAGAGCCAACGTCTCAGTTACTCTCCTGCTGTACACTAGCCAGGCTATGAATTGCGCTTTATGAGGTCAAGCCAGATGGCACTGTGAAAGGAGCACTGAGAGAACTGTTTAATGTAGTAGGACTGTTTCTATTATTAAAGGAAGTGTTTCCAGTCAATATGGGCATAAAATTGGATCCCGAAGAAAGGTAGACTCACAGATACCACCAGTGATGCAAAGAGTGGATTGCATATAACTACGATGGAAGAGTATGTACATTTAAAAGAATATTTGCACTAATTATTTTGAGTTTTTTGAATTGAAAAATGCTTTGTGCTAAGGAATGCTTGTCTGTATTTATCATTCTCTAGGAATGAACCTGTATTGAAAGTCAGTACAGGACCTGATAGGAGAAAGGTGAAATTCTCCAGGGAGAGGTACCAGACAGGCAGTGAGAAATAAACTTCAGGGAGAGCAAAATGACACTTATTGAGAGGAAATGAGATAAAGGGGAATGTAGCAAATATTTATGTAACTAGAAATCTCTATCAAATGAGAGAAAGGAAAAAACAGGGAAACCATATAAGAAAGGTGGTAAAGCTAATGATGTTTTGCTAGGTTGTTGGGAAATTTGATAGGGTAGTACAGCATAAAGTATTGCGTGTTTGTAATCTGAGAGGAAAGTGCCCCAAAATGCTATTGTAAATAATAATTAAAGCTTACTATTTTGTAGTCACACTGCAGGGCTGTGGCATATACGGGTGAAATTATAAAAAGATCACTCAGACTGTAGTGGTTAGTGGTTTAATACGGACATAATAGGGAAAAAGGGGGAAAACTTTCTAGCTTATCATCACTTGCAGCTGATGTCCAGTATGGATACATGTCTTTTCATTATTCTTAGTCAAACTCAGGATTTAACCAGAAGATCCTGTAGGATTTAACCTGCAGCAAAAGTGCTTGTCCCTGATACTGACACATTATTTCATCTCAGACTACCCTACCTTCCTGCAGACCGAGCTGTAACTGAGATAGGAGAGCAGATGAGAAAGAAGAGTGAGGGGGGGAAAGTATGTCAAAACCCAGCTTTATTTTCATATGTCCCATGTGGCAGTAAAAGAATGGGAGGGCAAAGGAGTCTGTACTCACGGCACTGTCTTGAAAAAGATCCTTTCAGCTTTCCTGTGGAGATTTCCAATGTCCTCAGAGCTCTCCAGAACATCTACTCTATAATTCAAAACCTGCTTCACCCTTGCTGTTCCACTTGCCTGCAAAGATTTCAAAGCCTATCAGTTAAATGTGGTGCGCAGTCTGTGCTCCTGTGATATCCAACATGACAAAAGAAAATGGGGTTAAATACAATGCCCCTTGACAATTTATGGGTTTACAAAGTGCGAAGGAGTTTAAAATAATACCAGTATACTGTTTATGTCATTTATCTACACTCAGACATGTCAGTCAGTTCCAGCTGATGATAGACACTGACTGACAGTGTTTGTGCCAGCAAAAGAAAAGCAAACTTCCCCTAGTAGCCTTTGGCACAGCGTCTATGAAGTAACACAGAAGCAGTCACTCATTTTGTGAAACAGCTTTGCCTCAGCACAAAATTGTTAACAGATTAGGATAGAACCGGATAGAACCTGGTATGACAAACTAGGAACTGGTCTGGCCCAAGTGCACCACAATTTGTCTTGGTGCTGACCGAATCTCTCTCTAGCAAATGCAGTGCCTGATCTGTGTTTTTTGACAAGGGTAAGTGTTGAGTATGTTGGCATTTTTCTGATTCAATCAGCAGTTTAATTGGTTCAACTGTGAATAGCACAAAATTTCCATGAGTTAGTCTTCACAACATTTATTTTATGGTATTTAATAAGAAATATGAAAGTGTCAATGCAATTTTTTTTTCCATTGTAAGAAGTGTTTGCAAGTCTTCAAAACAAAAAAAAAGTAAAAACCCATCAACAGTGTTTCCACTGTGATGGATTTCTTTATATTTAGAAAGAGATTGTCCCCAGATCAGAGCGTAGTATATATGCAGCATCATCACTGTTTCCTCCTACTTTTGAAGAGAGAAGGAAAGAGAAATATAAAAAGCGAGATTTGATAGGAATACACATTAATATTATAGAAATTTAATTTTATAGAAATTAAAAGCTGAAGAGAAAAAAAAACCTCAAGAGATGCTAGTAAGAGCTTAAGTAAAAGAACATGACTGCAGTTGGAGTAATTGGACTGTGAAATATTAATCTTCCTGATTTTTGTACAAGTGACTTACTCATAACTATTTATGAGTTTCTTAGCACTTGACTCCCCCTATCTCCCCTCGAAGATTTGCTTTTTTGCTTTAGGATGTTTTTGATGTTACTTCCCCCCCACAAGCTCCCCCACTCCATTTATGGTACACTCTCTGCTGTCTAATCCTCCCGAAAAATGTCAGCTACTGCTGCTGGACGGATACCCCTCTGAACAGATTAAAGTGATGTGTGTTCCTCGAAGGCTCCCCAAATGCAAGTGGTGTGTTTGCATGTGTGCTAAGCATGGCTTTTTGACAGTACCAGCAATGTGCAGAATACTATTTCATGTGCTAAGTGTTAAATATAGCACAAGGCACAATTGTGATGGTGTTGATAGCAACTTAGGAAAAAAGGCCTTGATTATAAGATAAAGAATTAGCTTGGCATTTGCTATAAAGGGTACTATGCTGTGCTCCACTTTTTCAGAGAGCAGCTAGAGTTTCACTAGGGGAAATTTAGCAAAGACATAAAAGAAACAAAAGGGCTGGTGGTGTGGTATTGTCTGGAAGCTGTGTTAGATGCCTGTTTTGATGGAGAAGAATGAACTATTTTAGAAGAAGAGGCAGCAAAAGGAAATTAGCACTGAACCTTTAGAGAGTAAATAGTGGTGGAGGCATATGCCTGCTGGGAGAATTTGGTTCTTACTGTGTACTGCAAGTAGAAAAGTTGTATGACCCTGTCAGCATAGAGCTTCACCCCTATTTGCACCATGCAACAGTTTGATACACAAGAAACATGAAAGGGATAAAACACTGAGCAGCTGTCCTTGGCAATTTTGGCTTGTTCTCTCAGATCCCTGCCCAGGAGTCAGGCTTATGAAACCTCCAGTTGGGTGTTTTTCCTAAATTTTAGCAGCATTTTACTAACGTAGTTGGTCCATTTCTGAATGTTTGAGAGATTGAGTGAAGGAGAGAGGAAGTAAGGGCTGAGGTGGGAACTACTTCTAGTTATCACAATCTAGGACCCTGAACATCAAATTGAAAACATGTGAATGGGAGAGAAATTTCAGTCACATTCAGCCTGTGACTCCTTCTCATTGTACTGGTAGTCAAGGAGTAAGAGACTCTCGTGTTCTCCATAGATTAAATGATCTTTACCCAAGCTCTGGCATCTGGTGCACATCTGGCAGGTTTAAGGAGAGTGGAGATGGGAATACTGTGTACACTTTAGTCACTTAATATGAAAAGCCCTTTGTCCTCCATCATTGTAGGTTAAAGGGGATTGGTAAAACTTGTATTTTCAGGTGATCTTTGTAGCCCAAGGAAACTCCTAGCCCAATACACCAAGTTTGGATTGACTGTGGGAGTGGAAAAACATGAGGTGTGGTGGTAAAAGTGGTCTCTCTGAAAGGCTGGAAATGCGTACACCAGAACTTGTTCATCTGCTCCCCAGAATACACAGAAATCCAGATTCTTTACTAAGCAAAAGGCCTCAGTAGCTTGTTATTTGTAGGTGAGTATTAAGGATGCCTGAACAGAAAAGTGTCTGAAGGCATTCTCTTCTGTCAAGGGAAACAGCATTTCAGCAGTTGTCAAGCTAAGATTGAAACCGGTTTTAAGATAAATCAGTGATCTTCATGGACTGCTCTGAATCCACTCTGGGACGTGAGACAGTGCAAACAAGTGCAGAGAACAAAGACAACCCAGCTGAGCAGAACACTTGTTCTGCTAAGAAAAGCACTTTGCAGCGTGTGCTGTGTGTTCATTAGTCTTTGCAGTAAAAAAGCCTCTAAGGCCAATGGATAAAACGTGGCTTATTCTATGAAACAGGTGTAATTTGAATTAAGAGGACAAGAAACAGAAACACTCACCTGTAGTACTGAAGGAGACAGTTTCTAGCTGTCGTTGATAACTTGTAGTCAAAGTACTGCCTCTCTGTTCAGTAGGAGGGAGTCAGGTGATGGAAATGGGATTATATTGTAACTCCTAGGAACATTGTCCTTCCATTTTCGTGTTTTTCTGTGCAGGCAGCTAGAATAGATTTAACCTCTACTCTACTGGGAAAGATAAAAGGTGTTTAAACAGCAGGAAAAAATTGTATTTGTCCATCACTTAAGAAGGCAGCAGAGCAAATGGGAACCAGTCCAGCTGCACTTTGCCTTTAAACTGACAGATTTAAACTCCTGAAATGGAGACTGATATGAGACAAGAGTAAGATGGTGCAGCCCAGTAACTGGGCTCAGAGAAGCCCTTACAGAAGAGCAGAGAGCTGCATTTTAGGGACCCTGACAGACTTGTTATACAGACTCGCTTATACAGACTCTGTCTTGGACCTCAAGTCAGCTAATCAGCTTTTCACCAGGAACTGTTCTCTTTGTTATATGAAAAACAGGTGGGATTTTTTTAGCTTTGTGTTGTAATACAATTGCCTGGTTTATGGACTCCTTTCCATTGCTGCACCCAGTGAAGAGGTTTAGAGTTCAATCATCCTAAACTTGCACATTTAGTAATGAGTTTTTTAACCTGTTTCTTAAACTTATCATAGGCTTCTTTCCAGTTTCTTTTTTTTTTTAAGCTTCATATTATTGTCTTATTCTGGCAAGCTGTCAACATGTATATTACTGTTGACTTTGCAGTTGGAGGTTAAAGCTCCACCTGGCCCAGCTCTTGAGTATTTAATCACAGTAGGGCCTCTTGATGGGAAGCATGCCAAAAAAAAAAGGTAACTTTCAGAAAGATTTTTCTCAAAAAAGCTTGTATTTCTGTGTTCAGGAGGTGCAGTATACCAATTTTTTAAAAGAAATTTGTTAGAGGAGACAGCATTGTTCAGGCAAGCATTGAAGAATTATGCTTAAACCTGCCAGACACTAAGAAGAAACAAACCATGCCAATGTAAGCTATTTAATTTATATATTAAAAAGTCACAAAAACATAGTGGGTGGTGAGGGGAAGACAACTATTCACCCTCAGAATATAATAGCAAAGCCTACATCCAAAACAGTGTGATGGATAGTGTTCCTGATCTGACTGTTTGTGGGAATTACATGCCAGGAGTCTATCACCCAAAACATTGACTGAAATTAATTATTTTTTTAATGCAAACTCTGTTAATTGATAAAAGCGTCTAGAAAAATCTAATATGCATCTGCATATTTTTGAATTTATTTGGAACATGGAACTCATAATTCAATAAATTCCTTTGACAGAATTGGTTTTGGTGATAGACATGCTGAGTGTCTACTGAGTACTTTTTGCTTCTTTTGTACTTGTAAGCAATCCGTGAAATGCAACCACTCGAGAAAGAAAATGAAACTCAATCTGAGATTCATTCACACAGCAGGAGTTCTCTTCTCCACAGGTGCTTATTACTATGTTACACATAACCATAATAGCTGAGCCCCATCAGTTGTGACTGGTGAATAAATTCTATCATTTGTTGTTCCCACTGTTCTGTGCTTACCCCAACAGGGACATTTTTTGTGCAGTCGTATTTTGTTGCTTGCTTTATTTGCGCACATATCCTATGTATACCTCTCTGAATACATTACCTTCCCTCCTTGGGGAAGTAAGCACACGAGTGCACATTCAGAGAGGCAGGGGCATTCTCCCTCTGCTCTCTATCCCATTCCCCTCATCTGTGTTTTGTTGCGGGAAACAGTGTTGCATTGGGAGGAAGGGGCAATGTTGGCCGTTACTGGGTGGTTTGACCTTCTTCTTAGAAATAGCTCCTGCACAGGTGGCTGCTGTCTTTCTGGAAGTGAGTTTCACTTCATGAGACAGTCAGGCTGCTCCCCTTTCTTTAGAACATTCTTACAATCTTCTTGCACCAAGCCATTTGAACGTTCTGAAGGTAAAGCCTGAGACTTTGAAGCTTGGGATGCCTTGAGGTTCAGCGTGTACTTCCAGAATTTCAGTGCAACAAACTTTCTCAGTGTATTGAAGCCCACATTAATCGTCCCACTCAGGGTGATCATCCAGCTGGAGTTACGTCCAAGTAAGGTTTTCTCAGTACTGCTGAGAGTAAACCAGTGCCTACTTTTCACTTCAACTAATTTTCCTCACACCACGCAGGTTGAATTGCCCATCAAAGTTACGCAGCACTTTGCTTTCATATGAAACCCATGTTTTGCTTCCAAGGAAAGAGTGTGGGGAGGAGCCTTTTGGCTTCAAATGACAAGTCCAGTTGACAGTCCCTTTTGCCATTTGACTCCTTATAGAATAGCCTTTGGCAGGCAGTGCGTGAGAACCTTAATTTGTTACAGCTGTCAGAGAGATGTGCATTGCCTTCTTTTCTATTCTGCCTGGTTTCCTGTGGAAATGAGGCTTTTTCTGTCATGCTTTCTCTCTGCCAGCCTGTCCAACCCTGCTCTATTTACTTTTTTAATCTATTAGCCGATTTTAGTCCTATTTAACACTGAGGCAGATGCCTTAATGATATTGAGTTCTACCACTGTAATGAATACTGGCAGCCAGATAGAGGAGAGACATGTAATTAATGCCTGTTCTGATGAAAAGATTTCAGTGTATGCTCAGCTTTTTCTAGGTATCAGGCTTTATTAGCTCTGTCGTGAACAAAACTGCCTGGTTTTATATTGTAAGCATTATTGTAGTGCTTAAATTGGTGGCTTTGCCTCTGTGGTTTATCTTGCTATCATGCATCAGAGCCCTAATGAGAGTTCAAAATGCCAGTGAGCATGACAATGTTGAGTGTGTGGGCTGATACTACCAAGCATCTACGTTACTAATTCTGGGAGATAATAGAACTCTATAAGGACAAAAATCTCTTCTTTCATCACTCCCCCTGACCCTGACTCCTTAGCTGTTCTCATTTTATGGGAGGGCCAGCATTTGCTGCCTGAGGTCTCTGTCCTGAAGCAAAGATTGCAGTATCTTGGGCTGCCAAACACTTCCATGCCAGAAATCCTCCTTGAATCATATAGCACTCACCTTCACCAGCTTTTGTCCTGAGACCTGGGGTTCCTGCCTGACCTTCTGTGCAGAAACAGTGCTGTGTCTCACCCCATTGCTGCAGGGCAGCATGCCTGCCGTGGATGCAGGAGCGACGTGGAGACAATTCACTTCCTCTCTGGTTCCACTAGAAAGGTTGTCCACGTAGTACCGTGGTAGGAGGGAGTAATGGAGATTTAAGACAAACTAGTCTAGCCATCCCGTTGAATCTCTGGGATAGTTCCATCAGTTTACCCAAGGAAGCGAGTTCGACTTGCGTAATTCAGACATTTCCTCTCTTACATGATAATCTCTTACCTTTTGCATCTTGCACATTCTGTGAAAATGTGGCAGAACAAGCATGTTTTGCCATCTGGACAAAAAAAAAAAAAATCATAAAGATTATTTACTTGAAAGTCCAAAGAGTATCTGTTTGAGGACCCAGTCTAATTTAGTCAAACCCTTCCAAAGGGTGCGAGCAGCAGAAACACACATCGTTTTCAATTTTTAAATTTCTAAAAGGCATATATCGGGAATACGCTTAAATACGATGTATGGGCAAGCTCAAAAATTATATGGTTTAGATCACTGCTTTACTTGTCTTTTAGACTTGAGGTTTAGAATTGACCTGTCAGATTTTCATAAAACAGGCTATTTGCCTCATGAATCTGAGGCAGAAGTGGCAAATGAGATGATGCATAGCCCAGATTGTGATTATTTTTAAAATTCCAGGCTTGGCTTATAATGATGTTCATAGATGATCTTGGTTGAGTTCCTGAATAAGTATGCAGTAAGTGTATTCTTTTTTTCCTGTGGCAAGATATTTAAACATTAATTTAAGAGTAAGTCAGCATGTCATGATTAAGTCTTCTTGCAGTTTAGTCTGTTTCGTGGTACCTCTAAATTTTGTTCAGACTGTTGTGTTACTGTAGTCTTATAAGTGGTTTTTAACAGCAATTGGAAATAGTAAGGTACTCACCACTACTTCTGAGAAATAGAATGAATACAAGTACATGCACGCTGTGTTAAAAGCTTTTATTGTACTTGTTTTTCATTGATTCTAATTTTTTCTTCTCATAGGGTATGTCCTAGTTGTACATATCAGAAAATGGGTGATGAGTTCACAGACTTGTCTGCCTTCAAGACTTCCTTCTGCATGCTTTCTTATTACTCTTATCGTGGAATATATTGCCTCATTTTTAAATATCAAAAGCACTGTAAAATGGGAGATAGCAATTTACTTAATACCATGCATACACAATTTATTTCAGTTTTTAAACATAAATTAACTCTTCTGCTGAAATATAAGGAACTGTATGCAGAGTGCATGAAAACATTTTCATAGTTGGAAGTTGTCTTAATATTGGTCCTACCTAGTAGAGCACCCAAATCTATCTAAAATGAAGGATGTCATTAACATTACTTGACAAATTGGAGCTATTATGAATAATATGACCCCACAGGTCAGAACAAAGCAAACCTTTTGTTTTCAAAACTATTGGTCAGAAGGATATTTTTATTACTGTGCACCAAGCTTTTTGACTTCCGTAAACTGATTTTCGATTTGTAAAGGGTTCTGAGAGCAGCCCTGAATTTTCACATGGCTTCTATGGCTTGGCACAGCTGGAGTGCCTGGAGCAGCAACCAGGCTTTCCTTCAAGTAATCTCTCTGGAGCTGAGTAAATTTTGCTCTGGTTTGTGACTCAGGGAGAGTTGAAGTGGGTTGGCCATGGGTGACTTAAGGGAACATAGGAGTTTTTGTTTCCCAGTTCCAAATTTAGAATATGAATTTTTCATATTCATTTCACATCTACAGAAGTTATTTGATGATTATAACATGAATATGTGGAAAGAGGATAAAGATTTCCCATTGAAATTTTGTTTATTTTTTTTTTCTTTTCATTACAGTGAAATGAAGCAGAAGTTGGATGAAGAGGGTAACAAGTGCAGCATCCTTTCCAAGCAGCAGAAGTTCAATGAGCACTGCTGCATTCGCTGCTGTTCCCCTTTCACGTTTCTTATCAACAGCAAGCGACAGTGCCAAGACTGCAAGTACAACATCTGCAAGAGCTGCAGCACGTACCAGAAGAAGGAGAAGGCTTGGATCTGCAGTGTCTGTCAGCAAGCAAGGTAAAGGCCTGTTGTTCAGCAACTTGTGCAAAGCAGCTGTGGCCTGACCTGAGCTTTTCCTTGTATTTGTCAGTAGTTAATTCTGGTGGGATAGGACATGAAGTACCTGTATTTGTAGAGGTTGATTTGTTCCTGACGTGCCTGGTTTTTGTAGAGGTTAATTTGTTCCGAGAGTGTTTGGTTACCTGTTGCATTTTCCAGGCTTGTTTAGCCGGACTGATGTATCAGCAAGCAGTAATTGGGCATGGCTTGTGAAGGACTGGGATGTCCTGAAACGCCTGGGTTACTAATGGAACCGGAGCACAGATGGTGATAAGGCAGTTAATAGTTTGGCAGCTAATCCCACTGATGGGTCCGGAATGGAAGGAAGAATATTTGTGAATAGATCATCCAGCTGTGACTGTGTTTTAGAGTGCTTTTCTAAATGCTTATTGGTAGGGATGCCTTGAGCTTACTTTGGCAAGTACCCAAAGAAAATAGCAGTGCAACCTGTTATAATTCAGAACATCTGCTAAGAATATGCTGCCAGGCTTCATTCGCAGAGGGCATCAGGGATTTACTATCTCACCCTTCTGAGGGTAGCAGAGCCCCAACATTTAAAGATAGCACCAGAAAAACCAAGCAAAACACTTAACAGTAGCAGAGGGGCCATTCCTTGGATGGTGACTGTGATAGTCTTTGTTTCCAAGTTCCAAAATCAGCTGTAGCTGTGGTGTAGTCCTGACAGAGACCCTTTAACTCAGACAAGAAGGGTGAATGAAGTAACTCAGTTCCTTATGGTGTAATTTTGACCACTGGTGACTAAAGCAGCTGAGCATATGTGACAAAGATGGCCGTTTCTTCTTCATCTTTCTCTTTAGTGAACCCAGGATGATGAGAAGAGGCAAGTCCCTCAGCAATGCTGTATGATACTCCTGTGCTCACCAAAGCCTTACTATTCCCTCTTGTTTCTCATTAACACCCATTTGAAATGTAAGCTTTCCTATAGTATCTGTGAATTGTGGGCCCTTTGACACAGGTCCTTAAAAATCATAGGGATCCCAGATGGACAATGCCATATTTCCAAATGTCAGTCTTTGAAGGCAAAGGTGATTGTGTTCTTTGGGGCACCTGATCCTTCTCTGCTGGAAAAGCTACAGAAACTCCCTTTTCCCTGGTGAGGAGGCAGATCAATGACAGGAGTATCTTTTCCAGCAACACAGAGAGCTGTGGAGCCAGTTCCTGTTTCTGCCTTAGTCATTCAACCATTTCATATTACACCTCTTTCTTCCATTTATCCTGAGTTCACCCATATGGGCAGCAGCACGGCAGCCAGGTTTGTGAATGCTGATGAACAGCACTTAAAATACCTTTTGCTGACTCCACAGAAAATGTCTCAGAAGAATTTAATTTCAGAAGAAAAATCTGTAGCTATATTATAAAAACGCTATTTCTGACCCTTGAAGTCAGGGCTTTTCCCACAATCCTCAGAGTCATCCATCTGTAACTCAGTTATAAACATTTTCTTTATTTATGAGACCTGAAACATAGCACAAGTTATTTTTCAGTGAATAAATTAACTAACACTGCTGCTAATCATTTTATGTTTCAGTTTGTTGGACTGTGCGACTTATAAATCCCTGTAGATAGATCACGGCCTGGTATTCCTCAGGGACTGCTGATGTATTTTTATTTGGTGGGGGCTTTTTTTTTGTGTTTTGGCAGGAGAAGGAGTGGTATAACTTTTTGAGGTTTAACTCTCGGTCAGTATTTCTTCCAGGGAAAAACACAGGGGAAACACAACAGTCTGTTGTGAGTTCCTGTTGTCTTCTCAGTGACTTATTCCTCAGGTGGATGGTGTCCTCCTGCCCCTCCCCAACTCCTCTGCTTGTGTCTTTTTATTTTTTCATTTTATAAGGCAGCACAGGTAGTGGAGGTGGTTCTTGGTTTAGCTGTTATTTGCCTGCACATCTTACTGCACAGTAGCTAGTGAGCTCTAGTGGGCTAGAAATAGCTGAAGACCATGTTACACACTCAGGAAAATCTGACATGTTGAGTTAGTCTTTCAAGGCTTGACCCTAGTGGAGATACCTGTTCTGTTGGTTGTCGTCTTCCAAGGCAGACATCTACATTAGCATTTAGCAGAGAGCAAAAGTTCAGGTGAGCATTTGAAACATAGAACATTTGTAGAAAATTGGTCAAAAAAGTTAGTCTCTGCTTCTTCCAAAAGCAGGAAACTCATCAATAAGCCAATGACAACTTTGGTGTTTGGATTCCTTTGAAGCCCATGTCTTGTTGCCATGTGTCTTTTATAAGTTGGAAATTGGGCTTGGCATGGAATCTCAGGCTCAAAAATGTCTTTACAGCAATGTCTGTATTAATCTTGTGAGGAACAGGAGAACTTTCCTTCAGTTTCCCAATTTCTCAGATTTAGCACACATTCTGCAAATGCATTTTGATTTAGATTAATCTCTGAATACTATTATTAATGTTCCCAAGACAGTATTCTTTGATAAAATTATATAATACTGATTTCAAGTTTTTGGTTTCTGGATAGTGCAGTTCTGATTCTGCTGAAGCTTTGTACAATGTCTCCTTGTTCGACACCTGCCAGACAATGTATTTAGGCAACTTACTGAGGTCTGTACTTTCTAAGTCCTCTTGGCTAAGTAGATTCCAGACACAGTTTCTTTGCCCTCTGGATTAATGCTTTTGATGCCAGGCACAGAGGTTCTTTGCTCATTGAGTAGAAATAAGGCATGCTTTCCATGTGTCTGAGACCACTTTTCCATTCTCCAAGGAGCCATATCCCAGAGCACTCTGCTTGTGATACTCTGCTTTCCAGTTTAACACTTGTACTAATAAAAAAAAGAAAAAAAAAAAAATTAAAAAACCCAAAGCGTAATCCATTAAAATGCATATTTTTGCAGGTTTTCTAAACTAATCACATTTTACTTCTGGACTGATTAGTATGAGTTCATAGAGTCTAATCCAAAATAAGGTATACAAACATCTGGCTGTCCACCTCAGCATTTCATGACTATCATGCATGAATTCCCCTGCATTCTTGGTTTACTTCTTCTGGTCTCACCATCTGTATGTCAAAAGATTTCTGTCTCTGTTGTGAATGGGAGCATGGGCACCTAATCCTTTCATGCTTTCACATCCATCTGTTGTGTGATTTTCTTACTTGTTCTCAAAACTCTTGCTCAGGTGGTGAGAGTTCATCACTTAGTGGACTCCTGCTTTGCTTTCTTGAGCCAGGCCATGGGTAAGAGGGTCTGCGGGAAGTCATTATCCTGCTTTACAAGAGCTACTTTGTTGGTGGTGGTCCTTTGCTAGTTACAGTTATTAAGATACAGAGACCCAGTCACTGGTCCTTTTCTCCTTTATGTCATTAACTAGTGAAAAATGCCGTCATGCTGCACATACTCAGACCTGCAGTCAAAGTAGCGCTTTTTTGTGGCTCAAACTGGGTCTCAGACATTGTTACACTGGTTGCTTGCCATACAGATTTATTTGAATGTTTAAGAGAACTGCTTTTTTTTTTTAAAAACTTTGGTTTTCATACGCTCGATTTAACTGCTACTTTTAAAAAGAAGAAAGCAAGGGTATATCAATTACCTTCCTCAGCTCTTCAGTCCAGAGTTATTGCTGAATGTTCCTTTCATTTTCTTTTGAGTTTGGTGGGGTGCCTTGTTGAATATAACCAGACTGCAACAATTTGCATCAGTAGGAAATGTAATTGTCTTACTGGAACTTGAAAATTAGTTAGACTAATTAGATATGCATTTTTTAATGGACATCAGAGTGAGATTTGAGAAAATGCATTAAGGTCTAATCTACCTGTAGTACCCAGTACATTTTTCTGCAACTGGCCTGGATTGGAATTAACACTAATGTAAAAATAGAGCAGTGCTTCTGATAAAATGAAAATTGCAACAGAGAATAAAAGTCTAGACTCACTTGGCAGGCAGAACACTCTTCAAATAGAAAGGAGCTTTGCCAGCCTCAGGAACAGTCCTAAATAAAACCTTTATATTTCATATGGTTTTGTTTGGAGGGCTCTGTAAAACAATGTAATGTGTTTTAATGTCAGCAGAACAAAACATGTATTTGTGGAAACATGATAAAGTTGAAGTTAGCCTGCCAAAAAGATACATCTCTTCTGCTTAGCTGATGCAAGTCTTAGTGTAAAACTCTTTACAGTCTCTACAGGGGAAAAAAAGAAAAAAAAAGCACCAAAATTTCGCAAAACCTTGGTATGATACTTGAGGATAAGTAATACTTCTAGTTAATAACTGAAATTTATATTTGTTGGTGCGTTTGGCTGCAACAAAAACAGTTAGTTTCAGGACTTAGCTGAGGAAAACTAATGAAGGTATAATGCTGCTTAGCAATTTTGTTTTACTTTCAAGCAAGCTCAACCATCTGGTAAAAGGAAGCCGAAATGTATTTTAGGTAGTCTGCCTCAGCCATAGCTTGGAGCTTTGTGTATAGTTTTGTGACAGTTGCTATTTCTGCTGCTTGAGGTCCCTGTCTGACATTAGTGAGAACTTCTACAGAACTTGGAAGTTGTGACATTGTCAAGTACATGCCAGGAAATGTGTTATTGCTTCCAAGATCATAGAATTGTATAGGAATGTTCACTTGCCCTGTGGCATAGCACAGAAGATAAAGTCTTAGTTCTACCCTGTGCATGTTGCCTTCATTTGACCCATATGGGTCTTGTTCTGCTTTTTTAAAAGTTCTCTGAATGATCCCATTCATATTGTACTTAAGAGTTTTACTAATTTTAAGTAAACTGCAGTGAAAAATATTTTTCTCAGCTATATATACTTGTAGAAATTGATGCAATTCCTTCCAAAAATGCATACTGCTCTATTCAAACTTTTTTTCTTCCTCCTTGTCCTGCCACTGGCTCTCTCTTCTGTATCCTGTCACTTGACATCCTTGTCCTTGCCATGCTTTAGCATCACAGTGGGTCATAGACACCATATCCTTTTGCTCACTGTACCCATGAAGAGGAAGGGCAAGGGCTTTGATTTTGCACAGGAGCCAAGAACAGTCTTTGGTTTTTTCAGTTGTTCCCTAACTGGAGGAGGAGAGAGAGAAATGTGCAAACTGGTTGCTTTGACAGGTTGATCTCTGCTGGGTTTTTTGCTATACTGATCTGTCTTAATTATTTTGAAGTATGCACTGTGAAGAATTTCATTTCTGCTAGACAGAATAAAGCCGAACTTGCATAACGTACAGCAGACTGCAATGCTGCACTTAGCTTTAAGAAAAGTATCTAAAAATGGAATTGAAGAGGAGCATTGGAAAGAGAGGTCTATTAAAACAGCTAAATACAAGTGCTGATTAGGCGATCTCTTCTAGCTTTAAGTAGCCTTGGAAGTGAATGTGTGCCTGGAGGACTAATCAGTGTTTTAGAAACTCTGGGTCCCAGTTTTAGCTGTCAAGTGACCTTGGGGAGATTTCCATGTGTCAGGTTTCCTCCTGCGCCTAATGGATTTGATGACCCTGAGCTCTTGGAGGTTAGTGGTTGAAAAGTTAAATGCTCTGGTTGTAGAGTGCTAAGTATTATTAATGTACTCTTATTAGAGGAGTTTTGCTGCCATCAGCAAGACTAGACCTTTGTGGTTTTCAGTTGCACAGAAAGGTAAGTGCTTGGATTCTTGTAGGGAATGAATGAGGGTAGAATATCAGGGCTTTATGTTCAATGTTAATATATAAATGCTTGCCTGTGTTTCGCTTCACCTACCTTCAGCAAGTCATGGTAAGAAAGGCTGTTAAACATTTTCCCTAGTAAGAATAAATATTATGTAAGTAGTGTGCAAAAACATTTGGACTGCAAACCTGGGAGGAATTGCATATGAAAGGATATAACACAGTTTTTCCTCATAATAAGCAGCATACTAATTATAGGTTGGACTTGCTTAGCCTTTCAGTTTTGCAAAAGCTGAGGGACTTTCAGTGAGGATGACAAATTAAAAGCTAGTTAAAATTCCACAGGAATCTTTAAGTATGGGCACTTAAGTGTCATGTGGAAACATCATGCCTTACAGTAGCTGAGATGGAAAATCTTAAGTATCAAGCACAATTTACGGAAGAGCTTCCCTTGCATCAGTTCTGCAACTGGAACTTCATGTGCGGTTCATCATAAAATGTATGTAATAAGTCAAGAAATCGTGGTGTGGCTGACACCCTAGAGGTAGCTCTAAGCAGAGCAGAGTGCCCTTTCACACAGACGTATCGCTGAACATTTTTTTATTATCACTAATGAAAGATTGCTACCTGGTTTCAGGTATGTTTGTTTCAGCTTTTGATGAGTCTTCATGTTTTCTTCTGTTGTATTTGTGCAACCACCAAGCTTTAACAAAGTACAGAAATTGGTCTGTTGCTTCAGCCGAGGCTGAGATTCCCACCTCTAGGAGTGAAGACAGCTTACGGCCTGCACTCTGCCAGTCCCCAAGGGACATGCTGTGTGCATGCTTTTTGCTGCTTCTAATCATAATGTTTGGTGGGGCCCGCTGTCAGTTTGAGGAACTGGGAGGTGATGCCATGGTGCAATGAAGGAAGATTCTTCTCCCACTAAAGCACCGCATACATTTATCTTTTATACAACTTGCACAAGGAAGGAAGGCTATTTTATACCTGTATTGTATGCCTCTCCGACTGTGTCATTATAAGCTGTATATGAAGACTATTTTGGCAGTCCATGAGTAATTCAGATTATTTTGCCAAATTATATTATTTTTATCCTACTTCCTTTTGATAAAGAAGCTCTATGCCTCCTCAGTGCTTTTTTTTTTTCTCCAAAAGATTTATCCTGTTAACTGTGAACAGCTGCCCAATTCTGTGTGGGTACCCCTAGAAGCATCATAAATGCTGTGGTTTGCAAAGGTTTTTTTCCTTGGTGAGAAAATTGGAAATCCTCCAGAATTGTAGCCACTGGCAGTGAATGGCAGTAACAAATGTCTTTCCTCTAGCTAGTGCAGTTTGCAGTATTACCCTTTTAAACCGTTCTTGTGTTACCAAAGAAGTTGAAGTGAGAATTTAATTTGTCACTTTAAAAAAGATTGACCACATCAATAAATAAGTCACTCTATGTTCTTTTTGTTCAGGCCCACCTTTCACATGAAATAGATACTGAAGCACTCACTGCTTAAATGTCTCCAATAAGAATCTGTGAGATCCTACATTCATATTTTATCCTGCTTCTGCAACTTGAGGGAAGGGAAGGTGGAAAAAGCAATTGCCCTGTGTTTCTGACAAAGATGAGGTTTTCCAAACTTGTGTGCTGAATTAAGTATTTGGGTTTCTTGTACTATTTTTGTAGTAGCATATCTTTTCGGCATCTAGGTTTTTATGAAGTCTTCTTTCAGATGAGCATGAGTCTGGTTAGAGAGTTAATTACTCTTCTTACGTCTTCCAGTCTAATATTTCACAATATGACCCTAGATTTGTGGATCATTAAATAAATGGTAATGGTTACAAGTTATCTGTACTGGAAGTGCGTTTCATGCACTTTCCTGTCTTACATCCCACCTGCACCTTTTGCTAGAGCTGTCCAGGCAAATATCTTGTCCATTTCAGCCCAGGAGCTAACAGACAGCTCTTTCATTTATCTCATATTCACAAACAGGGTCATGTTATCATAGTGGAAAAGCCATCTCTGACCTAAAGCTGTCTTTGAGTTTCCACCCCCATTCATTTCAAGTTGTTTTATCATTTATTTTTTTCTTTATTTTAGCAGAAGCAGTTTCAAGAAAAGAAGATTGAATTTTAACATAGCGCCTAAATAAAAATTGCCTAAAACCAGAACATTTTTGCTTGCACAAGTTGTGAACTCTTTGGAAGTGCCGTTTGATCATAGCAAAAGAAAGCTTTTATTTTCAGATTAGTATTGAATTTATTGCGCGCTTGGGATTTACTTCAATAAATTGTTTTCATCAGAAAGGTGCTGTAGTAAAAATGAAAATTCTACACAGTGACTGGAAAATGATGAGGGCCAACATAAAAATAATCATACCAAATATGTCTTCTATTCTTCTCATACCCCCATCCCCCACCAAAATATTTGAAACTTCTGTACATTTCTGGGAATCAACATGGTGTGACTTTACAGTTTGACTGTTGTCTCTAGATGTTAGAAGCCAACAGGGAGTTGCTAACAGTCTTTTGAAGGAGTTTTGTTAGTCCCTTTGTTCAAGGGCTGTTCTGTGACTGAGTGGCCAGTGCCTTCCTGAATGAACACTTCTGGTTTGGGAAGGAATCTTTGTAAGGTAATGAGGGGGGTGTGGCTGCTGGATCTGTAATATTGCCTCTCCTGATTGTTTTGATTAGAAATTTAATATGCTGTAAAGCTTGTTGTTGTAATTTGGCAAGTGATGTCTCTGGGCAATACGTGAGAATCAGATGCCCATACTGGTTCATTTTTGTTTCATCTCTGTTTCTGTCCATTGATGTGAAGACTGGTGGGGTGCTTCTCTGGGCCCAGGCTGAAAGAGCCTTCCTTCTCTTTTCATTAAGGTCGCAAGAGATAATTAGTGTTGAATGAAAGTTTGTTCATCTAATTAGGAAATTCTGTTTTCCATCATCTGTCACACAGTGAGGCTGTATGTGAGATTAATAGTGTAATGGAGACATGATGGTTCACATTGTTTTCAGTTTGTTCGTGACAGATTTGCTTTGTCTTCACAGTTTTTCCTGGCTTTCACTGTAGGGACTTGTAGAATAGTGCCTGGAGTATGAAACCTGAATAAATGCCTGTGAGACAGAGGAAACTCGTATGAAGAATGGTAGAAATTGCATCAGGAGTCACAGTTGTAATCTTGTCTCTGACGTGTTTGCAGGATTTTGTAACATAGAGGATTTCTTGAGCTCTCTGTATCTCAGGTAGTTGCAACTGTCAAAAGCACTTTCAAACTCTGGCTTGATAAAAAGTGCATTAATATCTGTTAGCAGCAAGGAGAAAATTTATGATGACTTGTCCAAATCCTGCAAACTCACCAGTAGCCAGGCCACTGTCTGTGGTGGCAGAGCCTACCTCTGATCAAACGTGCTTTTGGAAATTGTCCCGAGGGGAAAAAACTGTGGAGTGCTGTACTGAGAAGTGTGAATGTAGCTCCACTGAGAGCTACATTTTGAATCACCCTGCCTACTGTGTTTCAGAAATTCTGAGCCATTCATTTTGTGGGAGGAAGTAGTTCTCTTACATGTTCTAAAAAACCCCATCACATTACAACTGGTGCCTTTCAGTCTTTGGCATTGTGACCTATCACAAAATGCTTTCTTGGGTTTACATCCAGGATCAAAGGGCTATTGGATGTAATGGAATTTAAGGCTAATATTTTGGAAAATGTCTGTACCAACATTGCTCCCTGAAACTCCTCTGAGTACAGAAACTAGACTCACACAGAAAACATACTTAACTGGTGTCTCTGTTAGTCCTGAATGTAGTGTTGCCACAGTGGTTATTTTTCTCATCGTGGAAATTATAAATAGAGTTTGAATATTCTTGAGAGACACCAGCTTTCAAAGCAGTCTTACATAGGGTTTGGGTAGAGATGGTTGGTTTTGAGACCTGTGAAAGCATACTTTACTGAGTCCATTCTGTGCGGTACATTTAAATACCGTAGTTTCTACTTTTAAAGTGTTGCAGTTGCTACCAAAAAAGGTGGTTCTGGCAAGAGAAACAGCAACAGAGTAAGTAGAGTGAAAGGAGATTGACAGGAAAAGTATAAGGAGGAGGGTGGGGGAAATAGTACGATTGTAGTTTGAAAAATTAGTCTTGTAACGTGTCATTGTAATTCCCAACTGACAATTAAACAGCACATATCTGCATAAAGGATTAGTAACACTGGAGGGGAATGTTCAGGATCTTGAACAGCACTTCCAGTATATAATTTGCAAATGGTTTGATGGATACCTGCCTCACACACTCCATAAGTCACCACATCCCAGTGCTTAATATAATTAGTCCTAGCAAACACAGACCTCCAGCTCTTTAGGTAACTGGCTATGACTTTACAATATGTTGCATTAATAGACTTAAGAAAGAAAAAGGGATAGCCAGCCGGACAAATTACGCTGTTTATTCCTCCTTGTGTGTCAGGGTTCTGTGCCAGCCCCCAGGGCTGTAGTGGCTGGGGCTGAAGCAGGCTCCCCTCTGGTGATGAGAGAGGTCCAAGGTGAAACAGAGCAAGTGATTCACAGAAGGTTGTGCAGGGCTTGCAAAGGCAGGAAGTAAGAGCCTGAGGAAAATGCAGAGGTAAATTCAAAACAGTGCACTTTGAGCTCTCTGTAGCGATATCACTTATGTGATACCTTTTCTTTTAGTGACAGCTCACTTTTGATAGGATTAATAGATGCCAAATAAGCTTCTCAGGTGATCAGCATGGACCAGTTACAGTAACAGCATCTTGAGTAATCTGGATGTGAAAAACATTGATGAGGGAATTTCAGGACAGAAACCCTCTTTGATCTCAGACAGCCAGGACTTCAGCTTTGCAGGCTTTATTGAAATCTGCTGACTTTCAAAGGGATACGGAGCATTGTGCTAAATGAGCATATATGTCACCTCTGGAAGGTTTGCTCCAAGTTTGGCAGTGTCCTTCCCACCGCTGCCATTGCTCAGATGCACCAGCTACTGATATTAGAGTCGTGTGAGGAAATTACTGCCTCGAAATTCTGAAGGTCAGGACGAAGCTCCCAGCTTTCCTTCAGATGATCTCTGTCGAAGGACAGCTGTGTTAAACTTTGCATGTCTCAGGTACTTTGTAAAGAAATATAATAGATGATGATGGCAATTCCTTTATGCTTAAGTGTAGAGCTTCTCGGGAAAGCACCACCTCTAAATTTGGCTCAAATCTCAGGCACACCATACAGCTGATGGGTGCTACCAGGATGTAAATAAAGATCAGCACCACTTCTGAACTCTCTTATTTTATAAAGTAGTGTGTGGTTTAGCCTTTTCATGGGCTTTGTTAGCTCTTGACAGACAAAGATTCTGCTTCACTCAGTTCACATGTACCACTCCAGTTATTAAAGGGCACATTGAAAAGTTGCCATTGCAGCATTGCTTAAGCTGAAAAGTGTTGTCAGAATTACTTTGTAAAATACAAAGTGAATACAAAGCCTTCTCATTGTTGAAGCCAGGCAATGAGTTCTGAATTGTGTTGAATCTCATGAGCTGTCTGATATTTGCACAATTTTCATTTAGGTTATGAAGGCATCATTGTGGCTTTCAAAATTATTTGGACACTTCCATTTTCCTGGATGGTTGCTGTTGCTGATTCTGTGCATTTCAAATGTCTTTGAATGGTTTATGAAGGGTAGAAGAACTTCAAATCAAAACATAACTTTGATGTATATTTAAAGGTAGAAAATTAATACACAGATTCTGCTATGGAGGAAAAGAGTGTTTCCTTCACGTCTCTACATATCTTATATCACAGATATATATGAGGACTCATGGATAGCTATTTTTTATAGTACATGAAGGGAGGAAATATTTTTATTACTCTGTAGGTGACAGAATTCACCAGGTGAGGAAGTCGAAGGTGGACCTAGATTCTGCTTCCTGCTCAGAAGGTGCTCACCAGCTGGTGTTGAGTAGGTCACTCTGGCTTTGCCTTTTTTGCCCTGAGAGAAATGCAATCCCTACCTTGATAAAGCTCATATATATATATATATATACACACACACCCCCACATATATATACATATATATAAATACATATATAATATAAATGTGTGTGTGTATATATATATATATATATAATTTTTCACTTGCTGTCATACAGACCTGGAGTGTTTAAATAAAAACTATGGATGTGACAGGCTCCATATGGGAAATCAGGGTTTTGGGAGGCTCCAGGCTCTGATAATCTTACTGTGTCTTGAATGATGAACAACAGATACACCATCCCCTTAACTAGGTCAGACATTTTAAAACTTTTTTCCTTCTGCATCCTCTGTAAGGATCAGAGTCCAGAGCCTTGTCTCATCTACCAGAAGTAGGGTGCGTCCAGTCTACTTTTCTTTATTATCCTTACTATGTGCCTGTGTGCTCTGTGCCTTATTTTGGCCAGATTTTGAAGAAGGGCTTTCCAAGGCAGAAAAGCATGTCACTTTTTTGTGCCCACAAGGTAGGTCTATGGTCAGAAAGGCATCAAAATGGCTCAGATTTTTCTTCCCTGTGTGCTGTAACATGGGAAAACAGTGGGATGGTGGGGACAGAGAGCTGGGGTTTCTGCCTTCAGATTAAAAACGCCACACTGCAGACTTTTAAAAGCTGATTCACACTGCAGTGGTGTGTTTTTTCCATGGTCAAGGCAGTGCAGTTGAACCTAAGAGACACCTGTGGGGAAAGCAGCCTTTCCTGTCCAAATGATTGTCAGGTAAAATCTGAAAAGAGCTCACTGGAAAATTCCTTAGTGGAGAACATAGCAGATGGGAAATCTTGATCAGAGAAAAACCAAAACATAAAAATAAAGCCTCGCATTTAGCGAAGGGAAACACCTCCTCCGTAGTAGCTGTCTTTAGCTGCTAGATTTCATGGGTTTAATAATTTTTTTAATAGTGAAGTAAAAATCTAAAAGCTACTTCTTCTGATTAACACATAGACGTAATCGTACATTCTGATTAACAGACTGTCTCAGGTTTGTGTCTGGGGCTGGCTGATTTGGTTGAAATTGGACAGCTGATACAATAAACTGTAAAAATTCTCCTATAATGAGATTTTTCACAAGTAGCCTCATCCATTGTGACGGGATTTCTTAAATCATAGCAAATCCTGTTCATGGAATCAGATATGGGTGTACTTACACAAATGGCAGTCCCTCCTGTTCTTTCTGGGAGGACCTGCAAATGAAGTTTACAAAGATGCACCTGGGGAGCCAGGCCAGGAATGAGAGCTTTATATAAGTGAGAATTTGGATTCTGCAAGTAATTTCCTTTTAGCAGGGCTCGTAGATATAGAGTGAACTAACTTATATCCTGCGTGTTTCATCCTCCATGTTTCAACTAACTTCCATTGTTACAACATATATAAGAGAAAATCAGCATGTAACAAATGTGAATCTTGCCCTTCAAGTTAGAAGTTAGTAAGAACTGGATCATTCTGCAGATGTGCTTTTTTGTATCGAGGAGGTTGTTATTTAAGCATTATTGATGGAACCTCCCAAATTCTGTTATTTACAGAAATTTGCAGGAAAGAAGACTTAGACACTATGTGGTGGGAAAAAATTAGCTTAATCAGAAAATGCTTTTAACTGGGGCTCTGTATTAGCCAGAATGTCCTCAGTAGTGAGCAGCTTCTGTTAAGGCAAGCCAGAGAGCATAACTGCCTTACCATGCTTTTCTGATGGCTTTCTCTTGATAAAAATACCTTTTGCCTTTAGTAGCAAAGATTCTGGCAAATCTAAAGAGATCTGGGGTGGGGAACCAGGTGCTAAGTATCCTTATTGCTTCTCCGTGAAGTGACTCTTTCTAATCCTGTCAGAACAGCAACATATTGGTTGTTTGGCTCTTTTCCCTATTTGACATATATGTAAGACAAGCAGAAAATCTTCTTCTTTCCTCATTTAAAATGACTTGCTCTCGCTAGTGCACCATCTTCCTAGAGGGGGTAAAATTTTCCGTGGTACCAAAACCCACATAACAAATCTTCAGAGCCGCTGCGCTGGCACAGCGCTGTTTTCCAGAGCACAAAGGCTCGCTCCTTTCAGGCACAGATCTCACAGGTCTGTTCTGCTTTAATTCTAGCTGAATAATTGACTCCAGATGCTTCTATGGATTCATCTTGAGCTGAGCACTGCCCTCAGAATAAATGCAGCATTTACGGCCTCCGAGAGTCTGCAGAAAGTAAAATGCTTCTGCCGTTATCATTACTGTTGGGATTTATTAGACTGCTGCTTTTATGCCTGATAATTAAAAAACCTGCAGCGTCAGGGGATATTGCCACGGGTCTGAAATAAATTAATTCAAGCTGACATCAAGATTTAAATGAGCTTTGCTTTTTCTTATGACAGGGAGCTGTACCATCTCACTTTTTAAATTTTTTTTTAAAAAAAATAGCTGAGTTAGTCTGAGTTTGCAGTAGAAAAATATTTTTTTTCCCAAGAGATAATAAGCTCCTCCCATGACGTGAGTTGCCTAGCTTTCTACTTTTCCAAAAGAATCAAAATTTTTGGTTATTTTCCTCCAGTTATCCCTATTTTTATAACTTTACAGTGAAAGATCATAAAATACTTAGGCTCTTTTAACTAGTTTACACAAAGCCTCTGCAAGATCTCATTCCAGGTTCTGTGTTTCCTTTGATGCCAAGGATTTAGTTGTGTGTAAAAGTACCATGTCTAAATGGCTTTTCTGTGTATTTACAACCTCTTTGGCCTCGTTACAAGAAGGGTATGAGAAATGTTAATTTAGGATATTTAAAAATCCACAGTGGTGCTGTCAGAGGAAGGAAAAACCACCCTGAAACCAAACTTGCCTTTCAGAGTCAGCATGCATATATCTAGTGGGATCATGTGGTCCTCGTTTAGCTTATATAAATAAATATGAACTATAAATAAATATTCACTAACATCATCTGTGAAATTTACTTGATGTTATTATGTCAATACTGTTTGTGCTTCCATAATTGAAGTTAAAATGAATTAAATGTTTGAAGCACAGCTCCACAAGAGGGGTACTTCACAAGAGGTATCCTTCATATTGCTGCTAAGATTAACAAATACATCTAGGGGCTTGAAGTAAATATTCTGAAAATTTTATAAGTATCTTAATTAATTTGAATTTAATCTAATTTCAAAATAATTTCTCTCCATAAGAGAGTATAATGACAGAACAGGGCAAGCTGTTCAGACTTCCCGTTTCACTAAATCACTGAAGTCTTTTGTTACATATGGGGGATTTCCTCTCACGACACGGTTTTTCTGCCATTCTCTATAATGAAAATTTCTTTTTCAGCAGGGAATTAAGACATAATGTTTCACTGACAAAAACTCTTAAAATCCCTTTGCTGTCTCAAAATTACTTTCCCTGTACTCTTCTGTTTAGCAGGACAGTCTTTTAAAATGCACATTACTCACTGATCTCTTGAAGGGAGTGGATCTCAATGCTTTCTGAGGCAGTCAGCAACTTTGAGCTATCCCTGCTGTGTTCAGTATCAACGTATTCATCTTGCATTCCCAAATGAACCACAACTTTCATTGTGCCACAGTACGGTATGAGTAGGAATGAAAAATATTCTTTAAAAATCTTAAACCTGGGACCGTGAGCCTTATAGGCCTGCAGGCTACGATTGGTACTGCTTTTAGCTGTTTATGTAATTCTGCCTTACAGGTACATACCTTAATGTAGCTGGATCTGAGATGTAAATTGACCTTTTGGTTTGCTGGGGTTGGGATAACGGACACAAATTCGCAGATTTTTATTGTTTTTTTAACCTAAGTTTACTTGTGCAGAGTCTTGACTGCAATGCTAGATTGAAATAGGCTTAAAATTTAAACCCAAATGTTGAAATTATAGAAGGGGTAAAAACATTCCTAGATTTTTGGAGACAATTTTGGCAGTTCATTTCCCAGTAAAAAATACTAGGAATTCCAGCTTGTAAATAATAGTTCAGATACTGAGAACACTCAGAGCAAATGAACAGACAAGTAAATGAATGCAAAGAAAAATGTAATGTACTCTGCAGAGAAATTCCTTTCTTTATGATTTTGTGCTTACACTGGATACCAGCTAGTTAAAACTTGAGCCATTTTCCCAGAGACCTTCTATTCGTCATTAGTCTTTGATTATATTTCCTCGGTAACATTTCACTTTTCTGTTTTCCCATTCACTAGCTTTACCTTGAATATAAGAGCTGATTATTATTGAGAAAAGATACAGTTCAGGTCAATCTTAGTGGTCTTGGTTACTTTTACCAACATTATATTTTATCAGCTGATACAGTAGATTTACTCTTTGCATTGGTAGTGATCTAGTTGTCTTTCTTTGCTCTTAATGCTTCTTAAAAACATTTTTAACATTCTGTAGAATCTTGAAGGCTGCAAAAAGAAAATCACTTGGATCGGTTAAACACGGTCTAATGCTCTAAGTATCTTAGTGACACAAAGGTGTTTAAAGAGCATTTTAAGCTGCAATGGTGAACCGCATGAGAGATATGTCTTGCAATGATTAAGAAAGAAGGCTGTGAAGGGATAACTCAAACATATGCATTATAAATTCTTTTTAGTCTGTGATTTCTCACTGGTTTGCCCACAGGACATCTGTCTTATTTTGGTCCCACTGCAGAAGAGAAAAAAAGGACTATCTAGAGGTTAAAGTTGTTTGTTTCATTTGTTTCAGAAGCTGAGAGTAATGTGGTCAATAAGCAAAAAATTGCCCTGGAGGCACAGCTTACATTTCTTTACAGGAATCTTCACAGCTTCTGTAGAAAGAAAAACCAAATGAAGTCTTCCTCTTGTGCTACTAGACTGAGACCTATGTGCATCTTCAGCAATGTCTGCCTCTTTCTGCCAACCTTGCAGGTCTTTGTCACTGGAGGCAAGAGGAGCAGCAGGTGGTTGTTGCCCTTTGGGAGGCAGCCTGAGAGTAAAACACGGTGCTTTGTCATGTTGTTTCTTAGAGATCTGTCAACAGCAGATGACTCAGGCTCTGCTCCTGCCTTTGCAAGGGTGTGTGCTTTAGTGAGCATTTATTTTTATGTAGAGTGTGTTGGCAAAGTCACACCATGCTGCAAAGTCTCTGTAAACTTCGCTGTGGTTTCTCAAAATCGCATCGTTTTGCCAAGGTTTCTTTTTTTGTTTTCATGGAGTGAAAATGCACAAACTTTCTGGTGTCTTTCAGAAGTCGTCCTCCAACACATGCAAGAGCAAAGCATCTCAAGGAAAAAATCAGAAGATTAATGTTCCCATATATGTGAAAAGTGTGGTTTTAGCCTCATCCTTAGAAATTGCAGAACAACATTGATATTTTTTTCAAAATACTTAATGTAAGGCAAATTCCCAGCACAACACACAATTCAAAGAGTTGAAGTTTATCAAAGTAAAGAAGAACAGATGGAGATGTCAGGTAATCTTAAGAGAGTAACAGTTAATTATAAGCCAGTTTACAATATACTTCAGACTTTACCTGCCCACCTTGTGACAACCTGTAATTAGCTAACTTGGTAGGGACACACTTCATGCCACTGGTGAGTATTTTCCTGTCTTACTGCATGTTTTCATTGGTGATGCCAATAAATCCTTTTCGGATCATTGTACCCCTTTCGTGCTTAGAAGCTAATTGCATTACAGGGTATATTTATCTTTCTCTACACTTAGAAAGCTGGTTTCAGCAAGGGAGCCACCATATAAGGGTGTCACACTGCCTTGGAGCCATATTGCTTTCTGTTCTAATTCTGCCTGCTTTTTCAGTGTGTTTTCATTTGCTGTAAAAGCATTAAAACAGCAGCAGGTGCTGGGATACAGCAGAAAGCAAGAGTCTTGTTTCTGTTTCAAGCACATTTTTCCCTAATTTCTATTCTCATAGGGGGATCAGGGATTTATTTGGTTGTAAGATGTACTGTGTGAGGCAATAAAACCTGGTATGCTTATTTGGCTGCAGCCTAATTAAAATCTTGGAGTACATTGCTGTAGTGGAGCCATCCATGTGCTGTGGTTAAGAACATCCATCAAGGCTTTGGTAGATCAGATTGGCCTGCATATTGTTCATAGACTTTCGGCTTTTCTGTGCAGAAATTATCTCCTTGTACTTTTTTTTCTCTGTTGTCAGGCATGGTAGGGCCTTAATGTGGATGGACTTGCTGCAGAAATCCTGTGTGATATTGAATAGCAAATTCTAGTACTGTTTTCCTTCTGGAAGGTGGCTTGCTTTCCTCCTCACAGTCTGCTGTGGAAATTTCCTTTAAAGCCTGAAAATCAAGTTATAACCTTAATTAACACAGAGCTGGGAGTTGTTCCAGCATGGATTATTTGATCATGTGAGTGTGGCTTCTCTTGTCTTTGCAAGCCAGGCTGAACTCAAGATCCTTTTACTGCTCCTGATGATCAATTAAGTGTTAACCCCAAAAGGGAGAATTTAGTAGTGGGAGAGATTTTCCTTTTCTGAATTTAAAGGTGACATTGGAAACAGTAGACCATATTGAAGTTTTAATTAAAAGTATTGCCAACTTTTCTTTAAATTTTACTATCTAGGTTATCAGTTGTAATCATCTGTTTCTAAGGATGTTTAATCAACAAGCACAAGATCGATACCACTCTAACATGAAAATGTATTAACAGGATCTTTTGTGTGTTTATAGTGCAATTATGTAATAATTTAAAATAATAAATATGTATGTCTGTAGTTATATATGTGTGTGAGAGGTAATTTTAAACAACATTTGTTGCATACACATACCAAATCTCCTTTCCTAAGTCACGTGAGCTAACATGGAAGCTTCATGTCGGCATTAGTTAATGAAACATACCCTGCATAAAGAGATATTTATACAATTTCCTGGCCCAAAGGAGCAATTTGAATACAACACGTATGCAACATATGGTTATTTTAAATAGTGGTCAGACATGGTCTGAGCTGTACTTCTTCAATTTCCAGACATTATTTGTTGAATATTTTATCTTAAAGCAATTGGATTTAAAATTTAATTCCAAAGGAGGCCTGCAGTTTTAGAGATTTATAAAGAATAACCTTTAATTTTGTTTCTCGAAGACCTCTTTAAATATTGCTGTCCTCATGGGTGTTGCACTTAATTTTTTTTGAGACATACAACAGTATGACTATGGGTAGTTCTTCCAGAGAACTTTGTATAGAGGAAAGTATGAAAATGTACAGTTTCATGCATATGTTGTCTTCTAGTAGAAGAATACTCAGTTGTGATCATCTTTTTAATACTTTTCTATGATACTGGGCAAAACGACCCACCTACAGGTAGAACAGTGCATGCACAGGCATTTTAAAAACCTGTTGGGACTAGTACTGTGAAATCTCCGTCCATGCTTCTCCTCTCTTGCTGGCAGGTTGGGCTTGTGTCTAGAGTAACTGAGCTTTTCTTTTGCTAGAAACTAGTGTTCTGACAGAGTGCTGCATGTCCAGAAATCCTGAGGAACTTTGTTTTGCCATAACCAAGTATGCCCATTCCTCTACAAATTCTCCTAACAAACTAGCCACAGTAGTCTGCTTTGTAGCGTGGGAAAACCAAAATTTAGTCTGGGTTTGTTCTTTGTGGTCTCTTACTTGCTTTAATTGTTTACACAACAATATTGACCTGAAAGTGCAAATTTTAACTATACTGAAGTAAAATTCATGTGTGACTTAAGAATATGGTGGACTTAGAGCATACAGAAGGGAAACCACAACTTCCGTTTTCTTACTTTGTTATTGATCTGTGTTATGAAATTCATCTGTTTTGGAAAACATCATTTTTTTGCCTTTGCCATCTTACTAGGATTTTTAATGTTTTGGGTTTTTTTTTTCCTCCAGGAAGTTACTCTACATAAATTTCCCAGACTTGCTTTTCTTTCAATTCTAGTTTGACAGTGTTGTGTTTTGAAGTGTTGCCATGATGTGCAGATTATAAAAGGAAGCCAGAATTGCCGTAGCCACGGGTTTTAGTGTCTGACTTACTGCATCTTAAGACCAGTTCCTATACAAACATTGTCATCATAGTACAGAAGTCAATATTTTAGTTTGTAAGATGCATTATAAATCTAGAATTACTGATTTCTCAATCAAGTCCACCTAGGAATAGTGGAATTTTTACTCTTCAGAAATACAGTTTTCTCTTTCTTTTTTTCACCAAGGGAGGAGCAAGCACTAAATATTTTTATTTAATAATATGCTGAAATCTGTCAGCTTATATTTTAAGAAAGTTAGAATGCTTTAACATTGGTAAATTAAGAATTTAAGGTACTTTTCTTCCTTTGCTTAAAGAATTCTGACACTGTCAGTGTCTGTATGTGTCTGTACCTTTCCTGTATTAATAGTAGATTGCAATATCTTTATAAATTGCATTGTTTCACTCTCCTTTTGCAAATTTCTCTGACTTTTGTGTCAGACTACTTCTGTAAAGTAGTATCCTCTACTTTATATAATGAAGTCACAGTTACATACTTGCCTTCAATTTAATTTCTGCATGTTCACTTTTAGTGGGATTGAGGTAAATGAGTGCAGTTCACATGCCAGAAGGTGGAAAGTAGTGGAATATGCACAGCAGCTGTCACAAGGACACAGGATATAAAGGTGAATTACCACAGCTTATTAAGGAATTAATTACTTGTCCCATTTAAGTCTTAAGACTGGAATTACATTCTTCAATTTGATGCAATCTGTTGTTGGCAGAAGGAGAGAAAGTACACCAAGAAACCATGGGGAGATATTTGCATACACCTGCACCAGCTGTAGTTGGGTCATTGGAAGTAAACTGTGCTGTTTATGTACTGAAGCACCCGCAAATCACAGAGTCATTGAGGCTGGAAGCAACCTCTTGGGCTCATCTTGTGTAGCCCCACTGTTCAAGCTAGAGCAGGTTTTCCCTGAACATATCCAGCCAAGCTTTTAGTATCTTCATGGAGAATCCATAATCTCTCTGGGCAGCCTGTTCTACTGTTCCACCACCCTCAAATGGAAAAGAAGTGTTTTCCAGTGATTAGATATAATATTTTGTGTTTTCATTTGCCTCTATTGTCTTCTGTCCTATCACTGGGCATTACTGAGAAGAGCCTGGTTCCCTGTTTTAGATTTCCTCCTATCAACTGTTTATGCACATTGATAAGATCCCTCCACTAGTCTTCTTTTCTCCCTTATAAAGAATCTCAGGTCTTCCAGCCTCTCTTCATCTCCCATAGATCGTCCAGTCCCTTAATCATCTTTGTGGTCTTGCCCTGGACTTCTCCAGTAAGTCCTTATCTTTCTTGTACTGGGGAGCCCAGAACTGGACGCAGCATTCCAGATGCATCCACATCAGCCCTGAGTAGAGAGGAAAGATCATGTTCCTCAATGTGCTGATGATGCTTATCATAATGCAGCTCAGGATGCTGTTTCACCTTTTTTTTTTTGCTACAGTGTTGTGTTGCAGGCTTATGGCCAGCTTCTTTTCCAGCAGGATCCCCAAGGTCTTTCTAGGCAAACCTGCTTTCCAGCCAGTCAAATCTCAGACTCTCCTGGTGATTTCTGCTTTTGCATCAAGCCAGCCATCTCATTGAGGAAGGCAATGAGGTTGGTCAGGTATGATTTCCTCTTTGTAATTCCATGTTGACTACTCCCTTTTTGTCTTTCATGTCTTAGGAAATGCTTTTCTCCATCACCTTTCCAGGGATTGAGGTGAGGCTGACCAGCCTGTAGTTCCCTGAATCCTCCTTCTTGCACTTCTTGAAAACCAGAAAAACATTTACTGCCTTCCAGTTTGGGGGATGAAGGCTGAGTATGTAGTACTAAGGATATGTGTTTAAAAACATAACTGAAAGAATTCTGCGTGATTTTGTTCTGGAATTAATGTAATAAATTATCGATGCACTCGAGAAAGTTGTTGGAAAACAGGTAATTGAATTCCTGTTCCATGAGGACGGCATGTGTGGCTGTTCTCCCGCTGAGTCCTCCAAGTACTGTGGCATATGCTCGTTAGGGTTGCCTGAAGAACTGCTTCAGGTACACATTGGTGGAAGTCTTGTTTTGCGTTTGCGATGCCTGAAGTGGCACTGGTGCTGCCCTTTAAAAATGTAGATGTAGGTCTTTTGGAAGACTTTACTGCATTTAAAGTGGCATTTATGGAGGATGAAAACCTGTGCTTTAAAAGGACAAGAGCCCTGCGGCTTGGTGTCCAGAATAGCCAGGATCTTGATCAGTTGTCAGCAGTAGTTCATGTGCAGTGCCACGTTCTGCACAGAATTTGCCCTGCCAGTTTGGGAGCTACTGCAGACACCCATACAGTCTTCTGCAGGGCCAGATCCTTTCTCAGTTGCTAATGGTGTCTGCCCTCAGCTGCATTCTTGAGCTGCACTTCTTGTCCAGGGTTTGCTCTGGTAAAGGCACTGATGTTTATAGAGCCTTGAAAAACTGCAGTAACTCTTGTCTCTCCTGGCAGAGCAGTAGCTGGTAATCAGGGTATGCTTTCCAGTCCCTGTGTCCGGGGGCCTTGCTTTCTTCTCTTAGCAGCAGTTCTCCATGGTATTATTTCTAAAAGTGCTTGTGTGGCCTCGATTACAGCAGTTCAGTACAGTGACATTGTCGTCATGCTTTATTTTTAAAAATGACAGCAGCAAAACAGAAATACCAATTTAATGTCACATTCACCATGGGAGATTCAGTCTAGTGGAGAGAACAATGGCCTGACAATCAAGGGGTCAACCTCTATTTTTGGTTTGCTCGCTGACTGGCTGCATGGCCTTGGGCAAATTGCTTTCACCTCTCTGTGCTTCTGCTTTCCCTCCAACTCCATGCCTGTCTTTTTCATTTAGATGATTAGCTCCCGTAGGCGAGGAATGCCTCTTGTTTGTACAGTTCTCTGTGTTTTGTGGAAGGCCTTGGGGTCTCCAACCCTGTAACAATAGGGATTCACATCAGTATTACCACTTATCTCTCATGTACAGACCCGAGGAGCCTAATTTTCACAAAGGGATGGATGTTCCTGGCCCTTGTGTTAATAGCATACAACAGGGAGATATAATGAAAAGAATCTTCTATTTTTGGTGTGTCAGACCTATCACATCTCCAGGCCTGAGATCAGGACTCATGCAAGTGTTGTTCCTGCTGATGCTGGGGTCACTCGCACGGGAGTGTGGTGTGTCCTCTGCTTGTATGGATAGCCCAAGAGTGAGATGTGCTCAGTCAGCACGTGGCGTGTCAACCAGCTGGCCCTGCATATCTGCAGGGTATGCTCATGCTCAGGCCTTCAGCCATATATCAAGTTTTGGAATAGTTGACTCCCGGTATGATCTGTCTGCATTGCTGTTTGGAGTCTGGAGTAGCCAAAGATCTTACACATGCTTAGAGATCCAGATCTACAGGAGCTAAGAGAGAGAACAGTCAGTACTGTCCTCACTCAGGGCTGGTTGGAGCCATGCACTACTGTGCCTGCATGTGGAAACAGACCAAGATACCCACTGTTAACTAGCTGCTGTAAAGGTAAGCAGCATATTAATGCCTTGAGCTCCTGATTTCCCTAGTTAGAGTCATTCAGCCTTGAGGGAGTGCTCTTCTTTTGAAAGATTGTTCAGCAATTGTGTTTGCCTTTTCTCACAGCTGTCACCAGAGCAGGCACTGCCTGTTGCGCTGACATTTGTGTGTCACTCCCCTCACAAGCCCCTTCCCCAGCCAGAAATGTCCCAGCCAGACTCTGTCGTACACTAACGTCACACTCATGGTCTCACATTACTCGCTGTTCCTTCCTTGTAAGTTGTCAGTTGTTTGTATTTAGTGACAGCATGATGTCATTAGGGGGTTTCTTCTTCACATGCTGTGTGATGTTGCTGGCAGTCACGATTTTATTATGGATCTTGTCGTGATTTCCCTTAAAGCTTCAGTTTCTACAGTAATGGATAGCTCTGGCTTCTCTCTTAAAAATAGTTGTGATGCTCAGCTCTTTAGAGCTGAAAATATGATTCTAAAATGCTAGAATATTGAAGCAATAAGTAAAAATACATCAGTTTGTTCTATTTCTTATACGCTGAGTTTTTAAAAGGTCAGGATTGACAGAACTAATTACATAATGTAGGGAAGAAATTATAACCTGCTGCCACCCACTGTCCATGCCATTTTAGTGGTACTGAACACCCACCTCTCAAAGTGGAGGATACACTCCCATGATAGATCCATATATCATCTCTTGTCGTGGCAACAATACAGGCTGGGATGTGTTCATCTTCCAAAGCATAATATGACTGTGATGATTTCACCAAATACATGTTCAAAATGGACAAGTATTATAATAAGATGTGTCAGTGTGTTTGTAATTTGCATAGGAATTAGCATATATAAACCACATGGGGATGAAAATTCTCCCTGAAACTTCTCTGAGTTATTATTACTGGATTACAAAGTATAGTCATTACTATATCATTGTGAATACTATTAATATAATAACCATTACCATTGCTTTTTTAAAATAACTGGTTGTAAGCAATATTGTTGTTTTAAAGCTATGGGTGAGGGAAAATTGGGGTCATATCCCTTAGGGCTGGTCGTTAAAGTCAGCATGGACAAGAGACTGTAGTAATTTAAGAGTTAGAGTTCCCTTGTAAAGTCTGCTGTTAGCAATAATATGTATGAAAGCAAACATTTCAACTCCTGCTGTTTAATGCAAAAGGTGCATTTGTAGTCAGGTGCTGGGGCTGCCTGTGAGATTACATGTGGGGGAGGCCTAGGATCCAGCCCCAGGGCTGGAGGAAAGTGCCAGAGCCACATACTGTACCTCAGCTCAGCCCCTGGAGCTGCCCAGGAGCTGCAGCAGGGGATGCCAGATGAATAACCCTCATGCTCAGCCTGAGGCTCAGCAGGTCTTTTACACTCCACTTACACGATGGCTGGATGAGCCTTGCATGTATCTGATGAAAGTCTGCCTGGCACGTGTGCTCTGTAGATTTGCTGGCTATTTGTACATGCAGAGTAATTTTTCATCTCTGTGGTCACTTAAATTACTGTTCAGTAATGGGCTGTAAACAGGACTGTCTAAGCACCTGCAAGGGTTAATGTCTTAGCTGTTTGTTCATCATCAGAGGGGAGAAAATACTAAAGAATACATGGGGAAAATGATATCTGTAAATTTTACCAAAATGTAAAAAGTGGCAGATGAATCTTGATGAAGGGTAGTAGCAAGACTGATTTTGCAACTAGATTTCAGACCAAAGATATTATCTCACACCATATTGCTGTTTGTCTCAAAATGTACATCACGTTACAGGAGCCGTAGCCGGGAGGTGTTGATATTGCTATGGGAAATGTAATATTTTGCATTCCCTAACATTGGTTATTTTAGCCAACTCCATGTTAGGTCTTACACGGTATCTCAGAGCCTTAAAATCTTTGGTGTGCCTATTCCTGTCTGGGACCCCTGTGAAAGAGGGACATACAGCATGCCTTAGCTGAAGAGAGAAGCAGCTTCCCGAGCCTTTTCTTCCCTTGCTTTCCCTGACACCCCCTCCTTCGCTTATACTAGCACTTGAGAAATCCTCTTGTTATGCCACTGCAGGCTGTTCCGCCGCGCGCGAGCTGCGTGTGCTGGGGAGAGAAGCGCTGCTGAGAGGAGCTGCATACACTGCGACTTCCCTCCAGCAGAATCCTTCTGTCCACCTGCAGCGTAAGAGTTCAGCTGGGAGAGCTGGGAATGGGGGCATTTCTGTTTCCCCCACGCTCTGCCTTCCTTCTGAAATCCTTACAGCTCTTCACTTCACAATGAGGAGTACATGTGCTATGAATAAAATATTAGTGCAAAGTGGGGAATATACTTTAGGGGTGTTTATCCGGAAAGGAATATGAAACAAAGCAGGAATAGAACACAGTTACTACTTCAGGTAAATCTGCTTATTGCTTTATTTTTTACCATTTGTAATGATGATACCCATATCTTTGTCATGCATGATAGTACAGTGAGATTATTTCATTCCTTGTGTTGTGCATCACTGTCCTTGCAATGCAGTTCTTTCAGTTCATAACATTAGTGGGTGATTTAATCATAGGACTGGGAGTACCTTGCAGTATTGAATGCTGAGATGCAGTGAACATGACAAAAATTTTAAGTTTTGGTTTTCTGAACTTGTGACAAATGTATCTCTGCACAATATTTATTTGGACTATGTAGGGGGAGCATTGATTTTCTTGAAGATGCTTTGATTTATCTTTACATTTATGTTGACCTTAAATAATGTTTTGAAATAGCTTAGTCCCCAAATGCAGACTTTAAAAATCAAATCTGGCATCAGAGAGGCTTACATGAATAAAATAATTTTACTACTTAAGTTTGTGAGTAAGTATAGGTGTTTAGTCAGTGTTTATTGGCACTGCTAAAATCCCAAGCAATGCAGTGCTGTGTGACTGCCTAAGGAAGTGGACACAGCCATGGACATGTAGATGTTCTGAGAGCTCACTGATGCAAAGTAAACTACTTATTGATTTAATGATGTTTTGATGATCCACAGCGTTCTCTGTAACTGATGTAGGACATGCTTCTTTCAGCATTGCATCTATTTTTCTGTATTGACAGTGTTTGACAAACATTCTGTAAGTGTTCCTGCATATGTTCTCTCTTAATGCCTTTTAACTATGTTCTAGGAAGCAGCAATAACATTAAACACTGTTTTCTCCTGCAGCAGGCATAACACAGGTTTTACAAGCCTCAATGCGAAGCCTTGCCAGATGCATCACAGCATCTGTGTTGTGACGCTGGAGAAGTGGTGTGTTATCCCACTAATGTAGGGGGAACCACCACTTCCGAAGTGAGCAGAAGCTGAAACATTATTACACTGCATGTACTTAAGCATAGGTAATGGCGGGATAATTCTCTCTGCTGTGTTCTGTCTTGCCAGCTGCAGCAGCTTCAAAATCTTGGATGTTTATTTTTATTGTAGGATGGACAGGAAAAAAAAAAGAAGTTAGGCATATTCAAGTAACTGATTGTTTTGGTTCATTGTGAAACATATTCCTGTTCTTCTATAAACACAGCTTTAAAGTATATAATGTCTCTCTTTCAATTATGATCAATTTAAACAGAGAGAGCATGCCATTAGAGACTGTACCTTGGGCTTGTTGCTGCTGAGTTGTTCCCATCTCTGCTGCCTGTGCTATGGAGATGATCTGTGTACTGTTTGTAGAAAATCGGGCTGTGAATAACTGATAGATATTCATAATGCTGGAAGCAACAGACACTGTAGCTCTGGCTGTCAGTAGAAAAAGTAGCTGCAAAGATATTAGATTCTAGCCTGGGGATCCTAGTTTTTGTAATAATAAAAACTTCTGTGGAGTTTCCTCCCTTGATATCCAGTGTGGAAAAACAACTCTGTTCTGACTCTCCTTTGCCAGGAGGCTAATGAGAAATTTCTGCCATCCCTGCCAATGCTTCTGCAATTAAAAGGGAAGGCCCTTGTAATGGAAAAATATACATGAGCTGTTAGAGTGTGCAGTTGGAGGGGAAGGCTGAGGGAGAGACCAAGAAACCAGCTGTACCTTTATACGCCGAGGTTAGCAGCAGGGGGACTTCTTTGAAAGGATGTGAGGTCCACTTGTTTGTCCATATGAATTTTTGGCTTCTGGGTGGGAGCCACAGGCAGGGTATAGGAGTTTGGAACAACCTGCCGCCTGCCTTCCCAAATTTTTAGCAAAATAATATTTAGCACACCCACCAGAGTATGACTCTACTTCTGTGGCTCCACACTGTATGTGGTTGGATATTCAGTCTCTCTCAAGCGAGAAACTAAACACAAGGATGTGGCAGCACATTCCACTAAAATTATTGTCTTTGTTGCACCTTTACAAGCAGTTGTGCAGGTGTAGGGTAACACGTGCACCAGATTTGAGGTGATTTTAGTTGCATGCATTGACATGCTTTCTTAATGTCTGAGTTGTCAGGGGAGTGTTAGATGCAGTACAGAACAAAAGGGCTTGCACTGTGCTGTAAGGTGCAAGCAAAGATAGAACAGAGTAGTAGGGAAAACAAAGGGGCCAGATTTAGTTGCTGGTGTATTACGAGCATGGATTTACCCTGGAAATGCCTGGGAAATGTCTGCAGTGGTGCAGGGTGATGGCAGGTGTCTTTGGAGCTGAGCTCTGACATATGCTAAGCCTTCTTTCCACCTGCTCCTTCCTTCCCCGCTTACGGAGTGACTTTATGCAGCCTGTCCTTGGCGTTCAGTCATGTGCAAAGTGTAACAGCCTGGTCAGCAGCCAGGTCAGTCAGGTTTGTCTTGCTGGGCCATTCTCCACTGTCTTCTGACACATCGTTGGACCTGGCCTCTGTTTTCCATATAAAGCTTCCCTTGCTGAACCTTCACTCTTGGGAAGCCTTAAAGGCTTGAAGAAGGCCAGTGAGGAGAGAGAAAGACTGCAGGGTCTTCAGTTCCAAGTGCTGACATTTCCCTGTGTAGTGAAGCTGGACTTCTGCTCCTGCCCTGGCTTCAATAGGAAGAGAATGAAAATTGTGATTACATAACTGGTTGCTCTCATATGGGACTTGTTACGCTTAATTCCCCAGTAGCAACCTCGCTTGTCCAGTGATCATCATAATTCTTGGGGAATTACAAAAACTAAAGGTGGGTTTGTGGCTTATGCATGAATTTAGGAAAAAATCATTTGAATCTAAAGAAAGAAGATCTGCTTGGGAATCATAAAATCGATGCAAAGTTACTCTATCCTAAACTTGTATTTCAAAGAAAATTACCAATATACAGAATCTTTGAATACTGGTAAAATAGCAAATGATAGAGCTGCTTTTTTAAACTATACTGATCTGAAAGTGATGTTCGAACACAATCTGGAAAGAAATACCTGAAATATTTTGGGGTTTTCTTATGCTCTCCCATTCAGGAAAGCACTGAACAACCAAAAGTCTCAATAGGTACAGTCGTAGAGGGCCATGTCTCATCATCTGCGTTTGTAAACTGTTTATATAATGTTTATACAATGGCAAACTTAAGGTGCGTTTTCTTTTCTCCTTCCAGTGGGGTTCTCCAGTGTGTCTCCAACTGATAAAATATATTTCACTATATGCGAAGAAGTTAAAAGATACAATAATGCTTGTATATGTATGTTAGAAGAAGCTTATCGTTGATTTGTACAAACAGCAGACTATTTTATGTGTGTTCTTAGAGGAAAATACAAGTCATGCCTACTTTTATGGCTTAACATAAACACACACATATATATAAAATATGAGTGAGAAAAAGACATGGAAGAGCAGTTATTCTGATGGCATAAACAGGGGAGAAAGCCCATCCAGCTGGCTAGATATGAAATCTTATGTCAAATATTATAGCCTTTCACCAGTAGCTGACAAGATGAAAACCTGTTAGTTAATTTCATTTATAAGAGCTGGATAATAAATTTAAAGAAATAGAGGATAAGCACTTTCCCAGTACTCAGTGAAGAATGATGCCAAGAATACAATTAGTTTTGTTACATTGCTCCAGTTAAGTTTATGAATGACGCGGAACACAAAGGTCTCTCCTGCACAGAGCTGAGGTGTATTATAACTTAGTGATTAGTCGCAAACCCATTTCCATATGCCTTGATGTATTGCAATAGACTGTGTCACCCTTAGAGGAGCTAATCATAAACAAACAGTCAAAAGCATTTCAGTCACTTTGTTAGTTGCTCTTTGGATGAGGCTGATGACAGCCCGAAATGCTCCATTGTATCAGACATTAATGGCCTCATTTTACACCCTTACAGTCCATAGCAAAGCCACCAGCACATTCAGAAGTGCAGGTGTTTGCTATTTGCACCATAAAGTGCCTGTTGAGGGCTGTATTCCAGCTACAACATGTGGGTGAAACAGGTAGATGAAAAGGTAAAAAGACATAAAATAGTAACATGATAGTGGATAATTATTTCGTAGTCTCAGTGACCCAGCTGACATTTCTCTCACTTTGACAGAATAACTAGGCTGAATATTTTTAGACACTGTGTTTCTAGTCACTTCGATCCCTCTAAAGGGCTTTCTTTTGGTAAATTGAGGGATAGTGATTTTATTTGTTCATTTTTTCCAGGCATTTTTGAGGTGAGCAGGAAATAACAATGAGCTGCTAATTTCCTTTGGACTCTGAAATAATGTATTCTGTAAGAATTAATGATTTTTATCACAAGCATAGCTCAGAAGTCTCTGTTGCTATACAAGGCTTCTGAGCAGGAAACAAGTACCAGATAATTGCATGTCGTCAGTGTTCGAGTATTAAGAAAAATAAGGATTCCTTACAGCAAAAAAGGAAAACGCATTGATTCACCAAGGCAGAGTTAATGTCTGGGCAAACTACCTTATTAATTATCATCAGTCTTGAATTTTTCCAATGTTCTTTTACCATGAAATGTATGTAAAGCAGTAGCAGTTCTGTTCCAATGAAAAATTATCTGTTTTTCCAATTATAAAAATTTGTGCATACTCGGTTTAAGCTTTTTAATTAAAGAACTGAGCTAGATTATTATCACAGTTAAAATAAGGCATGAAAAGTATTACGAAGCAACTTTACTGAGCTGATAATTGGCTGCTAAACAGGGTCTGTTAATTTTGCAACTGAAATCTTGCTTACATCCCCTTTAGCCCCCTGTGTCCTGGTTTTTCCCTTTTATCGAAGTGGGTAATAGTATTCCCCACCACTGTAATGGAAGTTGGGCTTCCCCGGAAGAAATCATTGTTCAGAATTAGAGGTAATGCTGCCTTTTTATGCTAGTTGCTGGAACATGTAATTCAATCTGCTTTCGTGACACAAGCTTCATCAAACTCGTTATATTGACCTTAGTTTATTCCTGCTGAGGTTCTGGTAGGTAATATTCAAAGTGTTAAATATTACTGCTTCATCCTACTTTAAATGCAACCTGTGATTTTTACCCCCTTTCCCCAACCTTCAGTTTCTTAACACAGAAATTTTGCCTTTAAAGTTGTAAGAATTGTTTTAACGAGAACAAAGAAAAACCAAAACCTCTAACCCAGTTTTATTAGATTTATTCTTTTAATGAGTGCAGCTACATATATCTAATTACAATTATTGAATTCTCCAACCTCCTCTTTGGCCTAGAAAATATTAAGTACACTCCTGATAAATTATTAGTCTCTCAGAAAAGGTAAAACAGCCCTGAAATCTGTAAATTGTTAATTGTCTACAACTTGACTAAATGCAAATTTTCCCCTTGAGACATAGATAGGTGATATTATTACAGTGCTCAAATTTGGTCAATGTGCCAACTCTGCAGAAAACTGAAAAAAAAAAAAAATTCTCTTTTTTGAAGCAGACTAAATCCAGCAGCTGAGCTCTTGGCTGTGGTTCTCAGATCATACCCTGCCCTGGGGCCGGTGCACACAATTGGGAATAAATGGACCTCTGCACTGGATTAGTGTTTTTATGTTTTATAGCCTAATCTAAAAATCTCCCATTCCCTTTCTGCGCTTGAGATGTAAAAGGCATCAGCCCATATCTTGACAAGTGATTTTTGCCTTTTGACATGGCAACTTGCTGCTTCCTTGCTGGCATTAAGAACTGGTTGTGAAACACCATAGGTTCTAGACCATGGGCTGGTTGAAGTCCAGGTCCGTCGTGCAAGCATTATCTGTGCAGCTCCTTTTACGAACTTCTCACTGCAGCTCATGCTTTGTGGCAAAAAAATTCCTCCATATGCTAATTGTGTTTTTCATAAAAAAAAAAAATTCAGTCTGACACATGTTTTTTTTAAAGATCTGTTTCATAGATAATCTTAGTGGATTTGTCTGTAGCTTTTTTCAGTCCCATTCTTCTGTCACGTGTAACTCTCCTTTTTAGTAAGTCTCATTATGCCTCAGTTCAAGGTAAGAGCTGGTCCACTTCTCACTGCCTCTTTCTATAGGTCTGTTGCAACTTTGATTGCTTAACATACCCAGATAAGTCCTCTTCAGTTTCCAAATATGTTTCTGATCGATATCAAGTGTATGTATGAAGGTATTACTTATGTGCATGTTATGCATGCTTTATTCATTCATTTACATTTTTGTTGGGGGTTTTTTTTGTTTGTTTGCTTGTTTCATTTTTTAGGGGTGGGGAGGGAGTGTAATTTGGAAACATTTAATTCACAGCTTGGTGATCTCTATGAGCAATTTAAAATTATTTCTTCCAGTGTGTCGTCTTTCCTTTGGCAGCTATAAAGCTCAGTTCCCATCACACTGCCCCATTTGTTCATGTCTGATCGGTCACTCTGAAGAATATGGTCTGCTCTGGCCAGCACTTGAAAGGAGCTGCTCAGGTTTTATGATGGGACAAGAGACTCGTGTTTCTCAGTGCTGCTGTCACTGAGTGACACTGGGGGTGGCAAAAAGTCTCCAGTTGCCTCCTGAATGGTTAATCCATGAGCTGCTGCTGCTATCCATCTTTAGGGTCCCATCTAGCTTGTAATAAGGTCACTTGCTTAAAGTGATCCTAATTGTGTTTGTGCAGGCTATCGGGGCATTTGAAAAGTGGTGTGATCTCGTAATGGAAGCAAAACGAGCTAGAAAAACAGCTGACTCAATGAAACAGTTGTGTTTGGGTCCTCCTAAAGTTGTATTTTTAGCTTCTGTATAGGGTAATGCAAAATCAGCAAACTTTTCATACAAAAAGTAGGAGAAAGTGTGGGATTCTACTTGATCCTAAAAAAAGATTAAAATAATGTCTGAAATAGAACTTGCAAGAAGGGTTTGGATGTCAAAGGGAAGGCCACAGCAATTAACATCTACTTGTGTCTGACAGCCAAATGCCACAAGTGTGAACAGTTAGTGGCCACTGGAAAGGCCTTTGTTTCCCTGAGAAAAACACAAGGAATTTTTTGTGACACTATTTGATCATAACATGTAGTTTATTTACCTTTGCTCAAAGTTTAAAAAGAAAAAAAAGGTTAAATAAAATATTGAAAGGCTAAATGCTTTTCTTCAACCACAGAGTTAAAAGTAACATGAAAGGCTATACTAGGAAATGATGTTGCTACTTCATCTACCTCCAAAACACATTTATGAAAACAACTGGACAATTTTATACACTTTATGAAAAAGAAATCACAGTTGTGTTTTTAAAGTTAAAAACTAACTGCAGAAAACTGGACAGCGAAGAGAACTGTCAGAACACAAGGAGATTTAAAAAGCCTTTGCCCTTCATGAACAGTTTTATTTTAAATCTTTGCTTCCTCACTTTTCTGACAGCATAGGAATAACATGGTAAAAGTAGAGCATCAGAAGAAATGGTAGGAGTGGAAAAGTTCAGAATGAAAAATCTACAACAAATGGAGAAACCAAAAAGCACTGGACTGTAATGACAAATTATTCTTCTTCAAGAGTGGATTTTTTTTTTATTTTAATAAGTTTTACCTATAAAACCTATACTAGTTGAATTGAAATATAAGATGACCATTTCAGAAGTCTGGGAATGAAATAACTCAGTATTTTCAAATAAAAAGTAGGATTTCATCAAAGAAAAGCTTATTTGAAGGTTGTTTCTACGTTCCCATTGTCAGCGTATACTTTTCTATAGATTTTTACATTATTAATGCCTGTAGGCACTTCTGCTCTGAATATGAGCTCATCATATGGAGAGAGATGAGTGAGTGTGATCTGAAGGGCTCCAGGATGTCGTTTATGGATTCACAGCCTTTTCTTAAGTTTAAGAGCCAATAACACAGTTCTGATAAGGGAAATAGTCTATTACATTTGTTGGTATTCTTCCATGATTTTCTGTAGTACTGTGTCAGTGTGGTATGATTTCATACTCTTCCCTGTTGGTAGCTGAGGAGCGGAAAGTTGGGGCTTTGGTGTTTTAGTGTTTTGTTTTTGGGGGTTTTTTTAAACACTTTGTTAGAGGAAGTGATTGCAAAAATTCCTTTAGCAACAGTTTCCCATTTTGCTGGATGCTTGCAGAGGCCAGTAAACTTTACAGCATAAATCAGAGAGGGAAGAGTTGGTAGCTGACAAAAGTGATTTTTCTTCTGTGAAACAGTTTATGAGCACATTTACTTTCTGGAAGCATAGGTTAATATCCTTTAAATATGCCCTAGAATGAATCTTTCTGAAGAGACACAAAGACAATTGAGGAATGAAGGAAACGTGAAGTGAAGCAAACACAGCTTAAAGCTAGTCCTGCCCTTTCACATCAGGAGCCTTGCTTCAAACTCACTCGAGTTATGTGAAGTTTTGAAGTGCTCTTGACAGATCCTTGTGGTGTTTGGCAGCACTGCTACACAGCGCGCAGGTAATTCAGGAGAAACCCTGACCTGCTGTGTGTCACTTCTGCCTTCGGGAGGCACATTTGTGACTCCTGAACACATCCAGAGTGGGAAGCCTCTAACACATTCATTGACTTTAAAACATGCCTGGGAAGTGGTGTTTTCCTGCCCAGTTTCCATAATGCTCCTACTTGATCCACAGAGTTTCAGTAGCTTAGTAACTTGACCAGACTGGAAGTGTTATGGGAGCAGTAAGACAGAGCTGAGGCAAATTCTGTAGCAAACAAGTGGGTTTAGGGAGAAAGCCGAGGCTGAGATTTTCTAGCTACTAATCATATTAGATACAAAAGGAAATCCCAGTAAGAAGATTTAAAGAGAAGTGGGAATGAACAAAGATTCTGTTTCAGATATTTGTGTGGCCTCTGTAGCACAGTGTTTCATAACATTTTATGTAATTAATGTAAGAAGAAAGGGGTGTTGCTGCTGTTGTTTTAATAAGCCCCAGTTAGAAGAAAGGGCAGGATCTAGAAACTCCATCTGCTGACTCAGTCTGTAAGCCTGTGGGGTGTTTTTTTGGGAGGGAGGAGCTTTGCTGGTTTTAATATCACATCAGGGATGGACACTAAGATTTGCAACTTGTAAGCAAACATGATTCTGTCATTAGGGCAGAGAAAGAGTTATTTTTAACTTTCTTATGCTAATGCTTCTAATGAGCTTGCATACTTGTTGCCTTTTCTTTATCATTCAAGCTGCTGCTATAGCTTTGGCTCTACTTCAGCTGTCATCATTTCTTGATGAAAGGAGAAGTAACACCTCTTTCAGGGAAGAGTTGCTTAGAAAACTGATATGTCCTCTCTTCAGACTTGTTAAATAACAAATTAATCACATAGGTTTTATGAAAATCAATCTCTATCAAAAACTATGATGCTAGGTGAGAACAATATTTTGGTAAATAGTCTGTTGGATCTTAGGTTTCCTTTCTGTTACCTGGAGTACAATGAAGAGATTAAGAGTGTCTAAGTTACAGGAGGTGTTTGGCTAGACAAAACAGAGTTAATAAAGTAGGCTTTTAGCAATGACCAAAAGATCCCTAGTGGCTGAAAGTGATCATGAACTTTATCAAAGAAGTTACCTTTTTGGGAATAGATTAAGGCATTCATTTAGTGTTGTCTCATGCTAGAAAATACTAAATTTACCAGTATTTTACCAGTGTAATATACAGTTCAGTGGAATTCTTGCATTCAAGGCATGGTTCTTCCTGGGGTTGTCCCATGAAGTTTGTGCAAAGTAAGCTAGGAGAATGAGTGCACTTAAAATCTTCCCTTACTTCCTGACTTCTGATGGAGAATCAAGGTCAGTGAAAGTTGCACCATCCATTCCTGAAGAGGTTTTTATCCAGGCAAAGTAGAGGCCACAGGTTTTATGTATGGCAGTGACACACATTGCTGCTGCTTCACAGGGCTTGATCTGTTCCATGCTGGAAGATGGTTACATTGGCCCTTTGCTCACTGGATCATCTTTTAATCTGAACTATTTATCATTTGTTCACTGTATCTTGTTACTCAACGTATTTATCACTTGACTATAAAGTACTTTGAAGTTGAAGGAACTTGGCTTTGTCAGATATGAGAAATGCAAGGCAAGTGGACTGACAGCAGACGTGTATTGAAATCCTGGGGGTTTGTGGTGATTTACTCCTTTGATATGGTCAGTGAGTGACCATTTCACTTGTGTGCCCCATGCAAAAGAGATTTCAATTACTGTTGAACCACTCCTCTGTGCTTAGCACTTTTATTCCATCTGCAAAATGGAGGTAAGCCTTGGACATTCACACAGAAAGCTTCTGAATCTGCAGATCAAAAAGTGCTGCAAAAGCCTTGGGCTATGTCAACATTGGTGTTCTCTTGGTATATAGACTGAGTGGTGTTCCAGAATGTTAGCCCCTAAATCCTGATGATGGAGCCTAGGACTTCATCTCATTTTAGAAGGAATAACAGCAATTCAGGCTTGTGTAGTTACCTTGGGGTCTATGAAAAGTCCTGCCAGGGTTTCAGTTGATGTTCATGCCCAGCCCATGTCTGGCCGGTAGAGAAAGATGCTCCTTAGTGTCAAGTGATTCATGTGTGGCTATGAGGAGCTGTGCTTCCAGACAGCCTTAGTCATGCAGAAAACTTCTCTGTTTCTCCAGGGGAATAAGCAGTACCACTAGAAGAACAGGCCCCATTTGATAAGCCTTTAGCAATCAGTTTGTTCCCATTTCTCTGGGGGTGAAGAAGTGCAAAAAAAATCAACTTAGTCTGTGTCTCTTTCTTTACCAGCTGCCTCATGTCACTTTTTATCTTTGGCTCAGCCTATCTCTGGAATCGTCCTCTAAATTGTATTGCAGGCAGCAAGATAGGAATTGTACACTGTCAGTAGTCCTCAGTTCATTTACTTCTTGCGTCACTGGGGAGCACAAGTCATATGAATGGCCTCATGCAACAATGTCTGTACTTTCATAATCCCTGTTATTCTTAGTCATTTGATAAAAACTCTACCTAACTCATTTTTAGTGGATTTGCTTGTCTGCCCATCCCTTCCCCTGTTCCACCAGCAGCGATACAGAGCTGGTGAATGACTTGACCAGTCTTCTGCAGAGGCAACACGATATTTATGAGCCAGAAAGTCACATGGTGGTACAAGCTTCTCTGATTAATCCCTTTGTTAGCATCTGCTGGGTCATGTTTCTTGGTGAGTGCCAGATACCTGCGTAATAGGTGGAGGAAGGAGTGATAGATGGAAGGAGCGCGGGTTTCCTTCTCCCTGTGTAATGACCTTCTGTGCTGCTGCAGTTGGTGATGTGTTGTTCTGTTTGGTGCAGATGCACGAATGTGAGCAATGGATCTGTGCCCCTTTCAGCTTCGTCGCCACACATTTATAAATCGGCAGCAAGAGGAAGAAGGTACTTGTGCATGTTAATGCACAGGTCAAGAAACTGAGATGAGATTTCCCCTTTTGCACATATTTTCTTTCCTTTTAACGTCTCTGTCCTTCAAGTATTTCTGTAGGATTTAAATGTAAGTCCTAAATGACCAAGCTGTTTGGGACTGGTTGTGTTGACGCTGCTTAAGGACTCTATATGTTTTGGAGGCTGGAAGAAAACCATGCAGTTGATTTATCTGATGCTTTAACTAGAAATTAAGCGATGTACCTATGCTGCACTCCACAGTGCTCAGTGCAGCAGCATTTGTAACTCAGTATCTCTCCATTCTCATGACTTTTATGGGAACTCTGGTTCCTGGAGAATTCAGCTTCTGCCTGAAGTCCTGCAGTGCAAAATTTATCTCTCTGCTCTGTGTCTGCATTCATATTTTTTGTTTCTGTAGAAAGGCCACAAACAGCAATACCAATGTTAAAGTACTACAGGTGAAAGCTTGCTGGTGAAAGTGAGCCACCAGATTTTATATCTGAAATAACACACTCACACTTAAGTTATGTCCTCTCAGTGGACAGCAGGAGCAAAGTAAAAAGGAAGAACCTGTTGTCGCTGCATAGTACTCCAGGTCTGGAGAGTGTTAAGGGGCAGAAAGTATCTGCTGCAGTTCTTTGGTTTTTTTCCTGGTGGACCTGCTTGTGTTTTGCCCTGGTTTGGGTCAGCTGATCCATCAGAAGCACTGAGGGTGCCTGAGCATCCATGATCCTGGGCTTCCAGGGGCTGTGCATCAGTGGTGCATAGTGGGTGAGTTTTCCTGAAGTCAGAGATGCCACTGGTTCTGCAGGCCCTGTGCTAGCTGGCTTCTCACACTGAAGAGCCCTGGTACACAGACAGCAGCTCTGTCTGTGTTGGGCTGGTTGGTAACTGCATTTCTCGTGGGAGCTCGAGTCTAATGGCAGTAAAGAGAAAGGGAGCAAGTCTGAAATGAAAATGGAGAAGTGGTGCACCTGAGACTAAGGGAGGACAAGCGACATCACTTTGGTACAAAGGCAACTTGATTTGAAACAAGAAAGTCAGCATCAAACACCAATGTACATTTTGTCTGTGTGGTTCCTAAGTTGAAAAACAGTGTTACTGTTAGTGAAGATTAGTAAATGGGTGTGCTATGATAAGTGATAAAGAATTCATTAGATCTTGTTGTACTGAAAGCTAAGGATAGCCACCACCCTTATTTCTGTGTTACTGATACAACTACAGAGAGTGCTAATAGCCTTGTACCTCCATTGCAGGTCTAAGTGCCTTTCTAAATAGTTGCTGCCAGCTAACATAGATTTCAACATGTCTTCTTGAGAATGTCCCTCTCTGGGACTTCCATTACTGGCAGCTTTTGGAATTTGTGATTTGGTGGTCACTTTTCCGTTCCTGTGCAAGAGGTTTTTGTGCATTATTACTCATCAAAGGCTCCAGTAAAATTTTTAGTGAATTTTACACCTATGGCAGTGTCTTCTCATAGCCACAAAGGCAGAGTAATACATGCAGTTTCAGGAATGCAGTTCTGATCATAATGCCACCAAGATAAATATGAAATAGTGTTGATGCTAACAAAGATGTTGATGTAGAATAAAGATGATAAACCTATATGTAGTTTTTCTTATTGGAACATTTTTTCATTCTAAGATTTTATGGTACTTTTTAATGAAGAAATATGCCTGTTGATTTTGGACATAATCCTGAATGTTCTAGAAACCAGCTATATCCAAAAATAAAGCTGACCCATCTATTTCAACCAGCCAAGCTTTGGGAATAACAAGACATGAACAAATTCGATATTAGAAATATCTTTTAATCTGTAAGACTGTGAAGATATGATTTCTATTCTGCAGAAATCTTGTAGGTTTATTTCCAAATGTCTCCTTTCCTACATAAAAGATTTGCCTGTTGTAAGAAGGATTTTCAGAACAAATGCTTTGAAATTTTTCTTCAGTAGAGCAATCATCCTTACTCCAAAATCAATATTTCCTTTTTACCTATATATAAGTTCTGCACACTCTTAAATTCTGATTGCAATGAAAATGCAGTAAGTGGAATAGAAAAAAGACTACTTAACGTTGTCTATTATACTCCTCTTGCAAAATTTTGGTAATCCTTCATCTTTCCCTTTTTCTGATACCAAATTAGTCTGCAAAAGCATTCTAGGGCTATCTCAAATATGCAAGATGAGGATGTGTGCAATCTCACGGTCATGTCTCTTAATCCTAATGTATATGTTAAGAATAAAACCCTATAATCTGTTTCATGTCTTTTGGTGTCTGGGGCAGAGGGCTGTCTGTAACAAAGAACATTTCTAGTTTTACATACTGTATATTTATCACTCATTAACCTTCCTTGGGTCTGCATATATAAGCAAGAATCCCAGTTTTTATCTTTAAAGTCCAGCCTCTGTACCTTTGGTTTATGTGTTCATAACTTTTGAAACCACAAGTGCCTGACAAACTATACAAGTGAGTCAACTGACAGTTTAGAAATTAATTTCAGAAGCTGCTGCTACAAATCACTTCCTATCAAATATCATGAAATAATAATGGTCCTAATACTACTCTGAGCTGTCTGGCTGAACTTTGACAGAAAGCATGGAAATGACATTTAATGATCCGAGGCGATCATTAACCTATCTGTCTCTGTGATACTCCTCTCTGACCTCTTGTTTAACCAAATAGATGTGCACATTGTTTCCCATGATAGGTCTCTTCCTGCAAGTATTCATAGTGAATGCATGTGTAACGAGCTTGTCAAAGACACTAATTCTGTGTAACCTTCTGAAATACATAAACCTGCAGGTTGTATAATATTTTGAACATGTTAGTTGGCAGATTCAGTGCTGTACCAAGTGCAGTCAATCCACCTTTCTCTCAAAAGAGTGAGGAAGAAATTTTTGGTGGCATTTTATCCTTTCAGCTTGGACTACACTTACATAAAATCTTTTGTTCTTTGCTACCTGCAGTAGATTTTTTGTCCTGCATTTGTCAAGATCACTACCAACATACTGGCAGTGGGGGGCATTCTGTTCCAGCAGGCGAGTTAGGCAGTCTGATGTGGGTGGTGGGTGGCTGGCTTCCTTGGCCACCCTCAGTCAACTCTCACACCAGCACACCAAGTGTCACCAGCAAGCTGCTGATGATTGCCCAAGACCTTAAGTCTTAGGTGAAAAGATTTAAGTTATCCTGAAGTGAAGAAAAGTTTTATAATCAGATAATCTGCATTTTTAAATTTGCTTTGATTTTTGATAGGTAAGAAGAGTATCAGTAAATGTGAAGCAAGAGCCAGAAGAATTGGCAGACACAGAAGAATCAGCTGTTGAAGCCAAGGCGGGAGGCGGCATTTAATTATAGTAGGGTTTGCTAGGCTTGGGGTGTTAGTGTTGATGTGAATTTGGCATAGTGGGTGTAATGCACAGAAGTAAGACTTGAAACAGGCATTTTGTTTTGAGGGAGGATTAGGGATTTTTGGGCACCCCTTTCTGAGCTGGACTGCAAAAGAATTAGAACGAGGGAGGGGATGGAGGAAGAAGTCAAGCACGGGTGAACCCAACCCCCTTTTCTCACCATTCTGACACTTCACCTTCAGAATCTGTATTAGACTTTTACCACGACACCTGCCCATCACTTAGACCATGTTAGTCCTGCTGTGAGGGCTGAAAATAAGTCCAGGCAGAAGCATCAACATGAGTCAGGAGTTCAAGGGAATCCCAGGATGTGCAGAAGGTAATGCAGATCTTTCAAAACAGGTTTCTTCACCCCTCAAATGAAACTTTTAAATCTTGTTTGCACAAGGAATCCATTTGCTTTGTCATCTCTCAAAAAAAGCAAAGGCTTTTACATAGTACCAGAGCTTTTAGAACAGGCATATAGAGGCATGCAAAATTCTCCCAAGACTTAGATGATTGTTTGTGGCACTTGCTGTGTTTACTCCCTAGGGGAATGGATGCTTGTTAAATTCCCATCTTTTGCAATAGCTCTAATACATTACAATAGTTTGTGGTGACACTGACAAATAGTGAAAATTTATGGCTTTTATGGTTTGCCCTAAATCTTTTAGAATGGGGATGCACAACAAGCACATGCTTGTTTGAGTGGCATCTATTGCTCTTCCCTCTGTTGATACTCCAGTACTGCTTCGTGCCCCCTCTCTTCTACCCAGCTCAAGACCACATCTCCTGCTATGTTGGTAACCTGGCTGGCTGGCATCCTCTGCGAGGGCTGTTGCACGTGTTGGACTTGAGTGTAGGTTTGAGAGCCAAAAGAGGCAGACTACCTGTTCAGACAGACCATCTGATCACTGCCTACTTGCTGTACATCAGCCGCTGCCAGTCACCTGCCGGACATGCCAAAAATCTGTGAGCTGACCCAAGGGCTGCAGCTGCCAGTGGATGTGCTAGCCCGTCCCTGGCTGAAGTGCTATTGCTTGCCAGCAAGGCTGCTATGCTAACACAGTTATAAGGAGAGGATGAAGGGAAAGTTTAGGAAAAGAGAGAAAAGCTCTGCACGCAGTAATTATATAACATCTCTAATTGCTCAAGATTTGTGAGTGTTCTGAATCTAACCCTATTGTGATCATGCACATTTTAATGTTTTGATGTAATGGTTGGACTCGATGATCTTAGAGGTCTTTTCCAACCTCAACAATTCCATGATTCTGTGAAGTATGCCCCTTGGAAACTCTTTCTTTCTGAAAGAAATACAAATGTTAGCAGACAATATGCAGGGCTAACTGTCCTGAGTTAGTTTTGAAATCAAACATAAACTTTCATTAGGAAAATATAATATTTTCAAAATACAAATTTGAAATATTCCTATAAAAACTATGATTGAACTTCCTATTACTTGTGCGTTCTTTGTGGTTTTCAATGTGCTCATTTATGCCATGTAAGCACTCTAGCCTCTATCTGTGACGTTTTAATGGCAGTTCTTACCAAAGCCATTGCAAGTTTTTGGTTCACTTTCCTCTTTTGTAAAAGGCAGCTGTGTAAGATATATTTGCTTTTGTTGAGGAAGAAATTATGAAAAATTGCTTCAGCACCGATGGTTGTCTTACAGCCACCTGTGCCACTTGAAGTTCTCTGTACTCAGACAGCAACAAAGGCTGTGATAGCAGCTGTCTTTACCAAAAACAAAAACCATGGGTTTTAAGAATAGAGAAGAAGCAGTGGTGGAATCCGGGAGGGTTTTTCCTTTTATATTTTTGCATGTGTCAGAGTATTTTGGCGTTAGACAATGAAGCCAGTGAAGAGGAAGTGTTGCAGGATATTGGGGAAGGTCTAAATGTCGGTATTGACTGTGGCGAAGTTGGTCAGAAACTCTTTTGGGATGGATGTTCATACTAAAGTGCTTCATCCATCTTTTTTAGGTGCATTGATTCACATTTCTGTCATTGCCATCCCATACCCCCTTCATTTGTAAAGGGAACAGAGGTTGTAAAATGCTCATTGAAAAACACGTGAAGGAAGGCCAAGACTAAGACTCGCTTTTGCATTCTCTCGTATGAGGCACCTGCTACTCATGATACATAACGGAGAGGGGAGCCTGCTTTTCCTCAATGGCTCCCTAGCCACAGCTGACCAGGCGAAGTGGTACCCAGGTCTTGCACCTGAGACTCACAGAGAAACAGGAGCCTCCATGGAGCTATGAGAGATCATGGAGCTGGTCGTTGCTCCTGCCTAGTCAAATGTTGCCTGAGCTCAGGCAGGCAGGGCATTGGGAAAGCTCAGGGGAGTCATAGCTGCCAGCTGAAAGTTCATTCACTGAAGCAATGGCCAGCTGAGGATATTATGAGAGGTAGACTGATTCTTACCCTTCAGCCAAAACAGCTCATTTGCAGGCAGCGTGAGTCCCTACATCCAGCTATATGGATGAAGAGAGGTGATGAACTCTTCATTTTCAGGCTGTGACAAAAATTATTTTCTCCCAAATTGTAGAAATTTGACATAAAGCCACAAAAGACCTGTTTTATGGAGGAAAGAATTATAAATGGTATATAGCAACCCCCAGAAAAGATTCCATCTGCTGGAACTTAGTATCTAAATAGTCCTGAAAGAAGCTTGGGTACAATGGAGAAAAAGAAAACCAGACAGATGTGCCTCTTGTCTTTTCCTTGCTTAATCATCACAGTCTCAGGTCATGGAGGTGTTGGGAGTGTGTCCAAAGAAGGGCAACGGGGCTGGGGAAGGGTCTGGAGCACAAGTCTTATGAAGAGAGACTGAGGGAGCTGTGGTTGCTTACCCTGGAGAAAAGTAGGCTGAGGGGAAGCCTTATCACTCTCTAGGACTCCCTGAAAGGAGGTTGCCCAGAGAGGTGGGCGAGTCACCATCCCTGAAGGTATGTAAAATGGGGCATTTAAGGATATGGTTTAGTGATGAACTTGGCAGTGTTAGGTTAACAGTTTGACTCAATGATCTTAGAGGTCTTTTCCAATGTAAACAATGCTATTCTCTTCTATGGGAATGCTCATGTCTGGTTTTAAAGAAACAGCTGGATGCAACCTATGTTCAGCTACATTAAAAAAATAATAATGAAAGAGCGTGTGTCCCACTATAGTAACTGGCACTGTGCACTCTAATTTTTTATTTCTCTTTTCTTGTTACTCTATTCCCAAATTGCTAATTAGAGTCAACAAATTGGCTGTAGACAAGACATCACGTAGTCTGCCAAAAAGAGTGGCTGGCATTCGTACAAATTGGGTGATGATGTGTTTGAAGACTTAATGTTGGAAAAATCTTTCTGTATTCTCTTCGTCCTCCCTGTCCTCCTACTGAAGTGACTCAGTTTCAAAGCCAGCAACACACTGCTCCTTTGTTGTCAGAGGTTTGGTTAACAGAAATGAAATCCCCCATGAAAAGCTTTGGTCCTCTACCAACTAAGTTTTGTCATCTTGCTAAATAACCACTAAGTGCAGGCTCTGAGTGATAGGCAACTTGAACATAACCCAGGCGAGGTGTTGTGATAATGGCTGCAGTAGTTTGGCTTGGCAAGTCTTGAACGCGTCTTCTGTATCTGCAGAGTAGGGTGCGTAGAGCTGCTGCAGTCCTGTGGTGCCGCACAGCATACGCCCGTGTGTTGTGCTGTGTGTCCATGTGCTCCCTCCCTGTGCCTCACAGCTCACATGTGGGTGTCTGAACAAGACCGTTCAGAGTGGAGCTGGATATTCCGATTCTTTTCTGTACTGAGCGGTCTGAAATGATAGTGTCAGTACCATCACCTGATTTTTCTTGGTGATTTGCTTTCCTCATATCCCCACGTATTGGCCAATGACGTACAGCAGCTGATATGTTCTGAATTTGCATGGTAATACAAAGGTTAAAGCAGAGTCCTGATGTTCGTTTTCCAAGTATATTTTTATTGGCACAGTAGCAGACACATTTGGATATCAATGATACACAGAAATTTCTGCAAGTATTCTTTTCCAATAGGATCAAAGACTATTATGAAAGCTTTTCCTCAAAGTAACATGCTACAGGTGGATTCAGAGGTGACGTTGGATCCAAGGGTGGTATCAGGAGGGAAAACAATTCCCTTTTCTTCCGAAATCTCCTACTTTATGGAGCTTTCAATTAGCCTAGGATTCAATAATTTTCAATAAGCCCAAACTTGGAGTGATGGTCTTGTTTATAAAAAGGAAATATAACTAAAAGCATTCAGCTAGGCTGACCTGACTCCTGCTACTGTGGTATCTTGGGAAATAGAGCTTTTTTGATCATACTAACCAAAAAAATTTCTAGAATATGTTTCCCCATTGATAATTATTTTCTTGAGGAATGATGGTCTTTTCTAAATGAGGCACCATGAGAAACCTTAAAGAAGCCTGTAGGTGTGGGCATGGAGTTTTTTCTGTATCATCCCAAATCCTCTGAAAATAAAGGCAGTGTTTGGGCCACTGGGTGCACAGGCTTGCACGAAGGGATTTGTATCGTAGGAGTTTGCTGGGATACAGAGTATGTGTTTGTGGCTCCTTGGCTGTAAAATGGGGATGTCTTCCTGCTCTGGTACGTTCCTGAGCACAGCAGTGAAGCTGTTGGAACAGAAGCAGTGCTAAGTAGGCTTAATGCAGATGATCACTGTCCAAGATTTGCGTCTGCCGTCATATATTCAGTCATTAATAATTCTTGCCGTATATCTTAACAAAACAATCTGTGAAATCCTTGGCTGCAGGCTATTTCCAATTTCAGATATGCTGCTTGTCTAGTGGATTTGGAAGAGGATTGCATGCATTGTCACACTGCCTTATTCGACCCTTTGATCTCACTCACAGTTCTTCATGCGTAAAGATTTTGAAAGTGTTGGTTTCCTTTTCTCTTCAACACAAGCATCTAATCTGAAATATCTAATTTGAACAAATTTCAGGTATGACAGTGGAGCTATGAAACAAATGTTTATTGGCTCAGAATTGGAGAGGAGTCAATTTGAGTGGAAAACACAAGCCTTAGAGTAAAGATGTCTGAATTCCTTTCTCAACATTGATTTCCAAAGTAACTGGAAGCAAGTCTTTTGGTGCCTCAGTGAGTTGAAAGGATATTTGTCCTTTTCTTCTATTTACTAGTTGAGATTTTAATTGTCTTCCTTTTGAAGATCTTAATTGCTTTTAAAGAATGGCGTTATTGTCAATGAGGTAGCAAGTTTCAGATAACTGTGGTATATTGTATATACCTACTGATTGTAAAGAACAGTAAAAAACCATATAAAATGTAGCATAAAAATGGGATATATGTAGAATAGTTTTACTAGGTGTTTCACCTACCATAGAACTGTTCCACTTTTTCCCTTACAGAGTTAATATCTAAAAAAATTAGGAGTTGGATCATAGATTGTATCACAGGATTAGTAGCTGGCTCTGACCTGCAAAAATACTTTGGTTACTATTTATTAACGAAGTTCTTATTTTTAACTCTGTTTCTAGACATTTTCTAGAAAATCTCTTTTCACTACCTGTGTTTTTGTTTTTGGTATACTTAATAAGTAATCCCATTGTTGCAGCTTGCAGAGTATTTGTTATTATTATCTCAGATTGTGTTGTTTAATAGTATTGAGATGGATTAGATGCATAATACCCAAATATTTTAAAGCAGCTCTACTCTGTCATTATTCAAGGTATGATTCATTCTAGGAATCAAATGTCCATGTAGACCCTTTTATTATTTTCCTTAATATGCTGAAAGTAAGTGGATACCCTTGATACTTTATATTAATACAGCCTCTTACTTTTGAGGACTGGAGGAGAAGAATGGCTTTTTTTATGCCATCTTGAAACTCAAAGTCAGGCGGGGATTTTTTCTGATTTTTGTGTTTTCCCTCCTTCCCTGGTGTTTCTGCTCCTGAGGACTGTACTCCTTATGAAGGAAATGAGAAAGAGTATTTTTTTAATGAAAGTTCATCATAACTAAAGGGAAAGTTGAGAGCAAACACCTTTGAGTAGTCAGTATATATTAGTTTGTTTCATATCTAGAAGAGATAATTGGTTTTATCTTTTCACTTTCCTTTACACAGTTACCAGATTTAATGTATCCATCTGACTCCATATAAATTAATCTGTCGTGTTAAAGACTAATTGGTTCTGTGTCTCAATTATACAATTATTTTAATGCTTTTCTATGTCCAAAATAATTTTTAATTTGTTTTGGTTGAAAATATGTGTGCCCACTCCATAAAAAACATCCTTTAAAAATGGTTATTTAATTATTTTCTCCTGGATATTTGTGTAATGGAAATTACTTTAGCACCTGCACTGTCTTTGTAAGAGGGCAAATGCAGGATTGCACCCTCTGTGGGCTAAAATTTAAGCATTATGTATACTGGACATTTCGTGTCCCTGGTTCTGCTGGACTGGTGAGTTCTTGTAGTCTGACCTCCTAAAATAGGGTCAGTGCCTTAACGGAGCAACACAAACACGAGGAACATTCTTAATGTGTTGCCTTCTGCCTGCCTGGCCTAGTACTCTGGAAATTTGTCTTCATTTATTCAAGCAAATCATTTATCCTACCTTCACACTGTCCTAAGGAAAGGAAGAAGAATGGAGAAAAAAGAGTGACAAGAAAAAGAGTCAAGAGCAGTGTGTCAGTTACCTACAGTAACTCACAAAAGTGCCGTGTATGTGCAGAGAGAAGGAAGATTTTAATGTTTTCTAAGGCATCTACCTTAGCTGCAGAGGACAGACAGACATGCACACCCCCCCTCTGTCTCCAACCCACTGTGGCTCAGCAGCCATTTGGCAGCCTGCATCATGAGCCATATTAGCAGCTGGCAGTTCAGAGTACAACCAGCCTGCTCAGTGGTTGAGCCTAGTAGCTAGGATTGCTTCCCCAAAAAAGTGCTGTCAAGTTTCTCCTCTCTGTGAGAGGAGTTCTGCTTGAGAATTGGCCTAAATTCTGTCTCATTTGAAGAGAGGTGAGAGTAAACAATGTCTCAGATAGGAGAAATGGCTTCTGTTGGCCCCATCTCTCCCTGTGGTCACCACATACAGGAGGGATGCCTGAGTAAAGATACCTCCTGTTATTGCAATGGGACCTCCCCTGCCACCGCCAGGTAAAACTGCATCTGTGTCTGTATGCAGCAATTCTGCATTAAATCCCTTTATTCACTATGGGCTTAAGCCACATCATCGGAAAAATGTTAGAAAGAACTTGATTTCCTTTGTCTTCAAAATGAGCTCCGTGGGTTTACCTTAATCAAACATGAAAAGCTGTGGTAGTGATACCTTGTGCAGTTAAAGCAGGAAGAGACATCTAGGCCAAGTAACATAAATCCTTTCTCTGCCAGATATTCCTTGCAGTTTGATGGCAACTCAGAAATTCTCGGTGTGCATTTCTTCTGTGAGTGAAGTAGGGGCTCTTCTCAGCTGAGCCTTGTGGACGTAGCTGTGGAGGGCTTTGATGTTTGTGCTACGCTCACTGCCAGCAGTTGAAGGCCAGCACCAAGGGACTCAGAGGCACACTGCACGCTGGCATCAACGTGTGCATGACCAGGGTAGCTTTGCAGCTCCTCTTGTTTCCATCCCTCCTGTTCATACACTGATTCTTCTAGTTCCTCCCATTTTTCTTGGTTGATCAAACTTGCTGCTATCACGCACACATGCATTTTATCACAACTGAGCAGCCCTATGAGGATACCCCCTGCCTTGTGCAGATGGGAATAAGCTTGCCTTGGAGAAGGCAGGAGGATTGTATGGCTTTGAAGATTTCTGCTGTTAAGAGAAGTGAATCCTCTGGACAGCAGATCAATTTTACCCAGAAGCAGGACCAGTTTTGAGAAACAGCTGTATTTCTCTGACAGTCTGGCTAATCTGTGCTTGGTTTTTTTATTACTCTGATACAAGCATTTATAAAAACAGAGATTTGCGTTTACTTTGGTTTTTTTTTATTTTTCATTATTCAAATAACTGAAAATCCATATGAAAAGTACATTTGTATGTGTGCCCAGATGTAGAGCCCCTGTTACTGAGGCCAGCTGGGATTAAAGTCTCATTTGTATAATTTATAAAGGCTTTGGAATTTTTCCTACGGTTTTCAGCCGTAAGCTGGAATTTAGCTTTTGTCAGACTGCTAGACAGCTTGCACAATAAAGCTTCTAACTAAAAATATTTTCTGTGCAACCTGGAAAACCTCACCATTTTTAATGCCATGACTGTGGAGCTGGTTTGAAAAAACAAATTATTAAAAAAGAAAAAACCCCAACAATCATGCCCTGTGTGTTTAAAAGGCCCAATCAGTGAGCTCCATGCATGAGTAGCACAACCGGATAGAAAAGCAGAAATGACAAGTAATTCAGGAGGCACACACTGGGTGCTTGGGATGCTCACTTGCACACGACATTAAACTACCCTTGCACAGTGTCAGATACCCTCTCATGGGTTGCCCTTGGTCCTTTTGGGAAGAGCTGCTGAGGTGCAGCAATTGACTGAGCCCACCTCCTGGGGCTGGCCAGCTATTCTACTTCTAGCCCATTTTTCACTGTAATTCAAGGAAATCTCATTGCTTGAACTGCTGGATAAACATCTGAACCTTGTCCGGGTGGTTTGCTCTCTGGGGAGTGCAACATCACTCCATCCAATTCTTCCTCCTACCACAACTGCTGGGTGGTAGCGAGGAAATACTTTCCGTACACCTCCCAGCTAGGGACCTGCATGGGAGGATTTGGAGGTGTCATGCTCCTGCTGGGTAACACAGCAGTGCCTCCAGTGTGTTCCTTAAGCTATTCTGTGGCTTGTGGAGTTGCAAAGCGACAAGTATGTCATCTCACAAAGGCGTGGTGGAGTCACTCTGTGCACAGCTCCTGGAAAAAAGCAGTGCAGCCTACTCCAGCAGAAGTTGGGCTTGCAGGGTGAGGTAACCAGTACAAAAGATAGGAGCTGAAATTGCATCTCTTCACTCCCCTGCAAAGTATTTTTTAAATTATTTTTCACTTTTTTTTCCTTTTTTCTCTCTTAAATAATCTTGCAATGAGCCCAGCTTTCTCTTTGATTTTGCGTGGTGATGAATATTCTCATCTTTGCTGGCATTTCACAGCTGTTTATTCACAGCTTTCTCCAAATATAAGAACAGAAACAGACCTTCAAGCAGAGGATTGTTGTCTTTTTGGTGTTCTTGAGCTCTGTATTAAAAGCCCTGCGTATTTTTCTAATCAGGATTACAGAATTAATTTGCATGGTTTATCCTCTGGTATTTTTTTCTGATGGAGCAGAGTTTGTATCTCTTTTGTGAAAATTTTTATGCTTCATCAACCTTACTTTTGTTGTGGTTGTTCAGCTGTTTTTCAAGAATCTGTGGATTAAAAATGAAGTTTACAGAAAGAAAAGCCTTCACTTAGGTAATTTGAGTAACTAATCAAAGTGCCTTTATGCTCTGTAGTTTCATTTGGTATCTGCTGTGGTTATGGAAAACATTTCTCATGTGAGTGAATGGTGCATTTATTCGTAGCCATTTCTATTCAGTTGTATTTTGACTATAAATAACTTTTGTTTCATGAATGCAGAAATAACATGAATGCAGAGTTCAATGAGCAAATGTTCCTGAGGGTGTTTTGATGTTGCTCTCTGCATTCGGAAGTTTATTTACATAAGGTGTCCGTATGAATTTTCCTTCACTTCAGTGGGTAGGTGCAAAGGATAAATTTGTAGTAATAGCACAGCAGGAAATGAATGTCTCTCCAATTGAAAATTTATGAGTATCTGTTGCTGTTGTTGTTTCTTAAGAAAAGCAGCAGGATGCATTCATTTTGAGGTACTGTCAGTGTGGATTTTTGTTCTTTTTGTGTGTCTTCTTTCAGAAATCTGAAAAATTAGACTGATGCATTGTAGCGAGTAGAAAGAAATATGACAGGGATAGCCAATATATGTGTCTTCAGTGTAGCTGTAATAATTTGTTTTGATTCATGTTTATTTACATTTTGCTTCAGCATGTTGTGTGCATGGGAGTGTCATAAATTTACTAATGATGCAGTATTGATTAATTCTTTTGATTTGCCTAGAAAATTATCTCGTACCAGATGGCCAGGATATAAAATTTCTTTCCTTTCTATCAGAAAAATACTGTGATATTGAGAATGTATTTTATTGCAAATTAAGATGAAAAAAAAAAAGAAAACAGATTTTACATGAAACGAAATTTCTGGGGGATATTACTTAAGGGGGAAGATTTGTTTCAGAGCTAGTATTTTGTATTTTTATGATTTTTGCATAATGAAATAAATTCCATGGTTCATATATGAATGTCAGGAATGTATCCTGAAAAAAGCACTTTGAAGCGAATATGTGGAATGTTTTATTTGTGCAGTACCTGAGTGTTCCAGCTTTTACAGAGGGATTTGGACTTGTTTCCATTCAGCTTCAAGTACCCAGTGGTTACTTACTTAATTTTCATTTGGGTTGACAGGTAGTATTAATGAGCTGTGTAAAGATCCGCATTTTAATGAAAGGCTTAAGAGGGAAATACTTGGCAGGGTGGTGAGGAAGAAATTTCCAGGCACTGAATGAAACACATAGAAGGGCTGAGAAAAGAAGGGGACAAGTTCTCTCTTTCCATTTACACCTGTGGTGATGAGGACTACAGACAGATTTTGGCCACTGAATGATCTACAGTGGTGCAGTAACATCTGGGACTTGTTACACACCAACCCAGAAGTGAAAGCAAGAGGCAAATGAAGAGAACTGTGCTTTTTGTACAGGTGGGGTTGATAGTGTTATGGGTATGACCGTAAGGCTCCTTGTGAAGGACAGACTTCAGAGTTCTCTTATGTGGCAGAGTTATTTGCAGATCACTAACAAGGTGTAACAGCTGCGTGCCAGTGAGAGACACTTTAAAGCTCATTTATGAAAGTGACATCCATGTAATTGTCAGTCTAAAGAAAAGGTGGAATGAAAATAGCCTTCACTTAGTTTAACCAGCTCTTCCTTTCTAAGGAGTTGGCAGTTGCTGTGGCGCAAGTCTCAGCAAGTCTTCGAGGGATGTGTGACTCATGGCACTGTGTAGCCCAGATTCAGGATCAGTGTGGCATATCTGGTGCTCTCGGTGTGGGATGTCATCCGCTGGGACTGCGCTGTGCTAAGTCACATCCCCACAGTTATATTTGGCTCTCATTAGAGAGTACTGGTATGGCCTCAGATTATCTGTTCTGGCTCTGTGTTTAAAGAACCATATAGACCACTTGGGTATTTTCTTACTCATCCCAGGGAAAAAAACAGTGGGAATGACTAGATGACTAGAAAACATGATCTGGGATGAAACAGGATTCGTTTGCCGTTTTAAAAAATAAAAAGGGAAAGAGCAAACATCTTAAACTGTCTTGTTTAAATAGAAACAAGGAAGGTTCAGCTTAAATGTTCAGAAAATCTTTCAACATTACGGTAGGAAAACATTGGTGGATGGCTGGGGAGCTCTGCAGCATCAGCAGTCATTAAGAACAGGCTGCCTGTATATCTACTGGGAGTGACAGAGGTATAGTTCATAATGTTCGGGGCCAAGGGGAACACCAATGTGATCCCATTTCTTGTATGGCCTAGGGCTCTGCCAGAGTGGCTTGAAAGCAGCAGTAACTTGTACTGCAAGCTCTCTGCAAGATCCCCTGCAATGCAGCCTTTTGAACTTTACAGTTCACAAGTCAACTCTGAATAAATAAATATCAGTTAACTGAGGCTCGCTTTACAAAGCAAAAATGGGGAAAGAACATTCACTAATGGCTGTAAGACATGGCAAACATCCTTGTAAGCATGATGTTATGGCAAAATTTTATTAGCTCGTGCTGAGATAATGTCAGGAGCTGTATTGGATGTGGCCTCTTACGTCTTTTACTGCTGGTAGATGCCTGAAGAGAGGTCCTGCCCCTTCTTAGGTCACTGCTTTAACTGCTGTTAACTCTCCACAATCATATTGTCACCCCTGGAGTTTATAGTCAGCTAAATTACAGTGAAGCACTGGGTTTGAAAACCCTCTTCTTTTTCATAATTGACTTTAATAACTGCTGCAAAATCCATATTTCACTTAGGTTACCCTGAAACAAAACACGCATTCTGGGAGCAGCAGGTCTTGTTGATATGTCAAATATGCATTTATTTGTGAGCCAGGGGATCCTGACCTACAGCCTTACAGGGAAAATACAGGGCAAAATAGCTCAATTAAATGCTGACGTGTTCTACTCTTGTGTCTGTTTTCCTGCTGGAGGAAAGACTAGCACAAAGATTACAAATATCAATCAATCAATCTTTCTCTTTTTTTCTTTTATTGGGCTAAGTCTGTGATTTTCTTAAAAGAGGGGCATTGTATCTTCTGAACCATTCTAGTTTTCAAAAAGGCTGTTAGAGGCACATGCTTGACTCCTGATTTTTACATACTGATTACTGTCCAATAATTGAATGATGTGTTTAAGGATCAGGAATCTCATGGTTTATTTTAGCACAGATGAGATTAGATCAGTCTACTGCTGGGCATATGAATCAAAAACCTATGGTACAGAGAAATGTCTGTGAATGGAGAAAGGGTTTTTAGTGGATTTTGCATACCACATATTTAAGATATTTCTCCCTTTTTAGTGAGTTTTGAAATGTTACCCAGTACAGGGGAAAGTGATTCTACATGAACTTTAACTCATTTTGAAACCCGCACATTACTTGCTGGTTTTCCTCAGCCTTTCTACAATGCCTGTATTTTCACTAAAGCTTTTTTCCCAGTTTTGCATGCTGTTGTTACACAGCTTTGCTGCAGCATCTCATGTCAGGGCATGTAGGGGACATCCAGAGAATTAGGAGGTAGATGTTAAAGCGAATAAAGGCGAAGCATCTCTGTACAGCAAATAGCTGCAGACTCTGATTGTCAGAGAGCTTTGAATGGGCCAGAAGTATGCCTAGATTCAGGTGAAGTATAGCCAAATTTATGGACTATAAGTTCATCCATATGTGTCTGTTGAGGCTGGTTTGTTGTAATGTCAAGCACAGAATCCTGAACTGACATGTGCTGAGTGTGCTGAAGGCAGAGTCGCTGCTTACTTGGAGCTTTCCTGTCATCTCTTCCATGTCATTTCCAATGGCCAGATGCAGAGTACAAGCCTAGGTGAGCCTTTCATTTGATCTAGTACAGCTCATTATCTTATTTTTATGAACCAGCAATCACTTACTCTGGCCTGCTTCATAATGCAGCAGGTCATTCCTGCATTTTGGCACATGCTGCTGTGAGCAATCCTTGTCATGTCCCTGTGGAAAGGCACTGAGACTTGGTTTAAAGGGCCAGGGTGGTAGAGCTTTTAATACTTCCCTCAATAACCAGCATTAGGTGAACTTGTTACAAGTTTTGGTCTTTTTTCCATTCATGAAGTATATGTAGGTTTTCTGTGTAAAACCTACTCTGTTTCCCTCATCCAACTTCTTGACTGCTGATTTCAAAGGTAAAGGAGACAGTAAGCAAATCTGAGGGTTGCACATACTGCTGTCTTTTGTAAACAAACAAATCTTTGTTTCCTCTCTTCTGACCTTAATTTGTTATTTCTTGTATGTTGCTCCATGTTGAAATTTAAAAGTACAAACTGGAGCAGTGAACTTCTCATTGAATGGTTAGGAGGAGTGGTTTTTTACGAGATGCCGGTTGTAGTACCGTCCTGTTGGTTGAGCTCTCTGAATAATTAACCTACTGTAGCCTGCAGTGCAATTATTGGGCCAGGTTCATTTCTACTGGCACAGGAAAGTCATGATTTCATTGTGAGGGACATGGACAGTTTTTTTGTTCCACTTGTGAGAAAGACAGATGATGTTTTCAGTGGGGTAGACAGTTTTCATTCTGGGGTAGATGCTTTGACTCAACAGAGTCTCCCCTCTGCTGTTACTTGGATTTTGCTGACTGTGGAGCAGTGAATTCACCGTGCCCTGCTGTGGCCTTTCCTGTGACACACCTGCATGGCTCAGTGTGCTGTGCTTTGACCTGTCACAGTGTAATCCGTCTGCAGCCCTCTGCTGTGGATAATTGGAGGAAGAAATTTTCTGAAACAGCACTTCTTGAGAGACAGGTGACCTGCAGAATGCCATCAAGAAGAAAATAAATTGAATTTCAGCTTAAGGCTTGGGAAGGAAGTGTCACAAGGAGTTAACAATGGTCTGCTGGGATAAATGATTAGGAGCTATTATTCCGGTGTGAGCAACTGCTTTTCATAGTCAAGGAATAGATGCAAAACAATCAGGGAAGTGCCCTCTTGAAATAACAGAAGCTTGGCCAAAGTTCCTGTTCAGGGCTTCAGGGTGCTGAACTTTCTCAATATATATGGTTTTTAAAGTCTGATTTTTAGAGAACTGAGCACTGGCAGGATATTCATGTGTTGTAGTGGTTTTGTGCTATAATGATTCATCCTGAAGGGAATGAAGGTGAATCTGGAAGTAGGTTTGATTTCACTGAAACTGAAAGGAACTGAAAACCTTTAATTCACCAATTTATAACAAGCAGTACATTACAAGCTCTAAAACATCAGCCCAAAGGCAAAAGCAAATATTGCTATTGGCAGAGAAACAATAGTTCAGGATGTTGAGTTTGAAGCAATTTTACTCCAAAACTAGTAAACAAGAACTGACAGGTTAAATCTTAATTGTTTCTTTGGGCACTAGGTTGAGGCTGGGAAATGGAAACAAAGGCCTTGAGCTTCATATTGCATGTGAGTAAGTACGGGAGTTGGTACGTGTGGGGGGCCAGTGACATGCAGCATGCCTGTCACGGCTGAGTCTGTATTAGCTGCAGTTTCCCAACCAGTGATGCATAACATGGCACTAATGCAGCCACAGGGAGATGGGTGTGCAGCTCCCCAGGAGGGGCCAAGGCTGCCAGGATCAGTCCCGCAGCACCAGTCACCCATCTGTGGGGGCACATCGGGGCTAAAAGCAGGAATGTTTAACTGCAGCATGGCTCTGTCTCCAGCCCAGCATCTGGCTAAGCAGGTCTGCTCTGGGGGATTCCTGTCCACCGGTGTCCCAGCTCTGACAGAGTCAATAATCAGTCTTCTCCTGGCTCCCACCCCCTCCATCACTTCACTCCTGGCTGAGCCTCCAGGCAGTTCAAAGAGCCTAGGGAATGCTTTCAAAGAGTGAAAACTAAACATTGATGTTGCTTTTCCACTGACAATTTGCATTTCTAATATTTCTTAAGTTTGATGTGGTTGTGTTGAGCTTTGGAGCCTCCCCACAGAGCAGCAGTTCTGACCTGTGCATAGTCCTGTATTTCAGAGATGGGTTTGATTGTCCTTTTAAATTTTCTTAATTTTTAAAAATTGTCACATCTGCAAAAGTCAAAACGTTTAAGAATTGTAAAGCAGCTCCATTCCTAAGTGAAACTAATCAATTGCTGAACGCAGATCTTGAGTGACCTAAGGCTGGGTGTTGCAGTAGGTCATGGGCACAGCAGGAGAAGCACAGGATGGCACTTGAGGGACTAGAATAGTTTACTGGCCTGAGTGTCGGCACAAAACTGTGGAAGATATGTTAACATAGGTATAAAAAGCTAAAAAAGGAGACTTCATTATCCAGTGGAAGTCAGTAGCAAGGAAAATCCAAGTGATTATGTGTTCACCCCGCCGCTTAAATAATGTAAGCGTTTGTAAAATTTCGGGAAGCACCTCCTGACTTACAGAAACTAGACTGCAGCTCAATAAGTGACTGGTTTGCCTTGTCAGGGGAAACTTCTCACAAAGTTCATGGAAAAATAGAAAATGTTGTTATAAAACACTTCTTCATAGTCCAGCTTGTATTATGAGTAGAGATTAAGGTCATAAATATTAAATTGGTACTACCTTTTAGAGAAAAGTTCTTGCAGAAGCTTCATATTGCCTTTAGACTGAGTAAAACCTCTCAACCTTTTAGAAGAAAAAAGAATTAAAGTGGTAAATCAGACACTAACGAATCTCCTATGTTTTGAGTACTGTGTAAGTGATGTCTTTCTTGTGATTGTCTTCTGGTCATCAGTAATAATGAGGGAAGTGGTTCATGTCTTCACTTCCCAACACAGCTGGTGTACTTTTTTTCCTGAAGGAAATGCTAGAACTTTACTATTTGGGTGCTTCAGGTGAGAAGTGTACCGAAAACCAATTGTAAAGATTTTAATAGACTTATCTCTTCTCATGTTGTTGCTTGATTAAGACACACACATTGTGGCACAAAAAAAATGACAGGGGCTTTAAAATACTTGTTCAAGTTTTAATGTTAAATCAAAAGCATCTTCCTAGCTTTCATACTCCCTAGTAAGACAGGATTTTAAAATCACAGTATTGTCCTCTGACAAAAGCACATCAAAACACAACTCAAATCCATGGCAATATTATATAACATAAATAATGTCCTCAGTGTTTAAAGCTATTTAGCAAAAAAGACATAGCAGTCTTTGTGGCACAGAAGGAGCAAGAAATGGCTTCAACCAGTCCTGCTTCTTTAAAATGCAGACAAATAATATCCTTTAAGAGTGAACTTTTATTTCATGGACAGAACTTGCACACTTTATGTTAAAGCTAATAAGGGAAGTGTTTCAATCCAACAATTTAATGCTAACACTGTCATAATCTTTCATTATTCTGGTCTCACGGACCGCTTTTGCAGAAAACAGCTTTAAAATAAAAACAGCTTTATATAGGTCAACATTAAAGGATTTTGAAATGGGGTGAAAATGCTCTTATTTCTCTTTTGAGTGAGTCCTTTATTTTAGTATCTATAAGAGAAGTTCTCTCTTCTCCAAATCCTTTCTCTGTAGGAGGAATCAGCAGGGACATTGTGACTTATTTGAAAGTTAAGAGGCTGAAAAGCTTTAGAGAAGGCATTGTAATCTGTTATAAAACACGTTCAGGACCTAGGCATAGATTTGGAGTTGTTGGTAGCTGTCCAGCTTATAGGAGGGAAGCATGAGATCATTAGATTACTCACAAAGTGTTAATCCTGCAGCAACAAGGAAATATTAAAAAAAAAAAGAAATAAAAAAATTCCTTGTGTTTACACCAGATAAACTAGTACAAAGAGGCAAGCATCTTCTTTCATGGGTTGCTTTGAGATGTATAATCTCTATCCCTTTGAGTCTTCGGAAGCTCACATACGGAAAATATTATCATTACAAATAAAAAACCTGTTTTGGTTGCAAAGCATTCTCACCTCATCAAGAAACCAGTGTTGTTAACTTTCTGCTTTTATGCAAAAAGTATTGATCAAACTCAGAAAAACATGGTGACATAGGGAAAAAGATGAGGAAGCAAGCTTGCAATGAATCACATCTTTTCTTTTCCCAAGCTGCCATGTCAGCATTCGTAACTGGCTATCTTAACTCGCACAGTGTTCAAAGATAGGTGACTTTTTTTTTAATCTTGTCACTCTGTCTGAATATTAAGAACTGGGTCTACTTGGCTTCCAAGATGACAAGTTTAGCATTTTGAGCTAGTGCAGCTGAGGTTACTTGGTAAACATGCTGAGAGAGTTAGTAGGGATCTTCAAAGCCCTAAAGCAATGTATTTGAAGACTCGCAGTGCTGTGAGTCCCCTAGTGGTGATGGTGCTGCAATAATTTGTTGTGGACAGCTTGGAGAACACTGCATTCGCTGGGCAGAAGAGCATCCTTTCTGGTCAATACTTCCTGCTAACCCAGTTATGCAGTTTTATCCTTCATAATAATTGTGACTCTGTGCTATTGACTGAAATCTTACCTTGTCAGACTCTGTAGGAACTTAGTGGACAAAAGTGAATAAAATTCAGCAAGCAGAAGACATAGTATTCTGATGCAGGTCACATGACAGCAAGTGCTTCCTGCCCACAAAGAAGGCAGGTTCTCAAAATGCCAAAGAATTGCAGGTTTGGGAGAGAAGTTTTGCTCCATTCAAATTCATCACTGTGCCAGCAGCGAAGCTCTGGTCAGTGGGTCAGGTGTTGGACAGGCATCATAGCAGATCTCTTGGTAGCAACATTATGGGAATTCAGAATCCCTGTACTTCACAGACAGACCAAGGTATCCTTCCCATTGCTTGTGCTCTGGACGCTTGCTTTTCATCAGAGTCATCTGATGTAAAACATGTAAGGATGTTTTTAAATAAATAAATAAATTGTTGCCCTTGACACATGTTAGTGGTATTTGTAGAATGGTGAATATTGGAACTAATCAGCCTCCTGGGAGCCATGGTTAGGCTTGGGATATTACTGCTCAAATAGATATTAAAGGGCTGATATTCTTAGATTATCTGTAAACATCTCTCGTACCTCTACCTGCTGAGATGGAATGCAGAAAAAATAGACTTCTGTTCCATTATGTGCTTTTACTTCAGTTGTCTTCTGTAGAGCAGCTAATGTAACTTTAAGGATTCACAATTTGAATACGATAGGCTTCATTGATTTTTATTTTTAATTTCCCACTGCTAGTGTTTGCTACTAAGCACTTTCCAGTGATGACAGACAAGTGGACTATATCATAATGTTCTGCTTTTCATGAAGTAGATGTTCTTTTTTATCAATGTACTAAAACTTAAAACGTCTAGATTCAGGCTGGAAACAGGTAGTTGAACCCCCAGGCTCAGCATGTTTGTTTGTTACTGAGTGTCTCCTGAGGTTTGGTGCTGAGTAAGAACTACATTGCTAGCTTGTCAGTAGGTGACAAAACAAAAATTGTGCCTTGTCACTTGCCTTGCACTTTACAAAGAAAAGTCCACAGTCCCTGAAGGAAAATTTAAAGGTGTCAGTAAGAGTGTCTTTTTTTTGTTGTTTTCCATACATGGCCTAGGTTTAAAAAATTGAGTTAAATCATCTAAATATGTTCAAGTCTGGATATGCAGAGAGTCCACCACTCCTGATGGTGACATCATTTCCTCAGGGGTTCATATATTGAAACTGGGCACTGACATTAGCCTTTTGTTCTCCTAGATCTGCTGTTAAGAATAAATCAGCTTTAATTCATAGGTGGAACCCTAGGATGCCCCCCTCCCAGTGACACCCTCAATAGGAAACGTACAGGTCTGCGGTTGGTTACCCTGCAGTCACCTGAGGTTGTTGTTGCCTGGGAATACAGCACAGGTTCTCTCCATGCACTGCTGAAGGAACAGGTGAAGCAAGTTGCCACAATGCCACAATAGAAAGAATACAGAGTTTGCCAGTACCTCGTGGCTTTCTAAAGTATCTGAGCTCCGGGGACAAGTCTGTTAGGATGAATTATTGTCAGTGATGCTTCCTGTGGAAAGTGAGAAGCCAAATTGCAGCTCATTCTGCTTTGAAGTCCTCTGGTAAGGCTATGTCTACTCTACTGTTTTCCCCAAATAAAAGCAGTGATGTATTTTTATGTAAGTGGAGGGGTTTTGTGGCACATTGATGGGCTTGTGTTCTTACATTATCTGTAAATCTGTGTAAATGAAGGCTCTTTTTAAGTCCTGTGCTGTTCCAAAGCTTGTTTGTATTTTTTAAGAGGTTGTAGCGTGTGCATTATAATGTAAAAGGAGAGACCACCTCCTCTGATAGTACCAAAACCAAATAAACCCTTGAGTAATGTGAAGAAGATATTTACTTATGGCTCAACCTGTTGTGTTTTTTCTTGCCTTAGTATACCAGACACTTGCAATATACAAACAATAAAGAAGTATTCAGAAATTAATAGGTTTGTGATCTGAGGCCTAAAAGATTTTTTTTTCCCACATTTATTTGTTGTAGAATCATTCCAAATATGAAGTTTATTTTTCTATTTTAGGCTTCTAAGGACCCAGTCTCTGGATTGGTACTATAACAATGTCAAAAGCCGATTTAAGTGTTTCGGAAGTGCCAAGGTCCTGAAGAACTTGTACAAGAAGCATAGACTGGAGAGTGGAGTTTGTCCTGATGCAATAGGTAAGAACACCTGTGTTGATTTCTTATAAGATTTATTCTTATCTACTTTAACACACAAGCTGAGACAATGGAAATTCTGAGATTGTTTCAAGAGAGTTTTCTTTACGCAATTTTCTTTTTTGCAAAAGAAATACCTCAGTGGAGAGAGAAAAGGATGAAGTGTCTAGAGAGCTGTTTAAGAATTCAAACAATGTTTAATCTTAATTATGTCACTGATACAGAAGAACTGTCTACAAAGTAAATTGCAGTTTATATTCTAGTCTGTGTCACCAAATTTATCACAGTTCTGAATAGTTAAGGAGTGAGAAAACAATTTTGCATTCAATATTTGACCATAGGCATATTTCTGTGCTGTTAGAAGAAAAATTTGATTAACATTCAGTATCCAAGTTGACCAAAACTGAGATTTCCTTACTTAGAGCTTTGCATGCTTAAGCATCTGAAACTGGACACATTTTACTTTTGTATCGATGTTTGAAAATAGGTAAAAGATACTGATAAAGTATTGGCATGAATCTTTTAAGTGAAGACATGATTCTCCCCTAATGCCCCACCTCATAAGAAGAGTGATTGGAGATAGAATATGAGTTTGAAGAAGTGGCACTTGGTGTCATACCGGTAACTTCAGCAAATTGCTTAGAACAGAACTAGCTGAATATTTGATATTTCAGTGGATTTATTGGACCAGATAATTTACTCTTGTAATTCTTTCAAAATTTGTAAAGAGACTGTAATTTTCTACAGCACTTACTTTTCTTTTTCTGAAAATATATAGGATGGCAACTAGACTCTCTAGTCCCGAGTGGAAATTTTAGGTGTTTATTATGAAAATTGACATAAAAGCTTCTAGGGAGAAGCGACCTATTTACTAAATTGTCATTTATTAGTCTTTTTCCTTTTTGGGTATCAAATTCATATTTCATGAGAAGATTCCTTAACAACTGAGAACAAACATGTATGAGAACAAGCAAATCTGGTTTCAGTTAGGGCAGAAGCTGGACCATGGAAGTGAAAACTGTGGCAAGGGATGCTTCCGAACTTTCATGTGATGTATTGCCTTTACTTAAGCCTTAGTCTCAGTGAATGGGTGCTTGACTGGAAGTGTGAACAATGCAATGACGAGTTGCAGTGGCACGTGCACTCTCGGTGAGACCTTTCTAAGGAAGGCCTTTGAGTCTAAATGTCATTGCTAACTCTCTTCTACTCTCTGTGTGACTGTTAGGTAAACCTTTTGTTCCCTTTGAAGATAAATACTGGTATGCTCCCTGGATTTTGCCTTATTTATACAGCATTGCCCTTTAAAATGTAGAATCTATTTCTACCTCAATGTCATAGTAGAGGCAAATTCCCTGTATTTAACTTCTGCCATGTAAGTCTTATGCCTAGTTGCTTCTTCATCTCTTTTTTACTGTAGTAATAGTTTTTTCCATTCAAAATGAATGAGAGGTCTTTGATATACGAGCAGTCATGTTTTATCCAGCAGCAACAGCTAGGAGGAATTTTCCAGTTATCCCTCATTGTGTGCAGTGCCACCATATCTTGAGTGAATATTCTAATCTAATAATGCCTCTCTTGTTAATAGGTGCTTATTATAATAACGCATGAGTCTGTCTTTCTTTTTAGCAGAAGGAAGTTTGTATGAAGGAAGCTTTGAGAATGAAGGAAGCATTTGTGGCAGTGACTCTACATTCTACCAACAGACAGAAGGTATGCTGCTAAAAACTTGTTTGATTAAAAAGCAGTCCTTACACTTCGAATTACTGGACAAGTAGCTTAGAGTGCTGGTAAGTCTTGTCCACAGATCCAACCATATTTTGGCTGAACCATTCAGCAAGACACTAAAAGTCTTTTGCTTACCATGCTGGGACACCTTGCTTCAGCATTACACCTACTACACGCTTATTCTAGTTTGATTTTCTTAATGTTCAGTTTTTGTTACTTCTTTCCCATTTCCTTTCCTATGCTTATATTTTTTGCATTCTCTTTCTTATGTTTTGTTGTTCCTGCTTATAGGAACTTTACAAATTTTCTTTCAATTATTTCCTCTGAACTATTTTGCTACAGTCTAAAATAAGCAACACAAAAAATACCATGTTTTATTGTTTCTAAGATTTACATTTAAGAAGAAACTTAGAGATTGCGACAAATTTCTCTGTCCTAAGTTTTTTATTTTACTGTGCATAATTATGGATTGAGGTAATAACTTTTTCATGAACAATTTAAGATTTGAATATGTGTCCAGCATATGAGTCTGAGTTTTGGAGATCATTATGGAAAATGTACATATATAAAGAACATGGTGGTTATATCTTATTCTTCATCTAGGACACAGCATGATGGATACCCTTGCTGTGGCCTTACGTGTTGCAGAGGAAGCAGTGGAAGAAGCTATTTCTAAGGCAGAGACCTACAGTGACAGCCTGGTAACACTTTCCAAAAAAATGTATTAATTTAAATAGGACAGTCATGTTTCTTTTGATTTGGGTAGTGGTACAAACCAAGTAGATATAAATGAAAACATGAAGAAGTAGTGACTATCTCATGATACACCTAAAGAGTTGGGCATGGGTTTTATGAACTGGTACCCAAGATGCACATGGCATTTCAGAAGGTCACATGCACTTTAAGTGCCTGTAATTTCTTCCCACAGTGCCAATAGGGCACACTACCCATTTCCCAATCTATACATTTTCTGTGGGAAGGCTGTTTTTGTGTGATTTTAGCAAATACAGATATCCATTTTCACGCAGGACAAACAGAATGAAGCTTGTTACTTGCAGGAGCACAAGGAGGACCTCATAGAAGAGCTGGCCACAACCATTGTACAGAAGGTATGGCATGCTTATTTTCCCTTTGTTTAATAGCCAAAACACAATGTTTTAGAGCTCAAGCGCTGCTAACAACAAAAAGGATGACACCAATGTAGAAAGTAAAGTAAACGAACTATGATAGTATAAGCTTCACCAGCTGTGTCTGACAGGGATCAGTTTGTAAGTAAGGTCTATCCAGTGCCTAACCTGATGCTCAGAGCTGAGAGGTACCACTCCCTGAGGTTTGTGATGTCCTTCCTTGGAAGGGAAGGCCCTTGCTTGATGGAATTTTACATGTATATTTCACTTCCCCACAGGCACAAAGTTTTCTAATGTCAAGAGGTATGGCTGTTGACCATATAGATCACTTCCCAAAAGATAAAGTTTGCCAGTGTAAAGTGTGACTTCTGACCATACCCTCTACTGAACCCTGCATCTGCAACATGTTCAAAGAAAACAACATCAATCATTAACACAGAATTCTCTTAATGATACTGTGAGAGAGACACTCAAAAAAATCACAGAACCCTTGGCATGTCTGATTTCTGTGGCTTTTTATGTAAAGCTCATTCTTCTCCCTGCAAAGCTCATGGTTGGCAGAATGAACGTGGAGGGATAGTGGGAAAAAATGCCCCTTGAGTCTGTCTGAACAGTTTGGAGTAAGGCAAGATGAGCATGAACAGAGCACTGTTAAGCTCTTGTGATCAGTAAAGTAGCCACTCTGCTGAGTTAGTCTCCTTCAATGCGAAATAAGCTAGGTGCCACATCTTTGTGTGGGCTGTGGCATTTAACAGTGTATGGATCACACACCAGAAGAGGAACATGTTGTTTATAAGGTTATCAAGAAAAGCCAGAAGAGCAGCAGCTCACTGGAAAATAGTCTGCCTTCTTTTTTAATGGTGATGTTAGACTATCAAGTCTGTTTATTGGGTCTTTCATAGTCCAGAGCCTATCTCAGCCAAGCTTGAATTGCTACCATTTTTGTCAAGAGCTGCCTAACAAGATCTTTTATGCCCTAGAATAATGTTCTGTAGACATTTTATATCTGAGTTGTGGAAATGAAGTGTAGCTGGATATAATGTGTCAGTGTAGGGAGACATGATCTCTCTCTCAAGATGGTGTAGATTTTCAAAAATAAAAATGGTGTCTAGAGACCTTAGACCTCACTGTTCTCACTAGAATGTGTCTGCATGTCATGGGAGCCTTTGAAATTCCCCCCATATCTAGTATTTTATGTTTCTTGGCAAAAAGTCTTGTCTGAGAAAATACTTGACACTTAGATGCTGCTAAAGTGTTACTGTAGCAACAGATTTCTATGTTTATGTAATTCACCTCTGGTATTTGTACAGGCACTGTTATATATTGCATCTATGCCTGTGTGCTTGCAAGTGGTAGGACTTCAGATGAGAAGTCCTCGCACGAGCTGCAGCAAGAGAAAAGGGAAAGTCAAATGTTTTTCCTGGGGATCTTGCCTTGAGACAGGGTTCATCTAGATCTTCTCCATACGGCTCAGACAGTATTTCCTGAGCTGCACTTTTCTGCTCCCTCCCACCCCGTTGTTGTGGTGAATGAACCAAACACAAGAACCAGGGGGCCACAGAGCCCAGAAAAAGAGGTTTGGTGGCCTGGTACCAAATAGTAAAACCCCCTTCTGTGAAGATGGCTTCTGCCTTTGAATTCCTAGGATTCCTGAGGGGCGGTTCGGTCTGCCTGACAGACAGTTGACAGACACCCCTTGTATCCCCTAAGGAAAGGTAGCCAGACCCTTCCCACCTTTCTCCTCTTCCTCTAGGTCCCTGCTATGTTGTCCCTGCCCCCTCCCCTGTATCCCTTTAAAGCCCCTCAGTCTCTTATCTCGCTCTCTTCGCATCTGGTCCCCTTCGAGGGAGCTTCTACAATAAACCCTTGGAACACTGGCCGAAGGGCCACCTCTGCTCATTTGTTTCTGGTTACGCACGGGCTATCTATAAGCCCTACACACGCTAGGCTACGTGCCTTCCACCGCACGGGCTGGGAGGCTGGCAAGCGAGGCACCGAGGTGCCACAGGGTGTTTTCCCTTTGCGTTGGACATCCCAGACCAAGCTGCGGCCCCCCCAGCCTGGCCAGCATGCCGGTGTATTAATATACCCCGTTTCTCCCCTACCCTGCAGATTATAAAGAAGCAGAAGAGCAAACCTGAGCAGGCCGAGGCCGACTTGGAATGGCCGCCCTCGCGGAGCAGCGGCCTGGCGTCGGGCGCCGTCTCGGATCAGAGCATGCTGACTTTCCCAGGGAGCCGCAGGGGGTCCTACACCCTGTGGGTGAGTGGCACAGCGCAACTATCCATGTTTTCTGGTGCACAAACTAGAAGATGGCAGTCGTGGATAAGTACACTTGCTGCCTGGAGTGGTATGTAGAGACTTGCAGAGAAGAAGCAGTAATTCTATGTCTGGACAAACTGTCTCTCAGTTTGTTTTTGCTAGCTTTCCTAGCATCCCATGGGCCGTGGAAGTATATCACAGACATTGTGTTGTTTTGGTGAATATGTTGGGGAGGACTAAGTTTGTGATACGAGCCATCTCATTGTTTGGTTTGAATGCTAACAGGACTCAATGCTTCAGTGTTTATTCCTCAGAACAGTTTTTCTGCTCAGTTAACTTTTATGTAGGTCTTTGCCGAGTGCTATATTTTCTTTTGTATAAAGTTAGATTTCTGTAATGTTTCTTTTTGTCCTTAGCCATCTTACAGAAAATAGCGACCACCAGCAACAAAAAAGTAAACCCAGCTGTAGACCACCATTTGTGTCTTACACTTAAGAGTGTTTCCTCCTTTCACTTAGTTCTCAGCACAATGTCTTTAGCTCCTGCTATAAAGCTGAAGAAAATCTTACAAGCTGCATTAGTAACAGTTTTAAAAGAGCAGCAAGTAAAAAGAAATGAAAATAAGCTGTAGGCTTGGACAAGCACTTTGACCATCAGAGAGGGAACACAGTGGCAGATGAGTTAGTTCCAGTGCATTTTGACACTGTGGTTTAAGCTGCTGCTCCTCAAGTGTCCTGCTACTGTGCCAGTAAACACCTCTTCTCCGCTAAGCAGAACCACCAGAACTGAACGTGGGCTATGTCCTAGTTCCCAGCTGAGTTTGCTCACTTACATTCCCAGTGAGAACAGATTTATGCCAGAATATTGACTGTGGGCCAGAACTGCTGAGATGCAGACTCGCATCCTAGTCCTCTACCTATTTGCAAAATGAAAGGGTACTGCCTGTAATGTGCTGCTCTTAATAAGTGATCAGACATCAGGGTGAGCATGGTTTAAATGCTTTGCTCTGTCGCTCCTAGGCAAGTTGCTTGTGGACTCTAAAAACCAGGAGAGAGAGAGTTAATTTTGTGTCTGACTCAAATGAATTTCTTTCTTAAGTTTAAGGACAGGACTCAGAGGAGTATGCTGTTGAAATCCTCAGTCCTTACACCAGAAGCCTGTTCTGCATTTGGAGAGTTAAGCTTGAAATCAGCACATTTTGAAATTCTCTTCTGAAATAACAATTTAGTCCTGATTTTTTGCCAGAGGGAGGCTCATTGGTTTGAGTAATAGTAGGCTTTGTGAAAAACACCAGAGAAGCAGAAATGTCACACTAAGGTGCAAACAACTTCAAAACTTCTGTAACCATCAGTCAGTACTAGAGATCCAGATGTGTACAGTATTTTATAAGGACTCTCTACCTCTGTACAGGGTCTTTTGCCATATTTTTCACCATTTGTTCCAATTGTCTTCCCACAGTGCTTAAGGAATACAAATGAATTTGGCCATCTGCTGTGAGTTGTTTCATGTCTCCCATAAATTTAGTTTCTGCCTTTTGCTTTGCTAGGGTTATGTTACCGTATTCTTTTCTCCTTTGAAGTGTGTATGTGTTTATTTTTGCTTTGCTTTGGATAGAGGAGAATTTTGTTAGTATGACCAGAAACTCTTTTAAAGGAAGTATAGCTCCAGTCATTCCCATAGCTAAGATAGTTGTACTTATGTTGTGCTATGAGATTGCGGAATTAAAGTCACAGAACCTGGGCCTGCTGGAAATTCTACTGAAAGGTAATTTGTGCAGAGCAACTGCAGAGCACTTACACCCTGCTTGATTCTCACCAACAGTGCTGAAACCAACTCAAATTCCTTCTCCTGAGCTTGCTTTCCATTCCACTTTGTTTTCATTCAGCGACCAATGGGAAGCATGCATCTGTCAGTGGATTTGCAGGACTAAACCACATCACTTTCTCTTCTGTATATCGTGTGAGAAACATATCTTTTCTGCCAAAAGAATTGAAATTATTTTTTTTTTCTTTCCAAAACAAAACCTAGTTTCTACAGAAGCTGGGAGAGAGGCCCTATGCCCATTCCAGGCAAAGCTCCTTACTGCCTCCCAGGAACTCTTGAGTCCAAATCTGTAACTGAAAATCTTCCTGGATTCCAGTACAATAAGTGAAGTTTTCTTAGTTCCTAACTGATGGCATTATGTTGACAAAAAAAACCCCAAACTCTTGATTTGTTTATATGCATCCTAACATTGAGCTGTGTGATGGCTTAGTTTAGGCAGAGATCTGCCTGTAATGATAAAAACCTTTTAATATTAGTATGCACCACAGCTAATAAGGGGTCTGCTGCAACAGATTTATTAGCACAGGTGTTCCTAGTGTAACCAAGGTTCTTGCAGGCACACACAGTGGCCACAACAATCTCAAGGGAAGGAAGAAGAAAAACGAGTTTTCATTTTTTTCCATCAAAGCTATCCTAGGACACTATTACTGTGTCAGAGTTATGTATGTGAACCTGTTTCCCAATAAAGGTTATTTAATTGGAGCTTCCCCTGTTCAAGTATTTCTTTGGTACCAGGCTAAAATATTAGCAGAGGCAGGATAGATTAAATAAAAGGAAAGAAGAAACATGATTAACAGAAATATAGACATAGAGGGGAAAGGGAGGTAAGGATAGCAAATATTAAGGCAGTCAGAATTTCATAATTTAAAACTGAAAATTTATCTTAGAGCAAATATGTTTATTTGTCTTCCATGCAGAAGATAATATGTGTGCTTTTGCTAGCACAATGAAACTAGTAATACATAACACAGGGCAATTGCATGCTATAACACTGGCTTTCAGAACCCCATGTTTATTGTTGCATTGCTTTTTATTACCAAAGTCACTTCTTACAGTGTCAGGGGGTGCTGTAATAATCCCAGATATCACCTTGTGGTTTCACCTGCCAAGCAATTTTTCTTTTAATCACAGCAATTTTTGTGCAGCTCATCCATATCAGCTAGAAACTTCCAGTGGTCTCTGGAAGCCCTGCATTACCTCCTTGCTCATCCAAAACCATGTGCTTTGAAAAAGTAATTAAATAAGTTAAAGTTCCTTGCTTCCCCCCTCCAAACTATAGTATTAATTGTTTAACTGCAGTACTACAGTGTGCTGTAGCTATAGACATTTTTTCCTTTTTTTTCCCTCTTAGATTTCTTTGAGATCCCTTGCCCAGGCTAAAAATAGTGAAACAGGGCTGAATATTTTATTTCCTCATCTCATAAGAAGAGATGGATGGCACCATCTGTTTCTCATTACCAGTAAGCCAAGGCTGTGCAGTGTTGGGATGGGAGGAGTGCAGAGCAATGGGTGGATGCTTCCCTGCTCTCTGTCCAGCTCGCCCGCCGTACATCACTGCCAGCCAGAGAGCAAACGACCAGTTGGCAAATTGTATCCCATTTAAACACTGATGGAGTGAAGGCACCCTGGTGTGTTTTAAGTGCTGTATTAGTGGTCTTTATTTTACAGCATAAAGATTGCATATAGACACAGAAGCTCATCCATAATTTATAGTATATAAAACAGCTAGAGATATAGGGAAAAGGAGGATTTCATTAAATACACATTATGATGCACCTCAGGGGAAGCAGAAATATACTGGTTAAGCTAATTATGAAGTCCACAGTGTACTGACAGTTGTTTATTTTTTTTTCTTTTTTTTTTTTTCTCCGTTTGGTTTGGTTTAAAGAGAAGGAAGGTTCCACAAGCCTGAGGTTGAGCACTGCTTTGGAAATCCTTGGAGATTTTGCTGGTGCTCTGTACCTTTTTAGGTTCATCTCAAACAAAAGTACTTGAAGAAAACCTTTTTGAGGAGGAAGGCTCTTTAGTAGTCATGCAGCACAGTGGGAGAGCAATTCAGATGAGGGAGGCATAGCACTGCAGGAAGCTGATACCAGCTGAAATCAGTTCCTACCTGACAATGACTGCATCAGAAACATCATATTTATGTCTAATTAATAAATGTGTTATGTCAGAGGGAAGATGGAGCTTTTAACTTCTGTGAGAGAGCTGGCATCAGAAGGTTGCATGGTGTGTATTGCTGGGACCTGCTTCCAATGAGGCAGGTGTGCATTCATGCAGAAGCTCATCAGCTGGATCCCGATGGGTTACTTGCTGCATTGCTTCCTTTGAAAGAAGCCAACTGCAGCAGCATCTTCTAAGCACAGAATGGGAGAGAACAGTACATTTTGAGATGGAAAAGCGCTTTGTACTCTAAAAATAATGTGTCTTTTTCATTAATATTTATTATTTGAAGATCCAACTTTCTCTAAATATTTCCCAGGTTACAGATAATACTGGCTTCTGCTGACTCCACAGGTGACACTGTAGCACTGCAAAAGCAATCTGGATTTCAGATTATGAAGGCTCTGTCCATGGAAATCAGGTTGATTTCCCTCCTTCCACTGCTGCAGAAGGATAGGATACAATTAGTCTGTGATTCTGATTCAGCAACTAGTGCCAGTTTTTAAGGCTCAGGTCGCTAAATAATCAGTGCAAGGCTAAACATGACAGCATTGTCCTTTTAAAGTTGTTTGTGTAGCTTGAGTTTGTAATTCTTCTGGAGATGTATCTCTAGCATAAGATTGCTGAGTTTTGGTTTCAGAGTGCTATCCGTGCACTTGACAAACTTCCACGAAGACAGTTTTGGCTGCTAGGTACATGATCGGGCCCATGCAGGCCTACATTCGGCTGCATTGTGCTTGCTGTCAGCAAAGCAGGATAGGTTTTAAGGCATGAGAGGGAGTAGGAGAAAGGATGGAGAAGAGTGGTCATTGTATAATGTTATTTTCCAAATAATTAAGGTCATGTGTTGTTCTTTCAGCTTTATTTTGTTTTAAAGATGCTATCGTAATACATTCCTGGGTATCGCAGAATTTTCAGGTCTAACTTAAAACCCGTGATGCTCAGAGCTAGGCTGCCTGACAAACCTTACTTTATTTTTAGGTTAAATCAGGGTGTATATTGCCAGAGGAAGAAGTAAATAAACACAAAACACTTAAGGCTTCCTCTGGTGTTTGAGTAGGAGAAACAGTGATCCTCTCTGATGGGTGAGTGCTGTGCTGAGCACAGCTTTGTAGATGAGGGTCAGAACAGGACACGAAAGGTTGCGCAGGGAACTGAGACACCTAGAGATGGATAAAAAAAGAATAGTTGTGTTTAGTGAAGAGTATTCACTTGAAAAAAATGGTGTGTTTCTGTGTAAGGCTGCAATTAGACTTGAGATGCAGGTGCCAACTCATCTCTTCCCCCCCACCCTCTTATACGCAAGCACTCTTACAGAGAGGTGTGCTAATAGCAAAGTAAAATCCTACTGTCCTACACAGGGATCTGGCTTTTGCTGTTCCTCTTTCTCTTCTGCAAAATGTAAAATGGCAATACTGTCATCACAGGATACTAACTGAGCTCTCAGTGTCTTCAAACTGGGGAGTGTCTTTCCTGTTTGTTCTTAGTTTCATTTGTTTGGGTTTTTTCAGGAGATGTCAAACAACATTCAGAGTGTGGGAGGAGGGAAAAAGAATAGGCTATGGGCAAACGTGTGAGGAGCAGTAATAGCTAAATGCACAAGGGTACCTTGTAAAGGCACTGCGTGAATTACAGTTGCATTGGTATATCTAGCCTCTATTCCACAAATTTCAATAGACTTGCTCACATAAATCCATTACATCAAAACTATCAAACTATGATATTTTATGCTCCTAGCACTTTCCTAAATTGTTAACTCCATAAGTACAATAAAAGGATGTTTATACTCATATTCTGAAATCAGTATGAAATAACTATTATTACTAGCCAACAAGTTCCTTGCAAACAAAGCCATTCACATGTGGGGCCAGCTTTTTTTTTCCTTTTTTCCTTTTTTTTACAGTGTAGGTGATGGTGTAGAGCTACCAGCATGCCTACCAGCAATGGGTTTGTCGAGAAATAACCTCGTGTCCCTCTCCCTTACAACCCTTCTCTCTATCTGGATAATCAAGGTCAGCTAATCCAAAGTGAACCAAAATAAATGTGCACCCAAATGTAGCTCTACATATTACTACACAGCTGTGCAATTCATCCTGCTGACAGACACATTCCTGATTAGCTAATCAATATTTTTATAGTCTTTTTAAAGGAACAGTGCTTTTAAGGGAATCAGATGTCTAAGAGGCCAGTAGGAGGATGGAAACAATCCAGTGCAGCCAGGATATGTCTGTCACTAGTGAAAAAAAACCCCAGCTTGAGCAGACCCTAGAAAGAAACATGTTCTAAGGCTTTTGCAGGAGAGGGACCAGTCATCTTTGCTTTCTCCTAGCCTGCTGTTCAAGGGTTTGCCCTGCTGGCTGGGATATCCGCAAGGGGTGGTTAGGAGGGAATTTTCTTTCAACTGAGTATGAAAATCTTCTATTCATCTGCTGGTTCTTGCCCTTTTTCAGAAGGTTGTTAACAGATCCTTTGCCACATACAAGATTAACTAAGGAACAGATGCTTGAAACCCTTGGTATTTCACTCCCACTGCTAGATGTCTGGACTGCATACATTTGGGCAGAGCAAAAATCACTTCCAGGATAAATAGGCTGTGGCAGAGTGGCACCATTTGCAAGCTCATACTGTCTCCTTCCTGGTGTGGGAGTTTTCTCACCAAAGGATGCAGAAGCTGTTGATGCCTAGGGACTGCTACCGTGTTTGCTACCAGACCTGATGGTCCTGTCTGTGCATTGATTATATTCACAGAGCACAGCTGAGAAGGGGACTTGCAGCACCACTGGCAGGCATAGCTGCAGAATTTGCAAGGGAGCAGAGGGGATTGATAAGGTTGCATTTAAGTCATCTGAGTGTTTGTGTCAGTTCTACGTTGATTCCCTGAATAAACAAGGTAGTCCTCAAAGCCCAGCTCAGAGCAGCTGACACTCAGGTCAGAGTGGCACAGCACAGGATTCTGCTGCCCAAATCCAGAGGTACCTGCCCTCAGCATGGATGTTGAGGTCCCTGTGCCTGCAAGGGCTCCTACTGCGGTGACCCTGCAGCTGCTTTGTGACACCCGGGGTTCTCAGTCCCTCCTGAACCTAGGAGAGTCTTTGTTCTAACCCAAATAACTGCAGAACAAATTACTGTTTTACGAGTTATACGAGACTGAAGCATGACATAAGGGTGGAAACTGTGAAGTAGGAGGGAGGTGAGGGTAAAAACATGCGTGATCCAGAATATCTTTTGTAAAGTCCCATCAGATGCTTTTGGGACCTATTTTGAATTACCATTTTGGCTTTTCTTTAGGAGAAAGAGGAATTACCTGTACTTTTTCATCTTTTGGTGCAAAATCTTCATGTTGTTTCTAAACAATATGCATACATATAAGACAGTTGTTCAAGGTAAAGAATCTATAGATTATCAACATTACACTCAATATTCACTATAGTGGTTTATAAAGTTGTTCTTGCTTTTGGTTACTTGTTTTTATTTATTCAGTGCTCAGAAGAATGAACTCATAAATTGTTACTGATAGAAGATGGAGTATTTATATTTATTAAGTAATAGAAGATGGGATTACTTTCTATTCACTCCTTCCTTCTTTAATCTTCAGAAACCACTGTGTCTTCTTTTTAATTTTTTTCATTGAAGGCCATCAATGAATTAGATGATTTCTTTTAGTTCTAGTTCAGTAAAAAAATGAAGACTGAGTTCTCTCCATCCAGACCTTATAAACTATGCAACAGAAATCCCTGAAGAGGGATTGGGGAAAAAAAAAAAAAAAAGAAAAAAAAGATAATAATGTGTCTGGAATTGAAACAAACATCTCACAGGAGGTGCCACTGGGCAGGATTTGGTGTGGAACTCATCTAACTCAAGTGTTTGGAAATGCCTGTCAGTACCCCAACTACACATCGTGAGCTGTGCTGCACTGCCCAGCACTCCAGCACGCAGCACCTGCCTCTGCGGGGTGTGTGCGTCGCACAGCAAATGATCCGCGGGGCTGCAGTGCCATCTGCTGATGCGCCAATTTACTGCGGAAACCAACCGCGTCCGGCTGCAAGCTTACAGGGCAGCCTTGGCATTTATAACACATAAATACACCTAAAATAGCACTTGGCGGATGGATTGGGGTTTCTGTTTGCTGAGGAAGCAGAACCTCTGGTTAGGAAATACACCAAATGTCTTTAGCTCCTTTCTTGACGTCTCACGTCTTTATAAATCAAACCCAAAGTTCTTACATTCCTGCCTTCTTTCAAAAATTTTATCTAGGCTCTTGTATTTTTTTGGATACTTTTGATTCTTCTGCCCTGAGGTCTTGTTGCAGTCCAAGCGTGTAGGCAATTGATAAAGCTTGAGGGACATGGTTCCTTCATTTGGTCAGTAAAAATCCCTCGTTCCGAAGCAAACTGATCCAAGAGAGTAGCTGGCCTTACCTCCAGTACTTCCATGCATCCATTCACAGGGAAACCACATGGAGCATCAGCCCCCAGGCAGGCTTCCCAAACCTGTTCCCTTATCTTCAGTGTTTTGCTTCCCATACAAATGTCCCCAAGGGAAAGATGTCCCCCATGGATCTACAGATGGGCTGTTACCTCTGTGAAGAAGGGAGGCACCGCTGCAGCACAGTAATGTGTGCTTCTGCTGCCTGCACAGGTCAGTGCAGCAGTGAAATCAGCCCACAGGGCAGTAGGATGTAGCCCATGCTGCAGCTGTAGGGCTGTGGAGTTAGTGGTGCTGGCTGAGTTTAATTTGATGCAAATACACCAGCCAAGATTAGGGCTTTTGCTGTGTTGCCTCACACCAAATAACTAACTTTCTAGTTTGCTCTTTATGTGCAAATACAACAAAAGGGGGTCTTGGGGTAATTCGCATTTCAGGTAGATTTATGAGTCAGGCTGCTAATTGATTGGAGATAAACTTGTAGACAAACATTTGCTTTTGTCCTCTGAAAAATACAATTTAGACTGGTTTGTTCTCATGCCAGGATGTGCTTCTGCCCTGTTCCTACACCAAGCTTGGCTATTGACACTCCTTTCTTGTGTCATTATCAATGCTACCAGTAGTTTGAACTGCTCAGGGTGAATGTGTATGCTTTCTTTCCACCCCTGCTTGTCTCAGTAAAACACAATTTTACTATCTGTCCCTCCATCCCTATTTAAAACTAACTTTCAGAACAAGAAATAACCTAATCCTCTAATTCATTTATTCTTCTGAATTTGAGCTTATTAGAACATTGGCACTTCTTGATCATTTCAGTCTCTCCAGATACAAGAACTATAGAGAACTGCAAATGTAGCAGTGAAGAGTGCAAGTTCAACAGCGTCTTCCTTTTTCAGGATCTAAATGTAGGGGTGCAGCTAAGCTATTTTATCATGCCATTACTTTTCTCTCCTTGAGCCTTCTGTGGCATTGAACCGTCCTCAGTGAGAAGAGGTGGTACTTCTAGCAGAGCAGTCCAAGACAGATTTTATCAAAAATTCACATAAAGTGTAGAAAAGTAATGAGAATGGCCTCAAGCCAAGATTTGGAGGCACCAAAAGCTTTACGCCTTGCTATATTTCAACTGGATTTCCTGAGAGTTAGTAGTAGTTCCTGCCTAATACCAATTTCCTGCTCCACAGAGACCTTGCAGAAACTGTGGAGGGTAGTTTCTCTCTGATCTGACCCAAAAGTTTTAGCACACAATTTTAAGAAATCAGCTTTTTGCTAGATAAGCTTCTTTGGTTGAGCTTATTTCAGATCCTAGGCCACTACACCACATGGGACTGTGTCTGCTTTCTTTTCTGTGCTTCCTTGTTTTTCAGCTCCTTTCATTCTTCAGGCTGTTCATCTTCTCTTTTTTAAATCCTTCAAGCTGTTGCGTCTCTCCTAGTCCTTCCGAAAGCTTTATCTGCCCTATAATGTGGATGCACCTGACCTGGCTTAAAATTGCTTGGGCACTGCTGGCCACAGCTTTGCTGCCAAAGCATCAGCCCAAGGGCAGGAGTGCCCAGCTCCTTTAGGAGGCTTCGCAGCCCCTGCCAAGTTCTGCGCTGTCAGGGTTAAGCTGCTGGCAGGTGTTAGGTGAGTTGGGAGCGAAGAGCAGATGCTGCCGTCGCTGCGATAGCATCGCTTCACTGGGATGTTTATGAAACGGTGAGTAGGCACACAAGAAGCTGCCATTTAAACAAAACAGGAAAGTTGTCAAACATACAGATAACTCTTGTTATCAGAGTCCCGGTTATCGTTTTACAGACTACTTAAGTTCTTCCTGATACTCCTCTTCTTAAAGATCCAGTTCTTTGAGTAATAAGGGAAAATAGATACTACTGATTGAACTGCAGGCTATTCTTTCTTCTGGGTCTTCAGCATCTCTTATTTCTAATGTTTGCTATATGTATGTGGAAAAAGAATGTGCCCTGAGAGAATATTCATGATGCCATGAAAACAAGTGAGAGCCACAACAACTTACTGCTTCTAGTATATAACAACTTTAACACAAAGATTTCAAAAGATGTGACAGACACTGGACCTAATTTATTGAAAGCATGGCAAGTTTGGTAGTTCTAGCTTTACAATGAAGTGAAGTGAACCACAGCACAGTTAAAACTCGTCACAGTTCAGGTGGCAAATTTGTGGCAGAATTGTTTATATTGTCCACGTATCCTGCCAGGATGAAATCAAAGTTCATGAGCAAATTTCCTATAGTGAAACAATTTATGTACCTGTATGCATTGTGTTAAATTATTTTATTTTATTGCTTTTTCAAGGTTAAGAAGGAATCAAATTATCTTGATCAGTGAAAGATCTAGTTCAAGGTTCGGAACAGACTAAATATACACTTGAATATAGCTGGCTTGTTAAAGTGATGCACTTGAAAGATTCCATATAGTAAAATGACTTTGAGCTTGTCGTGAATAGTTTATATCACTAAATTTAAAAGGAAACACTCCAATGCATCATATTAGGGCCTGTGTCTTTGTATGGACAAGATTAACAAAGTTGTGCAGTCACTGTAGTTATAGAAAATATGTGATTCTAGGGCAATAATTCTGGCTTTTCTTCATGAATTCAGAAGCTAAACTAAACCCTTGTGCTTAATTGTGTTTCCTTTTACTGCTGAGCCAAGGATACAGGAAGATCTGCAGTTAATTAAATCTTCTGGCATGGTACATGAGTCCCACAGAGGAGCATTTCAGATGAGAGGAGGTGCAGCCAGAAAGTGGTATAAAGTGTGGCTTTTGAGCCAGCAGGACTCCCAGCAATGCTTATGCTGTCCTGGGAATTGAAGGGACTTGAAAACAGCAGAAAGTCAAGTTCTCCTTTACCTTTCCTGCACCAGTGCAAAGCAGACCTCTGATACAGGCAAAGACTGGCCCTTTTGAGAGTAACAGATTTAGTTAATTATTTGTACTTCGAACATCAGTAAAAATGTACTAAGATTTGAGAGTGCCAGCTTGGCCTGTGCAAAGCAGCTGAGCCACTTGAAAACCTGGCATACAGAGTCTTCTACTGACTCTGCTGGGAAGGCAACTTGACTCGAGCTCTGCAGCCTTGTTTCTAGAACTACATATGTGATTTGATATGCAAGTGTGAGTTCTCCTGAAATCAGCAGGACACTGACAGCATTCAAAGCTTTTTAAAACGGGCCAAATTTAAATGTGTTTTCTGTAACTGACTTCTCTGTGCCTAAATCAAAACTAAAATGTCTGACCCATTGTTGTGGAACCAAAGGCAAGTCCCTTCCCCTCAGTAGCAGTCAGGGCTGATTAACAATCACAACAGTATTTTACCTTATTATGCCTTGAAATGTGACCCTCCTAGAACTAAATAGGTGTGCAATTGTAGGCTATGTTGAGTTCATTAGTAAGACTGCATAAAACTGCTCAGCATACTGGGTGTTACGTGTGTATGTCCTAGCAAAGAGAATTCTGCATTAAAATCAGTTCAGTTCCATATATATTTCTGGGGAACAAGCTGTTTGTTTGCTTCTTTTGTAATTTTTAACTTCTGCAAATTGTTATACCAGATGGCCTGTTGAGCCAACAATAGATCATCATGTCTCACCACAATGGGATCCCTTTCTGGCTAACTTGAGTCAAAGCAATTAGATATCAGTCCTCACCAAGCACATTCCCAACAACTTCACCTTATTTATTTCTCTCCATCTGGTCCATGGTAGTATAAACAATTTCCTGCCTCTTTGCATAGCATCAGAAATGCACATAAATAAGCAATCTAATGCTGAAACAATTCTTTTGAATACATTAAATCCCATTTGTGATGTTAGCAGATCCCACACTTCCACGGGTAACTGAATACTAATTACGGTAAAGAGTTGGATAATTAACTACTTCTATTTTTAAATTACACTCTTTGATTTTTAATCCCACAGAGGTCTCAGTCTGCATTCTCCCTGGCTAGTGAAGATATGGCCAGTAAAGGACAAGACTCTGCATCGTCTGTGACCGAGGCTCTTCGGAGGCAGCAAAAGGGACAGTCCCGGAAGCAGAAGGAACGCAAGCTCTCTGCATTACCCAGCTGGAAGAGTGTAGACAGGCTAAATGAAACAAGTAAATATTTCTAGTACGAATAAGATTCTTTTTTTGGTTCTCACTCACATGTGGAATAAATATGACTTAAAGCAAGGACCTGCTTGGGGGCATTTCTGCTGACCTCTGTGCTTTCAGAGATCACATGTAAAATGTGTATTTGATGTTGCCGTGTCACAATTTCATTGGGTTATGTCATTACTTATCTTAACTTTTTCTTAAAAAAAAGAATTCAGAATTTGGGTCTTTGTGAAGTTGTGTCGGTTTGGACACAAATCTAGGAGGAAACACCCCGAGAGGGGCGTCTCACTCTCTCTCTCTCTCCTGCCGGCCAGGCAAGCAGGCCCTGGCAGCACCTCCCCCACGGGTTCGGGAAAATAATTTCTCGAGTGAAAGTGAAAAAAACTATTTATTAAACAAAACAGAGTCTCTCGCTGTCACGGGGAAAAAAGGATATTGAAACCCCCTCCCCTGTCCTTTAAAAGAGGACTATGGATTTTAGAGTTCTTTCTGTAGGTAAAACCTGCAGTCCTGAGCTGGGCCGAGCCGGCCAGGCAGGGTCCGACATTCCCCCTTGGAGGGTCTCACCGAGCAGGTCTGGAGATGGTAGCTGGTTTCAGATGAAAAGCAAGCCAAAAACAGTCTAAAAAGGAAAAGAAGCCGCTGAGGCAGATCACAGTCCCTTCTCCGCTGAAAGCTGAAGAGGCTAGAAAGCTAAAGTCTTCTAACCAACCAAATGTTGTCAGAATCGGGAGAGAAAAGAATGCAAAACATTCTAGTTACAAGGTCAAGCTGGCCGCTTTGAAGAGTTTTCTCAGCTTTTCTCTCCCCCTTTTGCAATTTAAAGGTACACTAGAAATCAAGCAGGCGATGGGGAATACAGTATGGTCATAGAATCACCCCGAGACAGAAGTTGATCTTGGACTCTTACAAAATTTAGGCAACTAGTTTGAATACATTTCAGAGTTTCTAAGACACAAGAGCCCAAGGGCCTTTCTTTGTCGTTGGTGATCTGTCCTCCAGTTGAAGGAGTTTGCAGCCACCTATTGTATCCCTTCTGTGGCACAGGGTAACTGTTCATGAGGTTACATGGTAAGCATTGAAATAATTCACACTTAGAATTCCTCCTTACAACTTTATTTTCAACCCTGATGAATTTACAAATGCAGTGTTCTGTACAGCCCTACTCACTGCTGCTTCCATACTAGTTTGAGGAAGCTGTATGAGTAGGAACTTCACAGACCAGCAGCTTCCCTGGATCTGATCTCTGTCATCATGCATTAGGCATGGATGTTAATATGGATGATGGATGGTGAACAGCTTTCCAAGTCAGCGCCATTCCTGAATCAGAACCCGAGGATAGAAGGCAATTCTCTGCTTACTTCTAGCTGACATAAAGACAGGTTGTCATTGAAGAAGATATCAATGTATGTAAGTATCTGAAGAGAGGGTGTCAGAGGATGGAGCCAGGCTCTGCTCAGTGGTGCCAAGCAATAGGACAAGAGACAACAGGCAGAAACTCATGCACAGGAAGTTCCATCTGGATATGAGAAAGAACTTCTTCACTATGCAGGTGACCAAGCGCTGGAACAGGTTGCCCAGAGATGCTGTGGAGTCCCCTTCACTGAAGATACTCAAGAACCTGGATGCAATCCTGTGCCATGTGCAGGTTGGTTGGACCAGCTGACGCACTGTGGTCCCTTCCAACCTAATCCTTTCTGTGCTTCTGCAGTTGTGGCTCCTGCTCTTGGGGTGGTCCCGTTTCCATTGCCTCTCCTGTCTTGGCTGAAGCATTTGTGAGGCCACAGGAGTGTAGCACCAGCAAACTCCCTCACCAAAGAGCTGGTTACTTTTCACTCCTACAGCTGCACAAGGGGAAGAGCTGAACTCGTTGCAGCAGCATTCCCTGGCTCCAGGTGTTGTCATCCCATGACAGAATCTGCTTGTTCTTGCTTCTTCTCTTGTAGCAGTTGTAGAACCCATCTGACCCCTGTAGTACATTGGTTCATGAAGCTGTACAAGCAGAAAACTTCTCTTTTGTGAGGTGAGTTCCTTGGTGCTGTAACTCCCACAACTGCCTCACTAGGCGCTGGCAAGCAGAAGCAGCCAGAATTTATGTTTGGATTTGATGTGGATCAGGGATCAGAACTGCCCATCCATTCAATTTGTTTATCAGTAATTCCAGTTGATAACTGGGGAGACTGAAATTTAGACAATTTCAATACTTCTCCTCCCCCCTCCAAAGAAATTAATATTGAAGTAGTACTAAAATCTGACTTAACCAAATATGCATTACTCTGTGAATTTCTTAATCAACCCACTGTCAGAAGTGTTTTTCTCCTGGGCATTTTAGTGGAAGACCTACTTTCAGTAAAGCAGTTAATTTGGTGCTTAAATTTAAGAACCCACTTGAATCCCATTGCATTCAACTGCTGAGAAATTTAGTATTTAACAGTTGCTTAACTATAGCAGAACGACAAATTGACCCAGTTTCTTTTCAGGTGCTCTATGCAGAGGATTTGTTCTGCTTGTTTCACCTAAAAACCACATTTGTGATGAAATTTTGGTGCCTATTGAGCTAATAGTAAATAGCTGATTGTGCTAATATCTGCAAATTTGGTGTCACCTATGCCGTAACAAACAGCTTTGTATTATGATACAGAAAACAAGAGAAATCTCAACCAAGAGTTTGATGTGGTAACATCAATGGGCTTTTTAGGCATGTAGCCAAAAAGCAGTTCACAATTCATTTTGGTTACAGTTCGTATTGGTTTAAATGGTGACTCAAGAGCCCAATTATGATACTGTCCTTTTTTCCTCCCTTTATCAATAGTCGTACAATGAAACCTCTTAAATCTTTTTTTCCTTTTCACATGGATGAATTATAGCTTATGCCCAAAGAATTGTGTGCAAAATCTGTTCTTTCAAGTAAGTGACTTTGTTTTGAAAAATCAGGAAGGGAGCACTTGACATTGTAGAAGCTGGGATAAAACTGAGTCAGCTTTCTGAATATAGACTTCTCTGGGGCTTTCTACCCTGTTTGCCCTCTTAGGGTGTAATCAACTACTATCCTGTTCTTTCTTCAGTTAACTGAGGTTGTTTGACTGATTCTTATGTGATGTTGTTAAATAGAATATGGTTAGGGGGAGAAAAAAAAATTGTGGCTCCCCATTACTTTTGTGTAATGTGGTGCAGCTGAATGAAATTCCTGTTGGAGATTTATATCCTGCAGAGCTGTTGGCTTTGTTTGAAGGAATGATGTTTTAAGGAAAGTTCTTTCTCTGAAGAAAACCCTATACTTAGATTAGTGGGTATAGTTGGGAAAAGTGAACAAGTAGAAGTTTCTTGTGTTTGATAGCTTTTTTGGGTTTCTTTCTCCAAAATCACAAATTATTAGTTCTCCTAACACACCTGACTTCAGTTATACCCTTGGTTGGTCACTGCTGCAAGAGAACTAGTATTATTTTGATTTCCTTTTAAGCAGGAATAAGAATTGTATTTTCTCAAGCTCTCTGAATTGACTTAAAACTTACGAAGTGAAAACAGGCCAAAAGGATTCAAACAAGTAAGAAATGCAAAAGTTGTCATAAAGCTCTCATAGCTCCTAAGTTTAATTACTATTTAATTTTTGTTTTGTTTTTTTTGTGGGGGTGTTTTGGTGGTGGTAGTGCACCTCAGACTTTTTATTTTGTAACTAAGCACACCTTACTGCATACTAATGTTCTTTATGAGCAGTTCCAAGGAAAAAGTAATCTTCTTGCCATCCAAGTATTTGTAACCATTTAATGAAAAATGCCTAATTATATTCTACAACAGACCCAGACATTACTGTGCCCATTTGAAAATAGTGATGTTCTGCTTAGATTTTGAGAAAACTAATGATTTAAATTAAGTATTTCTATAGGTTTCTGAAAAGAACAAGTTTGAACCCATGGGAGGAATCCATAAGTCTAAAAAGTTCATTCAGTAGGCTGGATTACTGTGTAAATCTATGGCATTATATATTTATCTAAGTGCTGCAGAAGGCAGAGTCATCACAAATCCATATTTCCCATGAGGGGAATTTTCAATTTTGATTGGAAATTAAATCTAAATTTAGAAGAAATGCAATTCTCAGAGTTATGAGAGTTATACACGACTTTCTGACCATATTCGTGACTTTTTTTGGTTTTTACGTTGGAGTTGTAAAACATACTCTGAAAATGTGGAAGGATATAAGAGCAGCAGTGCTTTTGTCAGACAGAAAGCTCATTTGATATTTAGTCTGGGGTACAACAACTGCAGCAACAGCAGCCATAAGCAAGAGTCTAGGAGAGATCAGGACAGAGCAAGTATTTTTCATACTGCCTTTGAGTAGGCTCTGAACCTCTAGAACTTTCAACTTAATGACTATCTCAGCTAGAAGTGTTTTTCTGTATTTAGTAAATTTTAGTGGATTTCTCCTCCATGTTCTTAGCCATCTCTGTTTTATCACAGATAATTTCCAGCATCCAGAACAACCTTAGGCAAGAAGCTCCATAGGTCTGGTATCCATGGCATCCCACTTCTTTATTTTGTTTGTTTAGAACCTTGATTTCTCTAGCTTCACTTCATGCCCTCTAGTAGTTAGGTTGGAAGAGATTCTCCTATCTCTTCTAGCATGTATTCTCTCAGTCTTCTGTCCTCCAGATGGCAGAGCTCTGGCTTACTTAATCATTTCTTGAATGGATGCCATTTCAGAATGGTACAACCATTGTTGCTCTTCTCTGATTCTTTTTCCATCTTTCCTTTTCAATGTGGGGGACCAGAACTGCCCGCAGAATCAAAGACATTTGCAAAGCTCGGTATTTATACATGTCCGTGTGCTGATGTTCCATCAGTCTTTCCTAATAATTCTTTTCGAAAAAAGCTTTGGTCCAAGTGCTCTCCCATTTTAGTCATCACCATGACTTAAAGTGGTGGCTTCTGAGTAGTAGGGCAGCTTTGCTCTCAACATGGGAGAGTTCATGTTGCAACAGCACTTGCATTTGTTTGTTAGTTTTGTTGAAACTTTCAATCTGTGGCAAGTGAAAGCAGCCTTTCAGAGTGTGATCACAATTGTTCTTGTTTCCTTTTCATAGGTCCACCTTCCGTTTTCCAAAGCACCGATGGAAACTGGGTGGCTTTGCAGAACGTCACTCTGCCTCGTCCTCGAATGCTCGCCAAACCAAAGAGTCAGGTGTTCAGAGCTTTGGAGAATGAGTCCAGCATTGTGTCTGCCTATGACGAGATGGGCTCGGACAGCGAGGATGACTATGATTGGAATGTGGCCTTGAACAAGCTGCGGCGGAGACCTCGACAGTTGCCAGACGACTTCTATTACTCCAATTCCCAGTTTGGCACTGAGTGGGTTTATGGCAACAGTCAGTACCAGACAGTGACCTCCCCCTCCTCTGGGTTGTACACCAACACTGAGACACTGTTCTCCGATTCAGAAACATCTTCGGTAAACTCTTCCCAGGAAGCTAAAGGACCTAGCAAACTTCTCTGGTTGCAAAGCAGAACTCAGAGTGATAAACCCAGAATGGAGAAGAAGCACTTCCATGGAGAACTAGATGTAAATTTCAATCCACAGGCAACTAGCTTGGAGTATTCGGACAGCAGTGAGACTGAAGAAGTCCATTATGATTTAGAGAAGAGATCAAGAAGGTGGAAGAAGAACAAAGCCACCTCTGAAGACTTATGTGAAGAAAAGAATCAGGCAAAAGCCAACAAGATGAATTTAAGTCAGGTAATTGTGTTTGAGCTTACCAAATGCATTCTCAGAGAGAGCTGGGCAAACCTAATTAGGCTATGCTGGCAATATCATGTGAATCGTGAGTGGGAGGTGGAGTGTTCTTGCAAGCTTTATCTTCCTCATGTCTCCTAAATAAGAAGAAGAAAAAGTAGGATGTTAGATAGGCTTTACCTTTTTCTCAAATAGGCCACTTTCATCCGATCAAAGACATTGTTAATGCTGTAAAATACAGTGCTCTTAAGAAAAAAACTCTCAGGATTTGTCAACAGCTAAGAAATGTTAATTAATCACTTGTTTTGTTGTGCTGGGATTTTTTTAACTTCTGTTTTCTTGGTATAAGAAATAACTCATATGCCTGGGAATCTGCTCTGCAGTGTCCACAAATGTTCTGGTAAGGGATAAAGCTAATGAGCAGCAGAAATTCAAAAAGGGCTTTTCGTGAAATCCAGCCCAAGTGATGTCTGCTTTTAACTGGTCATCATATGATGTGTTAGGGTGAGTGTTTGCAAACTACTTCAATTTAAATAATTTGTCAATTGATTAAGAAAACAAATAAAACCCAAACAAGCAAGCAAAAAAACCCAGACTGTAATATCTCAAACTTGGAAAAACCATTCATACAACTTCAAGACAGTAAACGTTTCTTTTAAACTACAGGTGCTGGATAACCACAAAGCCAATAAGTCTCCTCTATTTGGAGTTTGTCTAGACCTGGGACTGATATTAAGGGATCCCTTTGTGCCCCAGAATTTTTTTAGCAGTACAAGCACACTAGATCAGGAGAATATTGACCCCTTGTCCGCTTCCATTTCCCACATCCTACCCCTCTTAAATCCCGAAGCTGCATCATTGCTGCAGCAAGCCTGAAGCAAGGAGCTCAAGGCTGTCTTCTCCCTGTACCTCTGACTACGAGCAGCCTGATTCAGGCTTAAAGCTATCTGACCCAATTTAGGATGCCTGAGCAGTTTTTCTTTGCTTATGCTACTAGCCTGTATTTCCTATAGAAAAACATCAGTACAGCTGATTCTAAGTCAACAATAGGATTGTAGGATTTCAGCAGGGCTTTAATGCTGGGTGTCATTAATTCTGTATCCATTCCATGTGCTTTTAGGACAGGGTGTGGGTGTTTGGGGTGTTCTGTACTGATTCATTTATACTTGTGTCCTCATATACTTATAATTGACAGTTGTTGAAGGGGAGTATGATGTATTATAACATGATCTGACAACACGTCAGTGGCCATTATTGACTTCTTAGAACATCAGGCAGAATTACAAGGCTTTACAGGGACTGCGCAAAGACCATCTCTTGTACACAGACTTCTGCATTTGGCTTTCTGGCTTTGTGTATTTGTGCATGATCTCTCTGTGTCTGTATTGGTATTGTGGCTTCCTAGTCACAATAGACAACATGCAGAGCATGGAAGATCAGAGCTCACAGAGAAGATCCTGGAGACATTATAGAATCACAGAATCATTTAGATTGGAAAGACTTTTAAAATCATCAAGTCCAGCTGTTAACCCAGCACCGCAGGGTCTGCCACTAAACATTGTCCCTAAGTGCCACAACTACGCATCTTTTAAATACCCCCAGGGATAGTGAATCAACCACTTCCCTGGGCAGCCTGTTCCAGAGCTGCATAATCCTTTCTGTGAAGAAATTGTTCGTAATATCCAATCTAAACCTTTCCCACGTTCATTCAGGTAAGGTCAGAAAGGCAGGGTGCTTCCCAAACACACATGATGGCATCCTTTAGCAACTTAATGTGTACTTCAAAGTGCAAGCTGGTTTGGAAAATGATTCTCCTTTCCAAGCCTTTTGTGAGTTGCTTTGCCTGTTGTAACCTCTCTGTGCTCAAAGTGTAAGATTCAGGATTCTAACCCAACTCTCACCTTCGTTTTACCCTTTAGGCTAAAAGATGCTGTTCCTGCTCCCCTGCTCCCTCAGCCTCAGTGAGGCAAGCAGAGGCACACTGCCTCCAGATCATGTCACTGTTTTCAAAGCCGTGAAATTCTCACTAGGAAGTTTATGTATGGGTGTGTTTGCATGTGTTCAGTTTGTGTTTGGACACACACACACACACAGAGGTGGCTCATTTGACAGCTGGTGCTCACATTTGTAGAACTTTTACTCCAGCCTCTGGCAAACAAGCACTGCTGGCACCAGGAATGGACTGACTACCACAATTTAGAGCAAAGATGTTGCATGGTTGAACAATTCTAGGAAGCAAGTAAAATTGTCATGTGTGTAAGGAACCTGATTTAATGTATGAAAATGAATTAGCCAGACATCATTTACATTGCTTGGCAAAATGAGATTAAAGGGATGTCAGAGTTTCATATATTCCCCAGAGTAATATATTGATCTTGGTAAAATGATTGAGGCTGCAGCAGGGAGAGCCCTACATATAAACAGTTCTACAAAATTAGAGTGTAGGTGTGTGAAGAACTGCAGACAGCATAGACTTAAGAAAGATTGACTGTAGTCTTAAACCAGGCATAGGTTTTCACATGATGAGATTATGCAGAGTTTGCAGAGACCATACAAACTAAACTCTTGTTGAACCAGGATATTACTCACTGAGTAACTGATTATATGTCAATTGCAGTGAAGAAACACACTTTTTCAGTACTTTACTGCATTGCAATATAATCTTATTTTACTGCATTGTAATACTAATATGATAATTTGTTAACCATTGTTTTCATCAGCACTGTAGAATAGGATTTCAGTTTATCAGTCTAAAAGTTGGGGTTTCATTTTTAATTTTCAAATAGTGAAGGTTGCTTTCTTGTTTTCTACTCTCCAAGTTTCTCAGTGAGATGAAAACAAGCCCTTTTTCTTCTCTGCTCTGAGTCTAGAGAGTTGTAAGCAGTTATGTTCTGGAAAAACTGCAGTCAGTTCATAACTCACAACCGAATTTCAATTTAAAATCAGATCTTTTTTAATCAAGATCCAATTCCTAGATTAGGATAATGCTGTGGCACGTTTTTTTAAAATATATTTTAGACACAACAGTGGAATGCCGACTTTGTGACTGAGACAGAATTTTTTGTTTAAAGTCTTCAGTGACTTAGAAAAGGGAAACCTGAGTACAGATGCCAAGATGTGCTGTATCTGTGGATATTTTTGCTTAATGATAAATAAAAGAACAAGTTCCTTTACTGAGATGCCATAAACACAGTCATGAAGCAAGACATGAAAACTGTCCTGATAAAACCAAGGTCCTGCTATAAAAAAGATCTGATTGCTTATGTGCCACAGAAGACTTGTATTTCTGTGGGAACTGAACTGGAAAGTGCAACCTTGCTTTTAATGATGACTGTTTTTCAAATTGTAACTTTTTACAAAAAATGGACACTCAAGCCACCAATCTTTATCTGCTTTTATTAGTAGTATTTATAATAATAGTTGATACTATTAGTAATAATAATATTGCTATATTGTCTCTCATTATCTTTTTGAGAGAAGGATATGGCTGTTGCTTAATGTAGCTGAAGTTCTTATGTTTCTGATGCAAAGTGGAGGGGTTTAATTGCTTCAAGTGAAAGAAGCACTCTCATTTACGAGTTTACTTCTTTAATGAGGAGACCTCACCTGCTAATTATAGCCCTCCTGCCCTGCAGCCAGGTAAAGGGTGAGCACTGTCAGACTGCCTGTTCCCACGGCATGGCGCTTGGGATGTGTTCTTTGAAAACATCTCCCTGAAATCACCCCGGCTCTTGTTGAGAAACTGCCTGCAAACCTCACAATTTGTGTATTCTCCTAAAAGTTTTAGTTTCTGATTTTTGATTTCCTATATAAAGGGAACTTTCTCTCAGGAATTTATAGTTTAACATGGATTTTGTTATGGTGCCTCTTTTTTTTGTATTTTGTTTGTGTCCACTGTGATTACATTGGCTTATCAGCGATTTCTATGCAAGGATTTGGACACTATGTGTGAGTAAAGGTGTATTTCTTTTCTCATTGTCTCCTGAAAGACTTATGCTTGCATAGAAACCCTTGATATTCTTGTAGTGAAGCTGGGTTTGTGGCTGTGTCAGTCTGCCAGGCCCTCACAGAAACTCAGTTTTTAGATAAAATGGTAGCCCCTTATTCTTGTTTGCAGATATTAGCATTATATGTTGCTGATAGATGCTAATGGAAATTTACACAATGATTTATGTAATGACACAAAAATGTCATGGAACTTACCAGAAAGAATGAAAATGTGAACAGTAAAGAATAACAAAGTTTAATGCAGCATCTGTTAAATAAATAATAACAGTAGTACCTTTCAATTTATTTATTTTTATTGTTGTCATGGCTGCTAATGGATTTTTTAAATCGTCAATCCATGAAAGAAGTATAATCTCCTCACACATACTTTGCTGCCACTGTTTGAAAAGCCCCACACGCGAGTCAAGCAGCTTACTATTAACAGAAACCACAAAGTGCAGCAGTGTAAGGTACCATTATCTCTGCATGTGCACAGGAATTAACAGCTCTTGCAAATGTAGATAATCCACCTGCTCATTTGAAGGAGGTTGGAAGGCTAAGAAAGGGGTAATAGACATACCTGAGCCCAGCTCTGATACAGTCAATACTCTCAAGATGAGTCCTCCCCCAAGAAACAATGTGTACTCAAAACACAGACTTAGCTGATGCAGAATGGGACCCTTGGGTTGCCAAGGCAGCTCATGACTTTGATCTGTGCTGGCAGACCTAGCAAAAAGATCTTTAAGTTGCTGCCATGTGTGATCCTATGAAGAGTGGTATTTTTTCGGGATCGAGAGAAGTTGTCATATTGCTGTTGCCAATACAGATTCTTTAGATGAACTAGTGGTGCTTTCCATGGGGGTGTATGTGCACTGCTACTCCAATAAAGCTGCTAAGCAGTTAAAGCTAAGCAGATGTATTTAAGAAGCCCCCAGAGGACTCATGCATGTCCTGCTGCACAGCGAAGTCTGTCAGTACGTCGGTTCAGCAGTGAGGAGGAAGTGTGGGAAAATCCACACTCTGGACTGCCAGCCTTCCTCACTGGTCCACTAGGTTTTATATAAGTATCTGTAAGCTTATTTAAACAAGAATACCAAATTCTTGTCTTTACAAGCTTGATCTGCTCAAATGTCTGCATAGAATGGGCTTTTCTTCTTTTCCTTGCAGACTTGACCTCAAGGTAAATCGTGCTCAGTCTCCATCAACACTGCTAGAGGAAGCCCACACCCCTAGTGCAGAGATATAATCCTAAACCAGGTGTTTTGGTAGATGAGACCAGGTTTTTGGAGGTACCAATTAAATAAATGGAGGTAATTCAAGTAAAGAGGGATTCCAGTAATTAGCTTAAAGTAGATACCTAGCTGTAAATAGATCAGGTTTAATGAGATGTATCTTCACTAAATTGTATTCTCATAAAATATAAGTGCACAGTTTAGCTGTGCTTTCTCTCCTGTATATCAGATAAATTATGATTTTTTTTCTTTCCTGGGTACAAATTGATGGACTGATTGATTCAGCAACAGCTTTCATAGTCGTTTAGTGATTTGTGAGTATTGGTCATTGGCAGATTGTTGGTTGGGGTGTAATACTGATACTTGTAATGAGTTGTTGAGTGACGTGCAAGATATGTCTGAAAAAAATTCTCTTTTTGCAATTTGAGGAATTTATGATTATAAAAATAATTGTAATAACCCTTATTATTATCAAAAATAGTTTTTTAATTTAAAAGGTGAAATTTGCAGTCTTTTGCATGTGTATAAGAGCATATCATATTATAGAATTGAAGTGAAAACACTCTGATTTGAAATCTTTTTCTTGATCATTGAACAGCTTTTTAGCAGAAAAACCTTTTTATTCTGCAAAAGCTGGTTGTTTGGGAAAAGAGTTTCAGCATAAACCCATGGTTCTCCTTCTATTTTAGCTCTCAAATTTCTTTTGTTCCTTCAAATCCTGATTTTCTAAAAGAGCCTTCTGCATCCTGAAGGTGAACTATAAAGCAATAATTTAGTTGTGTAACTGATTGAATTGCAAATAACTGCAGACAAAAATTGTCCAGAATGCTGTGAAAGCGCTGAACACACCAGTACAGTTCACTGTATGAGAGATGAGAACTGACATTATGAACAGGATGTGTCAATCCATTAAAAGCAGTTTGGTGGGTAGGGTTTGTGAGGGAGTGGGCAGAGTTAACACTTCCTGTGAGAACTGGAGGTAACTGGTTCATCTGTAAACAGTGCTGCTACAGCTGCTCCTATTTATGTATTTCCAAATGAATGGAAGAGAGAACACAGATTTTGGTCTCTCCAGCAGTGTCTGGTCTTGTCACAGTATGAGAAACTAAGGCAGACAGGAATAATTTCCTCTGAGAATTGCTCCAAATCGTCCTCCTAGACCCAATGAGACGTGCCTACCACTCTGGTCCCAGGCTGCATTCTTCATACCCTGCTTCTGGGTGGTTTTGCACAATTATGCTCCATTTCAAAATATCTGTCACTTTTAAACCCACCTGATACCATCTTTGGCTGAAGCACCAAACAATCTAATCATTCAAAACTTTTTCTCAGCAGTCAGCAGGGAGAGAACATTTCCAGAAGGCAATGAAATGCTATAGGTGGAACTGGTTGCTCTAGGAGGTGCCTGTCTCTCTCCAAGGACTGTAGAGGAAATCAGGCCAAATTGGGTCCTAATCAGACAGCACAGATCCAGAAAATGAACTTCTATGTACCTGGGCATTAGTTTTTAGAACAACTATGAGATATTCCCAGATTTTGTCAGCAAGGGCTGACAAAACTATCCCCCTTTCCAACTTATTAAATGCTGGGTAGGCACCCTGCTAAACAAAACTGCAAAGAGGCTTTGCTTTCCTTCAGCTTCCAAAGTGAGGGACTCGTGGTCAGGTCTGTAAACCCCACTGTTCTTAACTGACCCTGTAAGTGTTTTCCACTTTTAAAGATCCAAGAGTCAGAAAAGAAGGTGCTCCTGAAGATGGAACTTGTTCCAAGGAGGTTGGCATTTGGACAATAATTGTGTCTGTAGAGGATTCACCTGTGCAAGTAATCACTAGGAAAGCTGACAGTCTTAAGCAACATCATGTAACAAAAGAGAGGTTTTTCAAAACTTGTTTCCAGCAGTCTTTAAGAAGAACATGGATAATGCTCAAGACCAATCAGTCAGGGAATGCACGCACAGCTTTCAACTGAAAGCTGAACACAACTGCCAGGTTACAGGTTATTTCATTCCCACACCTCGCTTTTATCTGCACTGTGCCTGCCAGGGATGGCAGTGCTGGGAATGGGAAGTGCCACTTAGGCTTATTTTATTAGTTGCACACGGATACATAATGATTTTGACAGTTCCTTTTTAGGTAATATGAAAATAAGAAGGAATGATGAATATAATCCAGCAAGTGTTGGTTTACTGGCATTCCTTTTCTATCAGAACACTTAGTGTGCTTTCTTTCTAGCTTCCCTGCAGAGTGAACATACCTATAGTTTTCTAGAAAGCTGTTTTTTTCTTTCTGTGCCTACACAGGAATTATATGGTTTTTTCTAATTTCTTTGTAGGATTTTGATGATTTATCAGAAACAGATGTAAGCAATGAGGATCAGCACCATGATGTCAAGCCTGAACTTATGGAGGATGAGCTTAAATCCAGGTTATTTCAGCTTGCTGCTAAAATGAGTGACAAGGAAACATCATCTGGTGAAGAGCAAGAGTCAGAACCTGGAATAGATCCAGAAAACCAGAAGGAGAGTTTGTCCTCAGAGGAAAATGGCAGAAGTATTCAGGAAGAGTTAAAGAAGGTAAGTGGTCATTGTACAGGACTGGAAATAGTACTATAAGAGTTAGAATCCAAAAAGAGAAAATTCTGGCTAGAAAACAGTACAGTTGCTTAAAAAAACCTGAGGTCCTTTATACCGGTCTGAGCCTGAGCCCTTTGTGTAGTTAAAAGTTCAGTGAAAGATATGTTTTCCTCTCTGTGAGGAACAGACAACCTACAGCATCAGTTCCAAGCAGGAAACTCGGCTTGTGCAACAAAACTGTTAGCGGGGTAACATTAATGGAATCATGTCAATTTATTCTGACTAAGAATCGACTTACAGTTTTTGATTTAAAAACATAGCCAGTTGGTTTTTTGTCCTTGCTAACCAGACAGTTTAAGTGGTTTTTTCCATCCTTTTAGTTGCTCCTCTCTTTGTAGTATCATCTAGTTCATGCTGATGACATAGATTCTTCTTTTGCATCTCTGTCAAAATATTTTGTGTTTCTTTAAAGCTTTCCAACCCTGTTATTCTGTCAGCTAATAGACTTCTGAGAGTAGTAACATTTTCTAATGAAACTGAAATTCGATGTCAATTCGGACAGTGCTTGAAATCCTTCATTTGTGCCATTTCACCCTTTCATTGAGATACCAGATTTCAGTGTCACTCACAGGATTTACCACCTCCTCTCTTCCCTTTCTGCTTCTGAATTTCTCTTCAGATCATGTGGTGTGCTTGAATTTGGTGCTATAGGAGCCCAGGGCTGCCCCTTGCCAGTCAAGCACTCTTATTCCTTAGGACCACTTAGGCTTCTTCTAGTGTGCTACATATCTTGACTTGCCTTTTGGGGTATTGTGTGCACAGCAACTCAGCTTTGACAAGGGATGTGGACAACTCTCTAAAGGAAATCTGTTAGTCATAATTGGAAAGGTGTTTTGTTCAAATTATGTAAAGAACTAATACACTGGGAGGTGAAAACAGGATCAAGTCATCCACACACACCTGCTGTCCAGGTGTGCAGGAATGGTGTCACAAAAGCCAGTCCCCATCTGGAGTTGAATGTGTCAAGAAACACAAAGGGAAATAAAGTCTTCTACAGGTCTATCAGCAGCAAAAGACAGATGAGGGAAACCTGGCCTCGCTACTGCAGTGACCTGGTGACACAGAACATGGAAAAGGCTGTTACACAACATTGTTTTCACCTCAGTTTACAGATAAGATTTTCCCTCAAGAATCCCAGGCCCCTGAGACCCATGGGGAAGCCTGGAGCAGTGAAGACTTATCCTTGGTAGAGGAGGATGAGGTTAGCAAGTATTCCAAAAAATGGGATGTGCACATCTGCGTGGTGTCTGATGAGGATGTGCTTCCAAGACCTGAGGGAACTGGCCTATGTCATTGTGAGGTTCATCTTTGAAAGATCATGGCAATCTGAGACATTCACAGCTATGAATATTGTTTATTTTGGCTTTCACAAGGCTTTTAGCAGTCAAATGCAAAGGGAAATGCAAAGTCCTGCACCTGGGAAGTGATTATCTTATGCACCTCTATTCAGTATTGCTGAGGCCATTTCTGGAGTCCTGTGTCGTCTTCTGGGCTCCCCAGTACAAGGGACCCATGGACACACTGAAGTGAGTCCAGTGAAGGGCCACAGAGATGATTAAAAAAATGGGGCATCTGTCATAGAGAGAGCTGGCATTGTCTATCCAAGACAAGAAGAGAAGAAGAGAATCTCTTGGACTGGGAGAATATCTTCAGTGTGTCTAAATACCTGATGGGGGAGAGTGGAGTGTTTGATGTGGGAAATAAAGTGGAAATGGAACTCTTTCCACTGATAGGAATGGAAGCAGTGGGCACAAACTTGAAATACAAAAAATCCTATCCAAATGAAAAGCTTTTTCACTGTGATGGTGTTTAAATACTTGAATACGTTTCCCAGAAAGATTATAGAGTCTTTGTCTAACTGGACGTGGCCTGGGGCAACCTGGTCTAGTTGACTGTGCTTTGAGCAGAAGGGTTTGGACCAGGTGATCCCCAGAGGTCCTTTAAAGTGTAAGGAGTGTGTGACTCTCTGATTCTGAATTATTCAGCCATGGACTACACAGGAGCGTAAGTACCTCTGTTATCATGTGTGGAAATACCTCCATGACGTACACACAACCTTTCCAAAGAAATCAGATAAAGGCTTTATTGTCAGTCCTTGTTAGCAGCATTTAATTTGTTTTTATTTGGCTTGCAAAGACAAAACAGCAATATCACATTATTCAACAGCATATATGGGCTAGCTGGGGTTATAACATGATGCAAATGAAATCCAGAATTCTAGGCTGTAAAGAGGACTTTCTGAAATGCTCCTATATGGAGAACTGAGCACGCAAAAAGGTGAATGTATGTTTTTGGTGTACTTACTCATCTGCATGCATCTACAAAGTAATATTGGTTGGTTTTTCCTCTCCTAATTTTGTTATTTCTTTAACATTTGTATGTCAGTTATTTAAAATAAAGCACAGATTGATATCTTTTTCCTCAATAAAATTTACTTGAGTTTAAAAAAAGAAGGGCTTACCATGTTCAGCAAAAAGGGAATGCTTGGAGTTCCTAATCCTTTATTTGATTTGGGTAAAAAATTTCTCATTATTAATGGTTATAGTATATACTCTTTTTGTCTCTAATAAAGAAACCAGAATAGTCCAGTACTTTTCATGGTCTGGAATTCAGCAGAATTGGCAGAGGAATCTTCTCCAGCCATAGAGAAACAAGCACACTGCTTTCATTCTTATTCTTGACAGCTGTCCTTAAAGGTACTTTAAAATCTTCTGACATGTGCCTTCTCTCTGGAAAGTTGGCTGGCCAACATCTTACAAGGAAATACTGAAGATGAGAATGTATAATACGAGTTGTGTCTGCGTCAGTCTAAAATACAAAGACATACCTAAACTCATAAAAGATGCAATAACTTTAGGATAAGTAGATGGCATGTGAAAGACAAGCATAGAAAACCTATTTTCAGGCAACCAGTAATTTTAGATACTTTCAGACCCAGAAGTCCCAATACGCTGTCTCTTTAAAAAGCCTGGTTATTGGAGAATGCACTTGTAGGGATTTACAGATCTTTCAGACTAGCACTCAACATTATTGGTGAGAGATAGCCTCCTGATCTGGGCATCAGGTTTCAAATTAAATATACAGAAGCATTAATTCTGCACCATTAAAATGAGAGCTGGAGTGCCTAGATTCTGCTTTTTGTTCCTGAACAGAAATACTGTACTTTAGCCATCTTGCTTATATTTTAGCCACACTGTTTTGTCTTTGTTAGTCTTTAATCTTCTGTTCTCACAAGCTTATTCTGGAACATTTTAGCAACTTTAAATCACTAGGAATTTTTAGTTCTCTTACACCTGACCATAAAATAAGACTTAAAAACATGACTTGCTTTTGAACCACTGGAAATTAAGTACCTGGTGCTTATGAAAATCTGACCTTCACCTGTCTGCATCTTTAAAAACCTGGACTTCAGTTTTTAATGGAAACTGGGAATCTCATGTAATCACACGTTGAGCTGATGCTTTTGAAAGGGTATTTAGTACATTAAGATCTGAAGCAGTGGTAAAAATTACCTTTAGTGGAGAGTTAGCTGAAGTTGTTTGGCATTTATGGATTCTCAGTTCTCACTTCAAATTGAACTTTTGAGTTGTATGTCTGCCTTTAAGATGCAAGTTTGAATATGATGACCTTTGAGTTGATTATTTAGTTTATCTGGGATACCTGAGGATTTAGGAGGGTATTAATTAACACAAGTTAATTTTGGGACTTAGACTTAAATCTTCTTAGATTTTCAGCACACTCATTTTCATTATCCCTTAGTTTGTGATTGCCTAAAATGGTCTTGTGGAGATTCACAGCTCTCATTTTAAACAAACATAATCCTCTAGCAGACGTGTTTTGATGGAAAACATTTTGTGCTTATTAAGCTACAGAAGTAGTTCATGGTCTTTCGGGGGTATGCAGAGCCCTGAAAAGTCCATTTGTCTTAGTTGTGCAGTGAAAGGCCATGGTTTGCACCAAAAGCCGTGCTTAGGGTAGAGTTGGCCTTCAGCTCCTCTAAACTTCAGGTGTGAACAAACCAAAATTCAAATTGCTCAACTCTTGTCTTAGTGAAACATCTTGTACAAGCACAATGATTTGCACAATTCTTTCTGTCTTGCTCTTTTTTTTCCCAATTGGTTGGTTTGTGTTTGCTTTACTCCCCCAAACCCTAAACGAATGCCTAAAGAAAAAAGAAAAATGTAAATTCCCTTGGAAGTATCTTAATGGTACTGATCCCGAGAGTGGCAAGCATAATAAATGAGATGTATTTAGTTCGTACTCTCCTCCGTCCATTCTCCTTCTCTTTTCATGCTTTCATGAAGATAAATTGACTGGGTCTTTATTTCATTATATATGCCAGAATTACATTCCAGAAGGCGATTTTGGCAGGTTGCATTTTAAATGCAGTCTAACCCTGTGACCACTTTATAAGAAACTATAGAGATTATGTTATAAAAAACTGATTAGCCCATGCCATTTTTTCAAATTGCCTACATAGCATAAAAACTGAAATAGTTGTTAAAACCTTACCCGTGTTTTTTCTTTTTTCTCCTTCTACTTAGTACTACAACTTGCTTAAGATATACAAATGAGCAAGCAAGTTAAAACTTCCAAAGTAACGTGGAGTTTCTCTCCTCTTTGCAATAGCTTGATGCAGTGTGCTGTGTGCTCAAGGAATTGCCTTAAATCTCTTTATGCATTTACTTCTGCTTAGAGAATCTTACAACCGAGACTTAGCAACTTGTTTAAACTCTGCTGTTGTCGTTGACATTGCTACACGACACAGTAGCTCTTTCCTGAATGACAGCCTCTAAGTGAGTTTGTTAAGTAGCACAGCGGGATCCTGTTTCCTAAGTGAAACCTCCCGAGTCTCTTGTCAGTATGAATAACAGCATAAATAATCTTTTCATTAAATATTTATGCTTCCATTCTCTGGGAACATTTTACTCTTCTTAGGTTTTATAAAGCTTTATTTTGGGGAAAGTTAGTACTTTGAGTAACATTTTCATGTGGATTTTTGCCAGAGGCCTATATTCTTTGTTTCAAGAGAGTACATCTTAATTTTTTCACCAGGTAAATTAGCACTGTTCAGTTACTGGCATAATGCAATTGACACTTGTTAGAAAATTTGCCTGGCCTCTCTCTTTTTAGCAAGAAGGATCGCCAGTAGCTGTGCATGTGGGTGCATGTTACTGCAGGAGAGAGAGCCAGCTCCCTGGTGTGTGTGCTGGTGGCTGTGCTCGGGGCTGCCCTTGGAGGGGGTGGCCATGGCTCAGTTGGGGAGGTCAGGCAAGCGTGGGGTTCGCTGGACTCAGTCACTAAAGAGACTTCTGCTCATAGCCTTGATGGAGCTGGAGAATGGCATCGGACATGCACATGCCAATGAATCCCTACTGTGTGTCACAGAGCTGTTGAAGCATCACAGCGGGGATGTCTGGGATGCTGAAACTACAGTGCTGTAATTCTGAGAGTGAGCCTGTGCCTCCTGGTGGCTGGGCTTCCTTAGGCATTTGTGCTGGTGCAGGCACTGTCCTCACAGAAGATGATGTCGTAGTTTTTGTGATCATTATCTTGCAATTGCCTGAATTCCCGGGTATTTTGGCTAGTGTGCTGATTCAGGCAGGGGTTTATAGGAAACTGCCATCCAGCTTCATATGCCTAAAAGCTTTGGAAGTCTCTGAGTAAAAGTTTCTAAGACTCAGAACCATGTGGATCACTTAGGCCAGAAAACACAACAGCGTAAGTACAGTAGCTTTACTACATTGCTGCTGCTATGGTGGTAATGCTGAACAGTGTAGTACAATGTTATCTTCCTGAGTTAACAACTTGGAAGATATTTGCGTGTCTGTTGTTTCATATTTTTGTGTGCAAGATACTCAGACTAATTCTTGTGTTTTCATGGATCATTGCTGTTAAGATTATGTTAATTATCCCAGCAGTCTCCCAAAGTCCAGAATTGAAAACTGAATGTGGGCAGCATTGTAAAAAGTGATCTTTAAGGTTTATGAACTGCAGATAATCTATGCACAGGATTTTGAAGCAGAGAAAAAAAGATTTTGGTTAGGGAAGGTGAAAAGGGGTATGAGACAATAATTTTCACATTGGGCTATGGATCCAAAGTTTTAAGTTCTCCATTTAACAAAGCAGTCAAGTATATGTTCAGTTTTAAACTGAGGTTTAAGTGGCTTGCTGGACAAAATTCCCATTCAAGGTATTTCTCTCATGTATTTGCTATTAATCAGTCTTCAGTATGAAATATCAAGCTGACCCTAAATTTATTTTGTCAAAATCTGAGTCTTCCGTTTCGAGCATTGAGACCATAAGCATTTATTTTTTAAAGTTTTCAAAAGCAAGCTGTGATGTTTGTGAACCTCCAATTCTGACAGTTTCTGGGCTCAATACAGTTGCATAAATATGGATGTAGATAGACCTTCTGAGATATCTTAGAGTGTCCCACAGGGCCTTAAGCTGCTAGTCCAGAAGAAACGTGAATCTCCCAGGTCCATGTCATATCTGACAGCGTTGTTTCAAAATCCTCACATACTTCAAGCTGTTTCAAATTGCACTTTGTCTACCTGTGTTTAAGCAATCAAATCAAAGCCCTGCTGGATCTACTGGGGAAGGGCAAAAGAGGTGACACTTCAGCTGGCTTCACATGGGGAATGCAGTGTCTTTGTCAACAGCTTTTTTCTCCTAGTCTCAGTTTTGACCCTTACGTGCATGCACACCCAAGCCAGCTCTGTCCAATGTGCATACAAGGGGAAACTCCTTCAGTTCTCTCCTCACCAAAGATTTATTTACTTCGGGAGAAAATGTCCAAGCCATTTTACAGATAAAGTTGCAGAAAATCAGCGAACATTAGTGTAAGCTGCTGGAACAAAATGGTGGGAAAATAGCCTATTTTTTACAACTATTTTGCCTTCTTTTGTAAGCTGCCTGAAGACTTGGCAGTGAAAACTGAGCTCTTTCAGATCTAGCTGGAAGAGTTTCAAGGAAATGCTGCTCCTCAGCTGGAAGATACTTCTGTCACAGCACAGCCAACAGGGCAGCTGTGATTTTGTCATTACTTCAAGGCAAAACCGGTCAGTTTAGTTTAAACAGGCCTAAGGAAATTAGGGGGATTACTGTAAGCCTAGTGGCTGGTCACTGGTGACTTGTACTATGAAGGGTTTTGCTTTGGGACAGTGAGGCCTGGAGAGGGACAGCAGTAAACAGTAGGAAGTGATTTGGCACAAGACATCTTACTTAACTTAGCCCAGGTGTTTCCCACGTGGGCATCTGACTGTGGCATAAGTGAGGTACAGACTCTTTGGTAACTGGTGTCCAAATTGCAGCCATGTAGACTCCAAAAGTGAAGATAGCTGGCTTTTCTTCTTCTTAACACTGCTGCAAAAGTATTGTTCCATTCCTAGTGATACTTTTTGTGATGGTGGAAGTAGTATTTTCCCTCTGTTTAATTTTATAAAAAAATGTGTGTGATTTGTAATATCTGCCTCAATGAGGTCTGTTAGTTTAAATCCCACAAATAAAAATAAATTAGGCATTGCTTTATTTTAAATATTTTAGTAATAAATGTAAAATCTAAATTTTATGGTATTTTAATCTTGGTAGTTTCTTTATCCTTGCTGTTTATCCTAAACTTCCCTGTAAGTCTGAACCTATATAAATGTTAACCTCTGTAGCTGTTAATATAATTTTTCTGCCTTTTTATTTAACTGCTTTCCCACTGTCTAGGAAAAACAAAAGGCTTTTGATCTTCATTTAAAGCTGCAGTTTTTATCCACTGTATTGCAGCAGGTGAGAAAGCATTGTTTTGTTTGTGTCTTCTTACATCTCTTATGTACTAAGAGATGCCATAATGTGATATTGAGGGTTTCCATATTTCACAATCAACATTCTCAAACTCAAAATGTTTTCCTGGAAATATCAGGCCTGAAATCAATAATCATTGTAGAAAATTACTTTATAATCACAGTTAACATGTGGAGCAGACTGGCTCCCTTGTTTGGCCTTGTGATGAAAATTTCGTTTTATGAGTAAAGAAGAAGAGAAGACAAAGATAAGGTGTATGAACTTTCTATTCTCATGTACTCACCTATATTAAGAAATTTGGAAGGAAGTTTTCTGACTGTAGTGGTCTTCAAAAATCTAAGCTCTCAATTTAAAAATAATCAAAACCCTTAATTCATTGTGGAGTTTGTACACTAAGTAGATATTTTCTCACTTTGCTGCTAGTGACTGTTGCTTATCATTCTTCTAGGCGGAAGGAGGTTTCATATTCTGTGCTATTTGAATCTCAGCTTATGAGGATCACATATTAAAAAAGATTTTCATTATATTCCCTGAGCAAATATATGCTTATCTTATATTTTAGACTACCTGCTATTTTTAGTATGTCATACATCATTCTCTCAGTCATAAAATAGGAATCATGTTTTTTGTGTTAGAAGTTGATGTTTAATTTAGCAAGACACTTCTCCTCTCAACTTTTTCTTTTTTCCTTGCTCTTAATTTTGTCCTAGGAGTTTTAATCATCTTTTAATTATCTTGATTTTATTTAGTAAAAATACCAATGGTGACATTAAAAAAATTTTTTTTTTCCAGTTGTGTAATGTCATCGGTCTGCGTCCATTGTAGATCAGAATCCTGTGTGATTTTAAGATTTAAATATTTTCATTTCCAACTTAGACTATAATATTTCACCTCTCAGAAAATCACTTCCTTTCTTATGATTATAGGCAACTTGTCTCTAGAAATAAGGCATTAAAAATTAATAAGCATAATATCTGTAACTATATTAAGATAGTGGATTGAATTAGTAAAAATGTAATATTCAGAATTACCTAGCACAGTCAAAAAGAGAGACTTTATTTCTCTGTGTTATACTTTGGAGACTATCAGTAGAATAATAGCTCTCACCCTGTAAGATAATTTAGCTTTCTTGTTTTAAAGAAATTAAGATATTGATGTTAAAGGTCAAGGTGGGAAGTCTTAAACTCGGACAGAAGAGTAATTCCTTGATATCACAGTTTATTGTGGTATACTTGTCTGCCATCAAACAGCCAGGCAAAATTTAGCCTTTTTTTCCCCACAGTCTTCATGGTAATGAGTGGTTAGGGCTCACTTTTGGGCCAAAGATTTTTTGAAGGTCAGGGTTGATGAGTGCCACAGATAGTTGGACTTTGGTGGCTCTTTTCTTCCCACACTGTGACTTGTGTCCCAGATTTTGCTGGCCTTTGAAGGACTTCTGTTGGGCTTTTCAGGGCCTTCTCAAAACCCTACAATGAAATCACGTGGGGTAGGGAGATGAGGGAGACAGGTTTGGGGTTTGCTTTTGTTTTCACCTAGCTTGGATTCAGTCAGGTTACTCTGAAAGGATGAGTTAATCAGTGGCAAAGCGAAACTTACCTTCTCCCGAGCTCTCCTTAACCCCCTACAAAAAACCAAGGGATATCGACTGTGACTCAGTGCATGATATAACGACTTGACACTGGAGCTAAAAATGATTGCACCACAAGTCATCAAGCATGTGGTCAATACTGCCAGGACTGCTGGTGATGGAAAGGTGTTCTTGCTCTACTTCTTGATCTAGCTGTTGATGTCACTGTTCTCTGTTTAATTGCACATCACCCCCTCCCATGCCAGTTTAAAAGAGCCTAATGATGACATCATAATGGCAGAAAAAAAGAAAATGCTAATGGCTGAGTACAATGGGCAGAAAAAAATAGCGTTATTGGTAGAGAACTTAACTATTTTAAGACCAGCAAAAATAAAAGCAATAACGTTCATGCAAAGGAAAGGATATGAAAATGTCACAAGCTGCTGAGATGCATACAAAGACTTAAAGCTCACCTGCTCTTACCAGTTTGGATACTTAGTACTCCTTCAGTTTTATCAGCCTGTTTTCCTCCTGTTACTTTGTGCAAGAATACAAATAATGGTCTATAAAGCACCTTCCAGTGTAGCATGCTTGAGTTGAACAACACAGGAAATACTGTCAGCATCAACAGGGAAAGGAAAGAGAGACAGCAGAGGGAAAGAGAGACAGCAGAAGGAAAGTGGCTAACAGTCAGCGAGACCACTTTATCTTTAGACCACTGAAACATAATCTTCTCAAAACAGGGATATTTTCCATCTGACAAACAGAAATGACAGTAAAGAAGTTTTATAAGATATTGCTATATTTACTGCAAACATGTATGGATGTCTGTATACTTGCATACACACACATTTTTAGCATTTCATTGGTTTTAAGACTCAACCACAAAGAACGCAGAGAAATCGAGCATGTTCTTTTGACTCTGTCTTTAACATATTTGTGACTATGGATATTATTTATCATAAAAAGGATAAATGCATGTTTTCCTCATTCCATTAAATACTTAGTCTCAAATTCAGTCACAAAATAAGATTCTCATAACTAGTAGAAACATTCATACTTGGGTCTGCTGCATGGATTTGATTTGGGGGTGGAGGTGTTAATTCAGAAGTAGGGTAGCACAGTTGAAATCTGAGCGCATACCAGTGTTTTGAGAAGAATGGTTGCACTTAGCTTTCCTGTGCTAGATATTTGTACTAGAGATTGCTATCTACATCTACCACATCCATATTAGTTCTCTGACTTGCTTGACAAGGCAGAGCCTGCGTCATGGCATGACAACTGTCTCTGTGAATCACTTAGAGGTGTAAACTACGACCTTTCCTGCAAGGGCAAGATAAATTAGACAGCCAAGAGGTGTTTAGAGCAATTTGAAATCCACCTAGCAGGATGATCTTGCTCTATGTGTGTGTCTGTGAATTTCAGGTGATTTTTATATGATCTTGTAAATCCTAAGTTTGACATGGGTGGTCAGGGAAGGGAGATGTTTGTGAAGCACTAAAACCCTGTGACACATTTTCTTTTTTTATTATTATTCTTTTAATTTCTTTTGGGTTTTTCCCATTACACGTGTTAAATAATTATATCTAGAGTACTTCACTAGATTTGCAAACTGACCATTTTGGAACATGAGCTGTTTTAACAGCTTTTGACAGTTGCTCAAAAAGAAGGGTAAAACATGTGGAAAACTACTGATTGAGTATCCAGTTTTTTAGAAATCACATTTCTGCACCTTTGAAGGATTAGATTGGACATTAGGAAGCATTTCTTCACTGTTCATTTCTTCACTTCACAACCTTCACTGAGGTTGGTCAAACATTGGCTTCCTAGAGAGGGAGTCAATGCCCAACCCTGTTGGTGTTTAAGAGGCATTTAGACAATGACCTTAACAGCGTGCTTTAACTTTTGGTCAGCCCTGAACTAGTCAGGTAGCTGGACTAGGTGATCATTCATCATCTTCCAAACGAAAAGCTATTCTATTCTATTCTATTCTATTCTATTCTATTCTATTCTATTCTATTCTATTCTATTCTATTCTATTCTATCCTGTTGAACTTCTTTTCCCCTATTCATTACCTCTTGAGAAGCTAGGGTATTTTTCACTCAAAATCTTGATTTCACCATCAAGATTTCTATCACAGACCACTTTACCTGGAAAAATTATTTTATAGTAATTGGTCTGTGAAAAATGCCAATATGGATTCTCATATTGTGGTATAAAAATAACTTTTTCTAATTTAATTCAATCTTTTTTGAAATTCATCATTAACTACAAAGGATAATAAAAAGATTTAAGAAATAATGAACACTGAAGTGAGGCTAAAGTTCTTGAAAAGGAGAACATAGATCAGTGAATGTGATGAAGAATATGTAGTGTCTGGCCTTCATCATTTTTTGTTCACTACTCACAGAATGTAAGAACTAGGTACTTGTGGAAGCAAATAATAAAAGAAAGTAGCATTGATTTTTGTCTTCTTTCCTATAAAATTATTGATCTGCTTTTAACCTAATTGGCACTTGTGAAAATAAATGGAAAAAAACAGTAGGCTATTCATGGGGCTCAAGTATTTGTTCTCAGTAAGAGAGTCCTAGGCCTGCTTGTTTAGGGCTATGTTGGCTGTCCTAACAAGCTAAAGATCTGAGTGTTGTACCATACTGTATTTGCTTTGTTCTTCTTCTCTTTAATCTCTCATTCTAATTATTTCCTTTAATTCAGATGAGTAACAGTGCTAAAGATGCCTTAATGTATTGATACACAACAATTGAGTCTGTACTGCTAAAAATGTAGCTTTTCAGTAAAAGTCTTACCTAACATAACAATGGACAGCAGATTAAAGGAAAGATTATGAAAGTAGGTTTCCAGTTTAACCCATCAGAATCTGTGGGAATCAAAAGAACATTATTTCTCCTATATCCTGCCTATAGACATTTTTAATCAGTTATACTTACCTGTACCATAGAATTTACTGTATAGAATCCAAAGACTGTACATTTCCTCAGTACTGATCCACAGATACTTTGTTTGTGAGAAAGTTTACAGATGGCTGAGCCTCTAATTCACATGCATAAGTATTTGCAGGTTTGAGGAATGAATTAAATTTTGGTCTAAATTTTTCCACACTTTCTTTTAGGCAAAGCAACACTAAAGGTATTGCACATATATTCATTGACAGTATTTTTATTGGCTTCAACATGCTTTGGCTCAGTCTCCAAGCTGTATAGTTTGGATGTTGAACTTGGTGCTTGAAGGTACATCAGGTGAAATTTTATTCCTCCATCAGAGGAGTTGTCCCGAAGTTTAAAGCTGTGTGAGAATCATAAGAATCAGGACAGTTAATTACAAATTACAAGTAAAGAACACTGATAAAAAGATTTTCAGTTGTTTTTTAAAAAATTGATTAAACTGCGTGCTTTTCCTTGGTATCTGATATAATTTATTCCATATTAAAAAATAGATAAATTTAAATTTAAAAAAAAAGAAGGATACAAGTGTTTGCACACTTACAGCTCAATCTTTGTTTATTTGGGATGATCATTTAATTCATAGTAAGCATTTTAGTAAAATTATCATTTTAGCACCTTACAGGGCTGCTGAAGATTGCTTTCCCATGTTTGTATCCACAATGGAATGGTTCCTGTGGATACAGACATAGATGATTGCACATCTCTTTGCCAGTATCCAAAAAGGAAAATTGTGTTTTAAAACATGTTTAAAACACTTTTACAAAACCAGCTTTATATATCTCACTTAGAGTTTAAAGCTGGATATTTGTGTGCTCCTTTGGGATAAGATTTAGACATCCCTCCAGTAGAATTCTGTTGTAGAAGAATTGCATGTGTATGTTACTTTGCATGCTGTAGCAGTGTGGGTATGTGAAAAGGGGGGAGAGGAAAAGGTAAATAAATTCCAATTCCGTAACTTGGTTCTTGTGTCTGTTTGCAGCAGATGGCCATGGAAATGGTTTTAGCATGGCTAAAGCTGTGGCTAGTAGAAAGGTGATTTATATCTTACCCCTCTGTGCTAATTTAATGCTGTTGTTTTCTCTGTCTGTTCTTGTAACGAAATAGAAGTACTCTGCTGTCTCTCTCTGCAACATATCTACAGAAGTCCTGAAAGTCATCAATGCCACAGAAGAACTGATAGCAGAATCCACCGATCCCTGTGATTTCCCAGATGACATTCAGGACAGAGGAAGAGGAACCCTCCCGTTGGGCACAGATCCTGTCAGACTCGATGAGCAGCTCACCACACTGGAAGAAAATGTAAGAACATGAACCACTATGTGAAAGAGTCACATGTGTGTGTGTGCACCAACTCGAAAGGGAAAGCACATGGGCAGCATCAGTGGATGTTCAAAATTAATTTTAAACAAATACACAAGCAGAACAGAAAATCGTGTTTCAACAGTGCCTACGCAGTGTTGATGGGTTTTTTTTTTTAATATATACTTTAAAATACTGAGGGGAGGGTGAGTTGGATGCTTTGGTGTTTACAACTAAATTTAGAAACTCTATCTCAAAAGCTAACTTACGCCCTCCAAACCTCCATGGCCATGTGGCTACGCCACGCCTAGCTGAAATCACACATCTCCCAGTCTCAGCACAGCCTCATCACTCCAAGGACAGGTGGGGACAGCATGTCCCCAGTCACACAGGGAAGTGGAGAAGCTCTTCCTCCCCCCACACATCCTCAGCTGAGCACCCTGGGAGCTGGAGCTGCCTCCTGCACTGTTAGAAAGAGCAGGCTGGAGAATCTGAATTAAATAAACGTTTGTTTGGCCACATCCAAGTAATCCATCCCTTTTTGTGAGTATCTGTCATCTGCAGGAGAAAGTACAATGCTGAATCATAGAAGGAAGTCACTACTCGTTGGAAATTTTTGTGAATCCACTTAATGATTGAGTTGGTACACTTGCAACTTTTGATTTTCCCTTCTTCCCACATTTAAGTGATTACATTTCAGTGATCTTTCCTTCATTAGGAGCTTTTAAAGATCTCATAGGAATCTGCACTGTCCTATTATAACATCCTGATCAATTCAAGAAAACAAATCCTGGTTTTCTTTAGCCCCAGAAAATTTTCAGACAGAATCTCCTCTTAGAGGATAAAACCAGTTTCCTCCACAGAAACACATTTCCACAGCAGCCCCAGGCTAAGAACTAAGTGGAAGATATTCTATGGCACTAAAAGCCAGGCCTGGCACTGGACTCTTTCTCATGAAATACTAAAGTGTCCTATGTCCAAACACCACAGAATTCATCTGGTAGGAGAGTGAATATGAAATAAAAATCCAAGTCCAGGCTGGACCACATCTTCAGAAGAACTAAGAAATTCTGCAGGACAGAGAGCAAATTGGGGAAACCTGCTCTCACATTTTTTTCCTGTGGAGAACTGTGTTGTAAACTATCTAAGGTGCATGTTTTTTTCCTCAGTTGCACTCTGATAATCCCTCCCAGCAAGTGTGGAGCTTTGGCATCTGTGGTGGTGTGGCCTCTAATCATTCATTTGGGCCAAGCATTTCTCACTGAGCAGACACTGGGCACAGAGGGAGAGCATTTCTTGCTTTGGTTTCACCCTTGCTGCAGCATCTCTGGTTTAGCTTCTCCTAGTTCCCTGCAGAATTCACAAGGTATCCAGCTCAGCCTTGCTGTGTCCCCACAGTATATCTTTCTCTGTCCCACACAGGACATGAAGTAGGTGGCAGAAACTTCAGTTTGAAGATTTCACCATTACACTCCATGGTAAAGAGCCTTTGGAAATCCAGGAAACCATAACTTTTCCCATTGCAGCTGGGGCCATATCTCCATGAACCACATCCCCTTTGCAGCAATGTCTGCAAGAGGATCTGGTTGTTTATAAACACTTTGTTCATTTTTGCTCTCTCTAGCCTTTTGAGGACTGTGCATGCAGCAGTGTGGGGGATGTAGGGCCATCTGTATCAGCAAAAGGTTGGGGTTTTGTGGAAGCTGTACATACTTACATGATGGTCAAGTAAGTCTCCACAATCTAAATGTGAATGTGTGAATAAGGGCATCATTTAGAGGAGACCTGCAAGGACACCGTTGCTGTTTGGAAGTGTAACAATTGCCCAGGTAAAGAGAACATTCTTTAGAAAAATATTTTCTTTAGCTTCAGCTGGAAAATGTTCATTAACATTTCACAAATGTAGGGGCTGATTGAGTTACAGAAACATTGATGACCTTCCTTTCCCACATATTTCTATCAGTCCCATTTTCTTGAGGTTTATTTTTCACCTCTTGAAAAGGAAATCTTACTGTGCAGAGATTTTTGGCACAGCATTTAAAAGCATCTTTTCTTTAATTTTCTAAAGATGCTTCTTTTCAAAATGTTCTATTTCTTCTTTCTGTAAGCTTTTAGATGTGACAGGGAAATCTGAAAAACAGGCTTTTAATCTGAACTGGCTGTGGTATGTCATACTTAAAAGATGTATCATTTAAATGAATGGAAAGAATAATTAAATCCCACAAAAACAGGAGCATTTCTATTTAAATCATCATGTTAACTTTGTGGACCACCTGTGTCTCCAGGTGCTTCAGCAAAGATGTTACATCAGATCACTTATTTCTTCTAGGTATGTTTTTCAAAGACTTCATGCCTGCAGTTAGAATGTGTTCTTACAAGATGCAGTTTGTACAGATGTTGTGATTTTGTTTCTTAGCAAAGTCACATGCATGAAAAAAATCTATCTACAACTTACACAAAGAAAAAAAACTATTGCAAGCAATTAAGAAACAATAATGAAATAGAAAAATAATAAAAAGTAAACAGTTACATTTTAATCTGGTCATTCTCCACCATTTTGATCCATAAAGTCACTGCATTGCCATAAATTATTTGAATACCTCTTATGTCAAAAGACTGAATGATCCAGGAATTGTGGGCAGATAAAATGACTGGAGTGGAAGACGTAAGGTATCGGCTCAAGGATCTGCTTCAGATCCTGTTTGCTTGCCCCTTGAACCATGAAGTCAACCACAGCCATGTTTAATTCATGCTGGGTTTGTAGCAACATGGTTTTTACTGCTATTACAATGGGGAAAATCAGAATGTATATTTCATTTCCACTGTGCTGTTACCAGCCTCATGGAAACAAGTCTCTTGGCTAACGAGTAAATAGGCAGAAGGTTTAGTATTTTCATGTGGTTCTTAACAATTTTAAGCACAGACATTAAAAGCTTGAAAATTACCCTTTTCTATAAACCAGTGACCTCCATGTACCTTAGGGGATTTGTGAAATAAAAGAAACAATAAAACACAGTGTTTCACTAATTACTGCTCTGAGGGGCTGAATGGGAATGAACTCTTTAGCTGTAGTTATAGATATCATAGGTGGGCCAAAATAGTAAGAATTGTTCATTTTTAGGGAAGAACTCTGAATTATAAAGTCAGTAATTCTCTCTTATGTGGCCCAAATAAGCCTATTGATCCTCCACAGATTCACTCAAAAGGCCTGGGAGATGGGAAGGTTTTGCCTGTTGTGTGTTTGGGTGAGAGCAGGATGGGATGGAAAATCATTATACATATAAGCACATTTACTCCATAGGAAGTTAATAACTATTTGCTGCTGAGCAGTTATTCATGCAGCTTTTACTGCCAGAAGGCATTAAGTGGGTTTAAAGAAACACAGCCTATAATGGGGTGTGATCTGTTGACTTCCCTTTGTAGATGTAGGGTGTTATGCAATTGACCCTACATCTTTTTGAATATCAATATATAAATTGAATATCAATAATAAAAAAGCAAACTTTTCAACTTTTTTCTTTGCTGATCAATCTGGAACAAATCTGATTTGGAATACCATTGTAGCACCTATGAAATCTGTAATGCAGCCACCTCGTTCATCCCTTCTCTTTGTGGATATGTGTTTTTCAGATTATTTCCCCATGACTTTCCTCTGCCAGGTAAATCTCTCTGTGGTGGCCTAGCATTCCCCATTTCAGGGAAGCTTTCAGGTATGATGGAAAATGCAGTCTGCTCAAACCTGCATGCCCACAAACCAGAAATCACTGACACCTGCCCCTGCCTTGGCCCTGCAGGTGTACCTGACAGCCAGCACGGTGTATGGGCTGGAGGGGCAGTTGACCAATCTGGAAGACGCCGCACGCAAGATCAACAGTGTTACTGAGGAATCTGAGCTGGCCGATCTGGAGGATCAGGTGGCCACAGCAGCTGCCCAGGTTCATCATGCAGAGCTTCAGGTGAGGACAGCAGCTCCTCCCTATCTGCACGTTTTGCACTTGCCTTGCCTAGCACCCACCTCACCATGCACACTTTGAATATTCTTTCGTACTGCCGTAGTCTGGTGATCTAAGGATGCTGACTGCATCACACGAGCTGAGCAGAGTGTAACTGAGCTGTGTAACTCAGCCCAGCCAGATGTGCTATACCTCTTTCTTTCTCCCCTCAGCTTGGTTTTGGACATGGGAGGGCAGCAGCCTCTTACTGCAATACTAATGCTGGACTGCTCCTTGCTGCCAGGCAGCTTCCATGGTGCGCTCTGTGTCGTGTGCGTGGCCCTGGTCAGACTGCAAACAGAGTCTGAGGCAGTTTACCTAACCAGCAACTTGTAAAGCACTTCCCAAAAGATGCCAGTGTTGGCAGCTTGCTACCGACAAAGGCCAGCAGCAGCCAGAGGCTGAGCCAAGCACAGAGCCTAGGGCTTGCATGCCTGCCGTGGGATTTAGGTGCTCAGCAGCACACATCCCAGCCAAAGGCAAGAACTCTTGTGCACTGCGATCTGGCACCACTCTAGCAGGCTCCAGAAAGTCCAGGGCTCAGAACACGTTGTGATCTGGTGCTAAAAGCTGAACAATGCTGCCAGACATCAAGGGGCTGACACTGCTTGCAGCTCACTGCCCAGCCTGTACCCAGCAAGATGCCCTGACCTGACTATGTCAGGGTTTATTGGGAAGTACCTGGTGATTTTACTCAGTGGAAGCATGCTCAATTCAGGACTGAGCAAAGATCTGAGAGCCTGACATGTCTCTGATGTCAGAAGTACATTGCTGCACTACTTGGCAAACTGGCAGTGGTGTTTTCTTGGCTTTGGTCGTTGTTTTAGGGTAAATCTGTTAATGGGGGTGAAAGGGAGGAGGAGAGAGGCCAAAGCTGTGCAAGGAAGCCAATGGAAGATCTGCAGAGTGAAGCCAACTGTGGCTTCAGCTGTCATTGTGAATCAGGAGCCGGGTTATATGTCTGACTTCTCTGACTCTTCTTTCACTTTTGTCAACACTTGTCTCCACTGCTCTCAGTATCAGACTACTTTCTCTGGCAATCTGTTTTCCATTCAGTGTTTTTATATAGTGTGTGCCTGCATTTATGCATGCTTGTGTTTAATATGCATGTACATTGGAACTGTAAATATTTAAGATTAAATGTTTAGATTTTGTGACAGAGGATGTACTTTGCACATGTATGAAATTGATTTTGAGTTAGGAAATGTGTCCCACAAAGTCATTCTTTGAACGTAGCCTTTTAAAAACACAGCTTGAATGTATTTGAGATTATGCAGCTAAAGGTAATTGGGAGATGGCAGATGCAGGTTTTCTCTCCTCCTTTCTTTCTTTCCTCAAAAGGAGTAAAATGCCTCTTTCTTGGAGTCAAAAGGTAGGTTGGATTGTTCTTTTACTCCATCTTTACTAACAAATTAAGCCCCTTTTAATGTCAGGACTAAAGAATACAGGAAAGTGTCAGAATTGCTGAAGAAGAAGTTAGCCATCTGTTTATATTTTCTTATTAAAGAGGATTTTACTGGGGGAGGGTTATATTTTAGTAGTGGCATCCACAGTAATTTTAAAACTTCTTTTCCCCCCTCCCCATCTGTCTGTCTCTCTCTTTTATTTTCTTTGAAGATTTCAGATATTGAGAGCAGAATATCAGCTCTCACTGTTGCAGGCTTGAACGTGGCTCCCTGTGTTCGCCTGACAAGGAAACGGGATCAAAAGCAAACAAACCAGGTGCCAGAACATTATGTAGTATTCAAAAATACATTGGGGAAATCTTGCCTCTTTCTCTATAATGGAGTTGAGTAATGCATATATGTTGTTTACAGATGCATACAATAGACACATCAAGACAGCAGAGGAGAAAACTTCCAGCTCCACCAATAAAAGGTGCGCCTAAAGTGTTATGTAAATTAGAGAGAGAGAGACTCTCTTTGTAAGATTCAATATAATGTACAGATCAGCAAAGTAGGAAAAAGTTTAAGTTACGAAATGAATAGAGAAAGCCTAATAGACTGTCCCATCCTCCTCATTTTCCATGTACTTGCATTATACAAAATACCCCTTTGTCACATTTAAAAGCATCACCACTTCCTCTTCAGTGAAAGGTGTGACAGTGACAAGTAAACAGGAGCAGAGGCAGAAGGCTGGAAAAGCAAATGACGAATGCTGAATACTTGTCCTGCAGGAGGGATGCTGCTGCTGCAGCATGGCTGGGGTTACTTTGTGAGACCCAAGTGCTTGTAGTGTTTTATTTACCAAAAGCCAGTTGCCACCCTCCACAACCCACCACTTCCTTAAAGTCTGTATTTGCTGATTTCCGTCTGTATGAAGTGGCTCAGCAATGTTCCTGGTATACCAGAGGATGGCTATGAAATGTCTTTATAAAATCAAGTGGGTTTTTTCTTTCATGATTTTTTGTGGGTTTTGGGGCTTTTTTTTAACTCTGCAGTGCGTTATCTCTGATAATTCTAGGGCTTGGTTCACTGCACTATTCTTTTGTAATTCCACTGATTGACATGGCCTCAAACTTTAATATATTTGGAGTACCACAGCCTGCTGGTTTTAATTTAAATTAAATCCAGCTTTCCTCATACATCTTAGGGAAAGTTTTATCTCTCTAGAAGCTATGACTCTTCAGAAGTATTTTTATATCTGCTTCAACATCTTATGTGAAAAATCTCCCCTTTTGTATTTTTCCCAGGTGAAAAAATAGATGGTTCTCCAGTTACCACTGTCAGAACGTTTAACAGAAACTTCATGCTTCAAGGATCTCTAACACAAAGAACTAAAGAAAGGAAAAGCACTGCCAAGGACTTAATGGTAAACATGTGTTTTAAAAACTCTGTTAAAAGCAGTTAAATAGAGAGATGGCAGTATCTGTGTAGGCAGTTATATTACGGCATCTTCAGAAATCTTCTCTTGATAGCTTGAGGAACAATAAAATAGGGACTGCTGAGGCAGCTCTTGAACAAGTATGACCAGTGTCCTGGAAGATGTCTGACTATGTACCATAGAATAGCAGCTCCTGAATGTCAGCCTGTGATAATGTAGCCTGGCTGCCAGATCTCCAGGAATGTGCTACCCACATTTTTTAAAGAACAAATAAATTAATCATCCTTGCATTTCAGACTTCTGAACCAGACCCTGAACCAGAGCTGTCGGTCATTTCTTCTACAGCAGCCATAGAGGGATAAGGAAAAAAGCTGACTGTCCCAAAGCAGTCTGCCACAGGATATGTGGGAAATACATGGGGAGGTGAAAAGAGAAAGGACCTGGCTCTGTTCTTCAGCAGGCTTGTTTAGTCCTTCACTCATGTTTTTTTCTTTCCTGTCCCTCTCTGTTCTAGGAACCTACTATAGGATCTGCTGTGATGTACTAAACTTACACTTCCCTACTGCCAATAACACACTGCCTAAGGCTGTACACTAGAGTGCCTTTTCTTAACAGCCATTGTGTATGTCCAGCTGAAAATGGACCCTCAAGAACCCACAGAGCCTCAGTTATAGGGCTTCATTTGGATACCTCACTGAGAAAGCTGTCCAAGTCTTCAGCATTGTGGTCTGCTACAGGAAACTCTGCCTTAAAGTTCTCAGAGGACTCTAGACAGGATGCTATGTTTCAAAAGCAAGGCTCCACATTTTAAGATGCACTTTTTCTCCCTATCGATTGTACTAAAGTATGTCGTCTTTAAACTGCAGTATGTTTTTGTACACTCAATCAGTCATAATTATAGGGCAATTAATCTGCCAAAGCAGACCTGTGATCCATATTTGCTGGCCTTTTACTATTCATGTGGGCATCTGTCTTGTCGAGCAATAAGAACAACTCTGTGCAGTGTGTGCTGCTTTTCAGCTGCGTGGAGGGAGAGGAGAATCCGTGTATCTCGCTCTGCTCCCAGGGAGTCAGTGGAAGTCTTGGGAAGGTTGGTAGGAGGAGGAAGACTTCTCTGTTCACTGACAGTACATTTTGCAGACTGAATGTTCCAGCTCCAGAGCTAGTGATATTGCTCTAGGCAGCAGGGGTGTCATGCTGAACCAGAAACTGGTGGCCACCCATGTGGACCAGATGTCTGCTGAGTTACGATCCCAGTGTCTGGAAACATCTGAACACTGTTAAAGAAACCAACACCTTCGTATGTCTCGTTCTTCTTGGCAGCATTGTCCGCTTGGTGGTGGCCAACCATGCTGTAGTTCAGAACAAATTCTGTCCAAACATTTAAGATTGGAAAAAGGAAGTGAAGGAGCTGGGGATGAGATCTCTGCTGACTGACAGGTGGTTGTAGGGTGGCTGCAAGCTTGCAAGAGATTCCTTTCTAACATTCACTGGTGTTTCTGAGAAGGAGGCAAATGCAGACATCAGTTCCTATACTAGTGTGCAGCCACCAGAGTAGCTGTTGCTACTCTCTGGGGCCTGTTGCTGGTGCCACATGCACCCTACTACCACTGGACCACTCTGAATTGGATTGTGAATAGTAATATTCCTTCTTGCAGTTCTTGAGACCCTTAACAGGTGAGTCAAATTAGAAGGCCCTTCGGCAGATGCCCAGGAGGGAGGATGCTGCTCACAGGGTGTCCCTCTCACCCTTTTGTGGCAAAACATTGCCAATTTGTGGTATTTTTTGCTCTGAAGAATACAGAGAAGGTAGTCAGAGGAGGTGATAAGCCAGTGAATCCTTTACCTTCCACACCAGTTGCAGAGTGAGTCCCCTAGTGCAGATGGGGTTGATGTGAAATGTGCTATGAAGGAAGGCATGGGCTGGCGAGTTCCCCCTCAGCATTAAGGAGTGGTGAGTTCTCCCAAGGGCTGTGGGTACCAGGAAAGAGGAGAGTTCCTTCTTTCCCTGGGCTCTCAGTGAACACCCACGAGCAGAATGCCACAGGTTACCTGCCATGCAGCAGGAAAGCAGTTCCCTGGGACACCAGGCCATGAAATGGCTGTGGTTTGGCAAATACAAGCAAAACTGGGCAAATTTCCTGACTAGGCTGGATTTAGGGGGGTGAGTGGGGAAGACGAGGAATGGCTGGATGGGTTGATTGGAAAAACAGTGCCAGGTGCAAATTTGCCATCCACATTTGACATCTAGCTTGTCAGTACTCTGATGTCCAGCTGCATGTGAGGAACCCTTGGAATAAATACAACCATCTTCCCACTTATAATATGTAAGTGTCACTCCATCCCTTCAAGGAATTTCCGTCTGCCCAAGATCTGACCCAATGTGTTCATTCTGGGTGAAATTAGGCCTTCTTTTACTCTCACACAAAACTAGTTTTCTGAAATTGGTTTGCACAGATGTGAGGGAAGAATTTGGCCCACTCTGTTTAATATATAAATATATATATAAAACAAATAGATTTTATTTATATATGCAATCCAGTAAAGGAGATTAAACAGAGTAGGATGCCTAGTAATTTTTTTTGTTATTCAATCTCCTCCTCCATTGACTGTTCTCGTGTATGTATACAATACATTCCCAGGTTCTGGTTTATGCAGGTATGCGTGTTATGAAATGTCATTAATGGTGGTTGGTCTGCATATTCGTCTAATAAATAATAACTAATATTGTGTATGTAATATCAATACAGAAATGACTAATTTTAATAGAATAACTCTTTGGCTTTTGTTCTGTTAGTGTGATTTAAACAAGCCAACAAAGTTTGGAGTAGGTTGTTTTACTTACGAGGCATGAAAAGCAACTATTATCGTGTTACAATGTTAAAATATTCAGTCTTCTTTGACAGACAAATGTGTACTGTGTAGGCATTGCAAAAAAAAAAAAAAAAAAGCTTAAAAAAAAACCCCACCTGCTCTAAGGCATTTGAATTTTTACAAATGTTTATCGTGCCAAATATGTGCAAAGATATAATTTACTGTTTTAAAAAAAATCATAAAAGCATATGTTATAGCACACAAAGAATTATTTTGTCATCAAGTGATTTCAATCCTTAGTGTTAATATTTATATTTAGATTAATTTTTATAAATGAAAATATTTTAATGGGTAAAAGGAAGACTATATGACCTATTTGATTAAGTCTGAGTGAATATTAAGCTTGCCTTGTTGTTGTTATCTGCATACTCACCAAGAATTATTGTCAAGAGAAATTATAAAAGAGTAAAAGCGATTTATGAAAAGAATGCCTTTTCAACGACTTGATTCATAAAGAAAACCAAAAAGTTGTTCTCTGTTGTTTGGATTTATGTGCACTTTGGCCCGGAAGCGAGCAGAACCCACAGCCACACACAGTGCTGAGGCACTGCTTGTCCCCAAGTGACACCGTCATACCCAGGACACGGGCAGCTCCACGGAGGTGCCGGGGTTTGCCGAGGGCAGGGGGGCACTTCCTCCTCCTCTAGGGCTGGGGTGGGAAGAATCTCGTTAGGAACATTTGCTGGTGAGTCGTCTCCAAACCATCGAGTCTGTTGGGTGAAATACCATCTCAAGCACAGTTTCTCAGGCAGAATTTCTTCATCTCTCTCTGGGATTGCTACAAAAACTGAGCAAGAACCCTGCCAATAATCTTGGTCTCACACTCCCAAAGTTCCTTGCAATGAATGCAGATCAAAATATTTATCAGCATACCTTCTCCACCATGAAAGCATTCAGTAAAATTAGTGTGTTTTAAGTAACACTTTGGGTCAGCAGCTTTGTTGTATTATATATGGTAGTAACTCCCTTATTATAATAAAAACCCATTCCTTGCTGACAAGCCATTTGCAAAAAGAGAAAGAAGGGTTAAAATGTCTGCAATGGTTAATTCAACCATTATTCAATTTTAGTAGTAATTCTCACAAAGTACAACTAGAAGTGGAAGTCCATTCAACTTTAGCCTTTGCAAAATGATTCATGGCCTGGATTTAACCATCAGTTATTACCTAAATTGTAAACTATCTTTTTTGGATATAAGCCATAGATTAAACTGCATTATTCCTGCTAATAATTATTAATCAAGATGAAACATATTGTAAGTAACACTTCTCATAAAATTTATGTAACAAAGTTGTGTTAACATGAGTAAATATGAGTATTGAGCTGCAACCCCAGGCTTATTGATGTGGACTAATGGAGTAGATAATACATGGCTTGTGATCCTCCAAGCTAAAGAGTGACTTTAGCTTGCTCAAACAGTGTACTTGGAAATAATAACATTGTCTTAAGGGAATCAGCTTGTTCAGGCCCTTGCCCCTTTTGGATTATGGTGCATGATTATATGCAGTAGGCATAAAACTACTTCAAGGAGTTCAATTAGCCAATGTTTTTTCTTCAGCAGGGAGAATATACTTATCTTTGATAGGAGCTCCTCTTTGTTCATTAATATATCTCTCCAGCAGTACAGGAAGAATCATGAAGGGCCAGTGGGTACTTCAGGAAGACATTCTTAGGAGTGGATGTTAACAATCTCTATAAAAGCTACACACAGAGAACCAGCGTTTCATGCCATTAATGCAGGTACATTAAAAATTGGTAAGAGCCTTTTTTCTTTCTTCCAACCATTGCTTTTTATTTTTACATATCAACAGCCATTGACTTTGAAATGTGACAGGAGAGCTTCATGGTACATTTAACACTGTGGAGTTTAAATCCCAGCCCAAAAGCCGTGTGCGTTTTGGATAAACCTAACAGTGAACCTAGCAGTGAACAGGATCAGGAGATTGATGGGGATGCACAATGAAGAAACATTTTTATAAGCAGTGGTGGCACTCAGTGCTGGTGTCCATGCATTGTCTTTTACCTGCACCCTGAACATATTTCTTTTTGAAGGTACTTGCACAAGCAGAAAAGAAGAGCAGCATGGAATTGCTAGGCAAAAGCAGAACTGTAGGTCTGAAGTGCAGGGGAGGGCACAATTCAAAGAACAGAGGTTGGGTCGCCACCTTGGGGAACAGAGATCACCAGTCATTGTCCTCTATGCCCAATGATTTTTGCTCCCACAAAGCATCTAAGATGAAATCCAGGTGTCTGCTCACAGGCCTCAGGCTGCCACGGCTGCTTCTCAGCTGCCTCTTCCCAAAGCGACCAATGGGGCGAACGCCACGGCCCACGTACCAAAAAGGATCAATCTCAGGACCTGGAATTCAAAGTAGTCAGTGAGGATGTACCACTGCACTTGGAGGCAGCGTTTCCTGAACATCTTGAGGGTGTTAGCTTACTTGGAGACCAGGAGAAAAAAAAGGAAGGGAAAGGCTGCAGCCAGACACACAGCCTACTGGTGCCTTTGAGGGTTACTTTCCATGTGTAGAGCTCAAAGGAAGACGATTCAGATGTAAAATTAATCTTCATCCATCTGGGCTGCAACCTGCATTTCTAACACAAGCCAAAGGGCCCATCGAAATTTTCTGCAGTAGGTACCAGGTACACTATTTCTACAGACTAACAAATCCACTGGATTGCAGAGGGGGTTCCTACATGAGAGGTAAACATGAAAAGTTAATTCTTGTTCACTTAGGAAGTTGTTTCCAAGGATGACTGTTTTTCTGTCTTTTAAAGCTCTGACACACGACTTATTTTTGTGGTCTAATGCAGGGGCAGGTGTGCAGAGGGTTATAGTTGTATTAAAAGACAATAATATAAAAAAGATTATTTAAAAAGTATTAAAGACTATATATTAAAAGATAGAGCAGCAGGAGAATTCTAAAACATGCTGGAGATGATGCCACCCTAAGGAAATCCCAAATCATTCCAGAGCCAGACAACTCTCAGGAACAGGAATAAATTACAATTTAAGTGCATTATATATCATCCCAGTCAAAAGAAAGTCTCAGTCAAGGCAGGAGGATTTTCCCCTGTGCATTTTGATTCTTGAATCAAAATTTCCTTTTCAGAGGAAAAAATTTACTTTGCCTTTAAATTTCTCCTAAATACACCTTCTAAGTCTTTCAGGACAGTGTTTAACAGCCTTCCTACACAACAAAACACAAGAAACTGCCCTTTTTTTCACCTGTGTACCTAAAACCTGAGGTTCCCAACATCTGTATCCTCTTCAATGGGGAGAAGTGTGGCACTGAGCCCACACACCTTACTCTCCACAACCCCTCTCTCCCACTCCACCTACAATTATCAGCCTATGCTCCTTGGGGGAAGATGAGATTTCTTGGGAAGAATTTCTCAAAGATCTTTTCCATTGTGTGCTGGTTTTAACTCGGGATACATGGTATCATCCCTGACCTGGATACCCTCAGTTCTTCACAGCATCTCTGAATGGAGATACTTCAACCACCTGTATTTGGACTTTCAGGTAACTCATGGTCCCAGACTAAATTGAAGATGTCTGTAAAGTGAACTTGAGCTTCTGGGCCCTTGCTTTCTTTTTATTATATAGAAGTAGCTGTGTAGGTCTACAGAACACAGCTGAAAATTTAGAGCTTAAATATTTGATGTATACCACTTCACATTTTCTTGTCTGTCCTTCGCAGATTTGTGTCTTCTCTGATATTTATCAAAAATAATGCTATTTGCCTTGGCTAGTTAAGGGCTGTGAGAAGGACATGAGGGTCTGTATATGCTCTGAGAAGTGCAAACGGAAGCACAGGGCCTCACACCAAGGTTTCACCATAGAAACATGTGCGTGATTTGATGTTGAAGTTCGCCTGGCAGCCCAGCCCTGATCCCTCAGTGCAGTAGAGACTGTGGGGTCACCACGTCAGGTGAGACTCATACTTACTTCTGTTGTCTATCTGATGTTTAAATGGCCTGCTCTGTCCCGAAGCAAAGCTGAGCGACACCAAGAGCATCAGGACGTAGACAGTGACTAGCTTTAAGTGGTTTGGTGACCACTGGGCTCGTGGTGTCCAGGAGATTGGATGCCACATGACGGAGCAGTGGTGGGAAGGCTGCAAGGAGAAGAGTGAACATGGGGAACACATATGTGTTAAAGCTCTCAAGGTGAAGGAACGTGTCAACTGTAACGGTGTGTTCCCATCCATCAGAGCCATTTCATGGCTCTGAGTTCTGTGGAACATTCATGCTGGGGATGTCCTGGGCATTTCTGTTTGAAGGCAAAGGCTATGAAGTGGGCCATCTACTGAGGTAAAACCTGGAGAGATTTTCTCCCCAGCAGTGAAAGCCTTCACTGGACACTCGAGTCCTGGCCCTGAGCTCCCTGCTGATTCTGTATGGCTCTCTGTATGACCACGGGCATTGGCCACCAAAGCGTGTTTTAGCCACTACCATCAGCATCCTTTCCTTGCACGTAAAATGTGTCTAACATTTGTGTTTTGCACACTTTTTACAACTAAATGCATTTCAGTATGAATGGCAATGCTCCTCCTGTCCCATCACACCCTGTTTTTGCCAGCAGGCAAAATTACAAATTCCAGTTAGGGTTTCCACTGGTAGATATCCCAGTCTTGTAAATGCACCCAGATGCAACAGAATGAGAAATCCCTCCCAGCTCCCACAGCATGGGCTGGGCAGAATAGAAGGTGCTGAGCTGGGAAAATTGCATCCAGGAAGGGGAGGGAGCCAGGCTCCGGTTACCACTGTCTCTGGCATTTCGTACAAATTTCCTCGCAGCAGCTCTCCCAGCTTTCACACCAGGACAGACTGTCTTGTGACATGCAAGGTCTGCCTCTACATTTGACATCCTGGAGCCTCTGCCTATAGAGCAGGAGCCTATTTGCTTAAACATTATGTAAGTGATGTAGATATATAGGCACAGAGGCTGTAGGAAAACCTCTCAGCTGTGCCTACACAGAGGCTTCTCTTTGTGTATAGGTGGAATTTTTCCCCAGTTGCCACTAAAATCTTAGTCTGCTTTCGGTGCATGCAGAGCAGGAATGAAAATCTTTGATGCAAGATGCTCCCAAACACACCGAACAGGCAACACAGCAAAAACATATGAAGAAATTGGTTGTGTCTTTCACTAAAATGCAGTCAAAAGCTCCTTCCCCCCTAGTATTCAGTCCAAGTTTCTCAAGGGCTTTGTCCCACACTGACTGTTGCTTACCAAGCAGCTTAGAGGAAAGTGATTTTAACTCATGATTTCAGAACGGCAAATTAACTTTTTCTAAGTTGAATTTCTCATGACAATCTCATGACAATCAGGACTAAATTATCCTGGCCTGTAGAACCACATGGGGTGAATTCTGCCTTAAGTTTCAGCTGGGGATACCTCTCCTGTTGCTCCACTTTTAGCAAAACCTTAGGTTCAGTGAGACAAAAAGAAGGTGTTTTGAGGCATCTCTGTGGTGTGTTTACAGGGCTGCTGACAGGTTTTCCAGGTTATTTGCTCTCTGGTTTTGTGTCTTGGGTTTTTTTGGGAACTGAGTTACAGAAAGGAAGAGCTTGCCTTGAGCTCATTTTTGATGAAAGACAAAAATACAGGCAAAAGCTTTTAGCACACACTTTTTCCTAAGCACTGCTGTGCTTCAGTCCCCACCAGCTGGTCTGGTGCCTGAATCAGCCACTGCAGCCACTTTCTACAGCACTAATATGTATTGAACTTTTTGTTCATACCCTTGTCCTGGCTAGGGTTTCTGTAAAGCACATCACTCCCGCTGCTCCTCAGTAAATAACATGCCATCCCTAAATAATCAGGGTGCTCAGCATCTCTAATCCTCCCTAATTTTTCTTACACCTAATTGTCCCACCACTGTTTATATGGGAAGAAACAGAGACTGAGGTACTGCCACAAACTTGACCCGGAGCATTTCTAACACCCAGCTCCGTCTTGTCACTAAGCAAAAAGCCTGGTTACCCATGCACAGTCCTTTCTAGAGTCATGTGGCTGAGATGGTCTGTGATCTCAGGTCCAGACCTGCAGCTTTCTTCCAAAAGGAAAACAAAAAAAACCAAGACCTCACACAGTCAAGCTGTGTGTGCCTCCATTTCCAACTATTAAATAATCATAAAATTTTTTAAACTGACTAATTGCAACAAAACTTGACACAATTAAAAGTTTCAGGAGTAATTCTGCTCCTGGAGCTCAGCAAATTTTCATGCCACTGTCACTTGATCAACTTGCCACTTCTGCTTGGTGCCCAAGCAGAGTCTAAATTTTGGCTGAGCAATATCTGTGACAGAATGCTGGCAACTTTCATCGACATGAGAGGGGAAAATTAAAGCCACAAATGAAGCTATGGTGAAGCAGCAGTATCACAGCTTGCCATGGGTCTGCTTCACAAGGAGTCAGAGACCAGCCTGGCTCTCCTTCTGGGCACACAGGGGCTCTTATCATACCAAACTCAAGCTCTGCGTCAGATCCATCAGATATAAGCCTACCACGGTTGTCCTCGGAAGACAAGGTGCTATTAATTCTTTACACCCTAAACCAGCATCTTCCTTGAGATCAGCGGCTGTGTACACCCCCTCCGATGCAAATGTGAAAAGCTTTCCTGTTCGAAAGCAGCGCTGGAAGCGCCCCTGAGGGATCAGAGCCCGGGTGAGCGCAGGCCCGGGACCAGGCTGGTTTCGGAGCCGAGCGGCAGGAGAGGTGCAGGGCTGTGCTGCGGAGTCCTGCCCGCGCTCTCCCTGCAGGGCACAGCACTGCCCGCCGGGTCAGCCACCCTGCCTCGGCACGGGCTGCTTCGCTAACAAAAACTGGGCAAAAGTTAATAAGCATAGGGCACAGCTGTGTATGTTAACGTCGGCAAGCTGAAGCCCAAAAATGAAAAAGGAAATTCAGCAAGAAAGAGCCTGGACAAGCGCTGAAGCAGATAGGGAAGGCACTCACCTGTGTGCACCAAAGCTGCTTCTCAGGTAGTCGCTGCTCCAAGCAGAAGCAGGGCAGCTGATGGGGGCATGTGCCTTTTATACTGGGGGGAAGTGGACTTGAAGCAGGGAGGGGGAGTCAAGAGGTGGGCCAGCAGGACGTCAGCAGTACTAGTGAGCAGGATTTAAATTTACAAAAGGAGGGGTAGGAGAATGGAGGCTTTATTAGAAAGCCATTGATCAGGGCAGGGAGCAGGAGTTGAGGGCGGTGCCAGGGGATTTTTGGGGGGGGGCGGGGGGAGAGGGGCATGGCAGGACACATGACTGAGGCCCCCAGGTCCACCAGGAAGAGAGCAGAGGGAAGGGGGCTGCTGCCATGTCCCTGTGGGTGGGGGGGCACAGACAGATGGGAGCAGCTACACCTTCTGCAAAGGAGAGCCAAGCTCTCTGTGCTGCCCAGCCGAGATGCTCTGTCTGAAGAGCATGATTGCAGGGGGAAACACTCGTGGCTGGGGAGAAAGGGCAGATGGACAGTGGGGGAGCTATCAGAGCCAACAAGCTGGAACAGTCAGTCCACACACTCCTTCCCCAGCCCTTGTTCCTCTTGCTGTTGTCCCATCTTTGCTTTTTGCTTAGGATCTTACTTAATGGCAGCTCCTGTTTCATTCAGCCCCAACCCACAGCTGGGACCAACCCACCCATGCATAAATTTAAAGTCATACTGCAACACAGCACACAAGTAGCTGATGAAATCAGTAGTGATTCAGTGCTTAAGCAGGCCCTTACCAGTTTTGTGGCAGAGAAAATTTCATCTGCATGAGGCCAACATCTGAAGCAATATTGTATTTCCACAATAGGTGTCTCTTCTGAGTGGTTATTTTTAACTCTGTCTCTTGACTAATGTGTCACCGCGGCCTTGCTGTTAGGACTCTTGCTGCTCTAGAAGCTAAGACTGGTTTACTCTGGAGGTTTGCAGGAGACAGCAGCTGAGCTGGCCGGGGCTTTGCTCCCTGGGCACCATCCTGCAGAGAGGCTGAGATGTGGAGTGTTACTGGGCTGACTGGGAGCCACAGGCTCTCTGTGAAGAGAGCTTCACAGACCCACGTTCATGCTCCACTCCTAGTGAGGTACCAGAAGGAACAATTTTAAGGCTGTGCTTCGAAAGGGGGCTCTGAGGCCTGACCTCGTCTGTAAAATAAGACTGCATAGGACATGCTGCAATCCCATTAGGATGAAGACAAAGCTCAATAGCAAATATGTTCAGTTTTTCTATAAAGACACTTCCAGCTGGGAAAACCTCAAAGCACAGATAATGCTATTTCACTGTAGGCACCTCTTAAAAGAAATGAAATTATTTCATTTCCTAGGGGCAGTTTGTGGGGTACTTCTGTGAGGAAGCATGGTGAAATGCTGCCTGGCCCTGCCCTTACTCACCATCCAGGCATCAAGTACCACTGGGAGAGTATGGTCACTGATTGCAGGGATTTTTCATTTCTGTACAATAGTTTGTTTTATGGGTACGTGTAGGAACGAAAATTGTAAAGAAGCCTGAGAAATACTCTTCCGTTCTCCAATTTTCACCCAACAACAGCTAAAAGAAGTGTCTTCCTCATCCAAGTTTTCAAGAGTTTACTCAGACTACTTAGGATCACAACTGGAAAATATGAAGAGCACTTCAAGTCCATGGTAGCACAAAAGGTCTTTCTACAGCTATCACAATCAATAATAGATATACATGCTTTTCTCAGAAACCTCCTTTTAGCATGTTCCCTTTGAACCTCGCAAACACTCCCTACCTAAAAATCAATCTGCATCCAAGAATGAGGCAGTGACCGTGCTTCTGCCGTGCTAATTTTGTGTGCATGTGTGCAGAGGGTATCTTCTTAGTAAGTAAAACTCTTCATGGCTTCTCATTGTAGATCTTTTCCCTTACTGCTTTTCACATTTATTTTGACCAGAAAATATGAATATCCTTTCATGATCTCTAGTGGGCAATAGCTGGAGTAAAGGTTTCTTTTCTCCAGGATATGCAGGACCCTTTCTTGTTTTGTTGTTTTGCTAGTGCTCCTATCATCTTAAAATAGAAGCAAAAGTTTTTTTCATCCCATTTACTTTTTCTAGTCTTGCTGGCACTGCAGCATGAGTCTTTCCATAGCACAGATCATTTTCACCAATTCTCACCTACAGAAGTTACCACAAAAAACAAAATTATGCAATGTCTTCATGTTAAGAATGTTTGCTTATTGGTAAAGGCTGCTTGCAAAATAATATGCCATACAAAAATAAAATAAAATAAAAAGAAACCCCAACCACACACAAAAAAATCATTATTAGGAGAGACTGCATTTAAAATGCTCTAATATGATCATCTACCTCCATTCTGGCCCAAAGTTGATCTATTTCAGTATCTTGGTTTTGACAGTGGACAACAAAGAACATTAATGGAAAAGTCTAAAAACAGGGCAGCATATTTTCACATTCCCCGCTATACTGTTCTCACAGACCCTTGAGCCCTGTGGTCCAGAGACTTCCCAAACCAAACGTTTCTTTGTGGTAGGTAGCCTTTGATGGGATTCTTCTCTTTCACTGTTGCTTCCTGAATCCATGTAAATCCTCAGAATCCACAAAATTGTGTGCCAAGAACTTCACAGCTCTTTCTCTGCTACAAGAAGGATCGTGGCTGTGCATCTTTTCTGGACACACTACTTGCCAGTTTCAAGAGCTTTCATTTTCACTTTCATTCAAGTATTTTCATTTTTGGTTTCAATCATTCTGACTTCATGAAAGGCTACATTAAAATGTTCTCAGCAGTGAAGAGTAATAAGTTACGTGACAGTCTGTTAAATGAACCTCATCAGGTATTTCTCTTACCAAAGTAAACTTTACTCCATCTTCATTCACTGGACATCATCATTTCTATCCACCAGACCACAACTGAACCACCATAGTGCTTTGTACAGTACTCAGAAGCTTTCACAGAAATCATCCTGGTTTCTCAGGGTCTTTTCAGGCAGCTGTGATTTTATTTTATTTTGTTACCCCATTCATAGCAGGGCTTATGCTTTGGCTGAGAAAAGCAAGTCAGCTCATGCAGCACAGAAATGTGAAAGCCACTCAGACTTGGGAGGAGTTGGGAAAGAGCTGTCAGGGGAACGAGGGTTGTGAAAGACCAAACCAGAAAGATCATCCAGAGGACAGCTTGGTCTGTAGTGAAGGTGCAGAGGTTTGTGTGTTAAAACGTCTCTTCATTTCCTGTTTCTGAGGGAGAGGCTGGGCACATGCTGTCTTCTTTGTAGAAGATCCTTGAGAAGAACTCAAGTCCTGCCTCACACACAGTTAAAGACTCCTGCACATAAAATTCCTGCATAAGTTATGAGCAGGAACAGGGCTGAGCCAGCTGCTAGCTGGAGTGTCTCAGTGTCTCGGTGGGAAGACTGACCAGGGATGCACCAGGGATGCAAGTAAATCAAATGGCAGTAGATACACAGGTGTGAAGGGCTGTGAGGAGGAAATCAACTTCCCAAGGTAAGGAGAGGTCAGGCTTCTGGGCAGGAAATGCTGAAGGGGATGAATGGAGATGATAGGAAGGTATTGCCTGGAGGCTGGAGTGACCCAAGAGAATGAGGTCCTGGGAGCCTGATGCAGAGAAATATTCTTTGACAAGACAGTACCAGAGGCCAACAGTGAACTACAATTTTGATGACAAATTCTGTAATTTTGTTTTCTCAAAGAACTAATCCAAATCTTCTTTATTCTGTAATTCTTTTGCTGGTCAGAGCCTTCCACAAACAGAAGGTGAAAAAACACAAAAGCAAAGACATTTGATGTAGTCAGATGGAGAAACAGAAACTTTTTTCTCCCCCAGCCCACCATTCATTGTTTCACATACCAGTCTGGGAAAAGTTTGCAAATGCCTTGAACTACTGCCTGACCTATAAATCTGCTCAGCCTTCTGTGGTGGAGTGGAGGTCCAGTTGCACTAAATGAGTTTGGAGGGCTTATGAAAAGTTGTATTCAGACCTATTCAGAAAACCATGTCAGTTCACTCAAGTAGATGAATAACATCTAATAACATTTACCTTTACAAAAAACCTGTTCTCTACTAACATTCAGGTTCAGAGGAAAGCCAGGACTGGCTTTATTTTGGAGCTACATTTTTTAGTTTGAGAAAGAGAACCATCTAGTGGTTAATGCCGAAATTATCATCTTGTTTGCAATCATTATTGAGTGAGGAATGAACCCCCCCCATTTCAAACGAAAGCATGTGTATTTGAAATCTGACCATGTACACAAGCTCAGCCAAACTATACATAATCCCATTTCTCTTGAGATAGGCTGGATATCCAGGTGTTTACCATCAGCACACTTTCCAGTTTGCCCAGTCTCCCAGTTAGCACATGCCTATTGGGACAAGTTGTTAGCAGCTGGGCAGCTCAAGCATAGGCTACAGCTCAGGACTTCAGCCACTCTCCACAAGCCCTTCCTTAGCACACTGTGGAGGCTTTGCTCCAGAGTTGGAGCTTAGATGGAAAAGTACAAGCCAGGCTTGGCATGGTTACAGCCACCTTCAAAACTATTCTGCTGATGGGAGAGGGAAGATTTCTTCTGACACTTTTGCTATTCTTCTTCCCTGATAGAAAGCTACTGGGCAGCCTTCTGCACAGAGGTTTGGGATGTGCAGATTCCAAATGGAGCTGGATATGGTAGGTAGTAAGAGCAGAGAAGATTAAAGTTCAAGAAAAAGAATCAAGGTTGGAAATATTTTTGCATATCTCTCAGGGATCCAGCACTTTGATGTTCTTTTCAGAATGCCAACATTAGGCCAGCAAATGCCAGCTTCTGGCGCTGGAGTGGAGCAGAATTTGTGTATGGAATAGTTGCACTACTGGAATGCAGGATGGAAATTAGTGCTACTACATGCCATTTGCAGGTTTCGTGCACAATCGCTTTGTCAGGCAACTTAAACTGCTCTTTGGACACCATGTGCTTTAAACAGTAATTGGGTTTCCAGGCTGTAGCAGAGGACAGGTCAGCATGCAAGCCTGACATTCTCTGGTAAGGCAGGCTGCAGGGCCAGGTACAGGAGATCTGCCTACAGGAGCAAGCCCTAATTAAATTAAATTTTGGCTTTGTAAAAGCTCCTAAGGTATAAAACTCAAAATATTAGTGTGCGGCACCTGAAAATAATAGTAGTATATATTAGAATCGTGTCTGTAGGAAGTGAAAAACAATGTTGCTAATTCTGGTTATTATAGGAGCAAGTGCAGATGAGGGTGGCCTTTTATGTGCACACAACCAAAGACAGATGTCATACAGAGTCCTAAACTAAAGCACAGGTTTAGCCCTGCTGCATGGGTGTGATGGTTTTGTATGGGTTGATTTTTGGTGAGGAGGGAAAAAAGCAGCCATGGAAGTGGTTCTCTGTGAGGAGCTGCTAAAAGCTTCCTCAAAACCACCACAGTGCGTGACCTTTTCTTTCCCAATGCAAGGCTTTCTTGCGCCATTCCCAGGCCATTTTTCCAACAAAGCAATTCTCTGGAAGAACAAAGTTTCTTCCACTGGTCTGGGTTACCCACTGCTCTTCAAGGGCATCTGAAGGGCTTCTGGGAATACCCAGTGAAGGTGAGGTTCTGCACTAGGGTGACATTTTTTACAAAAGTGTACTTTATGGCTTCAGTATGTCATATTTATCATCTGTATGCCAGTGAGCCCGTGGTTTTAATCCCTGCAGCTTATCCAGTCATAAATAACCTCTGATGATTCACATACAGCTTGACAGATGAACTGAAATACAGTAAAAGACAAGCAAGGGGATCTCTAATTGCTATTCATAACCAAGTCTTGCAACTATTACATTTAAATAGCTTGAAGCCGCGATCAATTTAATTAGAGATGATGTTCATTTCTGGCACTATAGTTGGCAGGTTATACATTAGTCATGGAAAGACAAGACTCTCATTCCCAAAATATTGCTTAAACCCTGATGTCTCATATTAGTGAATGAGATTAACTCCAGCCTCAGATCTAGGACGATCTGAAATTGAACAGGTTTTGAAATCTGAAATTTAACAATTAAGCAACAACACCTCTTACCTTCACTTAGGTTTTAAACCTATGTTAATTATTTCTACCTCTTTTGGTTGCTGCTGGGCCATGTCTGCTTCATCCACCTTTCTTCAGTCTGGTGGGACTGGAACCCCCTCACAACCAGGACTTTCACAGGTCTTTTGCCACAAATGACTGCTCAAGAGCAATGGGAAGGACTCAGTGAGGTCAAAGGACCTCAGGACAACTGTCCCGTTGAGGGGCAATAGCAGGAGAAGCCCTCTCCAGCAGGATGCCATCTGCCTCTGTGCACAGACACCAAAGTTTGGTGCAATGTGCTGGCACAGACAGAATTTGTGTCAGACCTTAGTGACGGATGTGACATCGAGACCTGAAGCTCCCTCTAAGGAGGACAGCAAAGGGAGAGCTCTTTGCATTGACACAGCCCCACAGAGGCCCTGCCAATTCACATGGACATTGTGGAAGGCTGCCAAGAGAACAACGAGAGTGCTGGCCACCACCTTTATTTTAATTGCTGAGCAGTGCATGCCAAGCTGTGCAGTTGGGCATTGTTTCCATTCCTTCAGCAGCTGCCAGAACTATTCATTGTTGTTTCATTTTAAGGATAACAAAGTCACATCTTCTTGGCTTATAAAGGAGCTTTGTTGCTTCCCAGATACCCAATCTCATTCGTCCATAAACTGCAGGATGAATTCCACAGGTGCCCAATGAGCCCATAGGACTGGATTAACTCTGCAGTAAGAATTAGATGTGTAAAACTATTACAAATGCATGAAGATTCAGAGTAAGCCCAAGAACTGACACAATGACCAGAATACTCAGCTAAACCTGCAGACTCAGACTTGGGGTTTGTCTCTGAAGATCCACTGTTCCTCTCATCCATGGCCAGGCCTGTCCCCAGCCTTGTCCTCCTCGGTTGTCTCAGCACAACTGTTGCAGGATTATGCAAGTGGAGTGGATCTGAGGCTTGAATCTTTGAGTTTATTTTTTAATTCAAATCAGTTTGCTGATCTGGCTCATCCCAGTGCCCCACTGACACTGGTACTGGCGCAGCCAAGGTAACAAAAAACAGTGGCTGGGAGAAGAAAAAGGGTGATGGACCTACCTTGCCACCAGGAAAAAGTTTCAGGGGATGTTGATGGGAGAGCAAAAGATACAGCAAAACCATGCTGAAAGACAAAGGATTAGCAAAAATATATGAGAGCCAAAAATCTTCACATTAATAGTAATATAAGTTTGCTGAGAGAGGTGATATTGATATCCTGGGGTCATGTCCCTGAGGATGGGCGTCCTGAGCTTTCTCACCCTTCCCAGAAGGTTTCTCAGTGTTTAGCTCTGCATCCTTAATCCACAGACATTGTCCAAGTTGTGGCCTCAAGCTCTTGCCCCATCCTCCCATTACTGCCCCAACAGTCCCTTTTGCAGCTGCTTGGGAGAGAGTTAAACAACACTCCTCTACAGCCCATGGTGCAGTGAAAGGTTTAATCAATGATGGTTGCAAAGGGTAAGCAGAGGTTTTGTGCCATGGAAAATGGCCTTGGTTTCCCCATGGGAAAAAGAAAAGCTTCCTTGCAAAGTGCCAGGACTAGCAACTTTGTTAGACCATTGCACACTGGCATTCATAAAACTGCTGCAGTGCTGATCCAGATCCAGACCTTGGATTGCAGAAAAGAAACATCCCTTTGATATAACAGGACTGAAGTTTAGCATAAAAGCCAAAAATGGAAAAAAATTAAAGAGAAATACAGGTTTTGCCACTTCTGCCAGTGGAATAAGCTTACTGTACATCTGCAAAGCCATTAATCACCTCATAAGGACTGGCAAGCTTTGTAACACCTGCACACCTTCTTAAAGGTCAACTTTTCCTATTGCAGCCCCTATGCTGCTGATATCCTCCCAAAACAGGGATGGTCAGTGAGCGGCTGTCACACAGGAGTCCTGTGAGGCCACACCAACCACCCATCATGGCTCCTAGGGACTGGAGAACATCAGCTGTGCCCACCTGAGAGAGTGCAAAGTTCTCAGAATCACAGGACAGTTAGGGTTGGACTGGACTCTGGAGATGATCTGGTCCAACCCCCCTGCCAAGGCAGGGTGACCTCGAGCAGGTGACACAGGAACATGTCCAAGTGGGTTTGGAATGTCTCCAGAAATGGAGACTCCATGACCACCCTGGGCAGCCTGTTCCAGTGGTCTGCCTCCCTCAATGTAAAGAAGTTTTTCTTCATGCCAAGGTGGAACTGCTTGTGTCTCCAAGTCATGCCCAAAGTGGAGACACAGGCGGTTTGTGGGGTGCTGACTTCCTCCCTCACCACGCTCAGCATTTAAACCAGCATTTTGTCCAGTGACAGGGGCGTGAGGCAGGGGTGTTTCCAACACATTTGAGTGGGGAAGGGAGAAGCACTCTCTCAATTTCAGATCAGCTGGAAAAGTACCCAAGCCAAAGGGATATGAATATGGAAGGACCTCTATGGGGGTCACCCTCACTGGGGCATAGGGGTCCCTGAGGGCCAGCAGCATGAAGAATAGGCTCCAGCAACACACCAGCAGTGCTGTGGGGGATCCACTGAGAACACTGTTGTGAGAAAGGACATTGGGGTGCTGGAGCGGGCTCAGAGAAGGGCAAAGAAGCTGGTGAAGGGTCTTGTGCATAACTCCTATGAGGAACAGCTGAGGGAGCTGGGAGTGTTTAGCCTGGAAAGAGGAGGCTCAGGGTGACCTTATCGCTCCCTCCAACTGCCTGAAAGGAGGGTGGGGGTCAGTCTTTTCTCCCAGGAAACCAGCAACAGGATAAGAGGATGTAGCTTCAGCCTGCACCAGGGGAGGTTCAGGTTGAACATCAGGAGGAATTTCTTCACAGAAAAGGTGATTACACATTGGAACGGGCTGCCCAGGGAGGTGGTGGAGTCACCGTCTGGACGTGGCACTTAGTGACACGGTCTGGTTGACATGTCGATGTTCGGTCACGGGTTGGACTCGGTGAGCTCGGAGCTCTTTTCCAAAGTAACCGACTCCGTGATTCTGTGCACCGGGCTCCTGAGGAGCCGTCACGTGCGGGACGCCATTTTGTGCGGAGCGCGGCGGGCGTCGCCCGTTGGCGGTGCCGTGGGGCGGTGCGGACGAGGGGCGGGGGGTCCCTCCACGTTTTATTTCCCTTTGCGCTTCCTCGTCCTCTTACTCCTTCCTCTCGCTCTCCGTCTCGGGTTCGCTCTCCGCGTCCCTCTGCTTTTGTTACCCCTCCCCTCGCTCCCTCCCGCTCCCCGCCCCCGCCTGGCACTGCGGAGCCGGAGACGTGACCCGAGCGGACTCGCTTCCCCGCAGCTCCAGCCTCTCGCCGCAGAGTCGCATGTCCTCGATCCAGAACCTCCAATCCTTCGGTAAGAGCCGCCACCCCCGCAGCCACCCCTTCGGCAAACCCACCCGTCGCCCCCGGCCCCCTCGTCCTGCCCCCGGCCCCGCCGTCCTGCCTCCGCGTTCCCCAGGGCCGCGGGGCCCCCGCCCCCGCGGTGACATTGAGCGGGTGTCGCCGTCGCCGCGGTGCTCCGTGAGGCAGCGCCGCCGGCTCGTCCTTGTCCGCCCGCGTCGCCGGCCTCGGGACGTGCTCGGTGTGTGCGGCGGAGAGACCTCGGGCGGGAGGCTCAGCCCCTCGCTGCTCCCGTAGGAGGTGCTGCCATGTTCTCAGCTCTGACACCCCCTATCAAGGGCTCGTATCCTCTGCTAAGGAAATAATTTCATCAGTTACAGTTGGTTTGCTGCCTCATCTTATCCTCAGCAATGTCCCAAAACGCTACACAAGCCTTGCAAAGGTTATTGTTTCTATAGAGTGAGCTACGCAGATGGCAGATCATTTCTCTCTATCAGCAGGGAAGTTTAATCGTGCCAGGCCAGCGTTCTCCTCCTGCCTGATCTATAAGCAGCAGAAGTGAGCAAGGTAGCACTTTATACAGTAGTGTCAGGCTTTTGGTCTCAGTTTTGTCTCCAATCTTCTGCACGTATAAGCCATGTGAGGTTATGTTCAGTCATGATTTGGGAGCTCACCCTGTGCTTAAGGAAGGTGCCATCCAGAAGATTTGTTTGAAGGGATCCCGTGTTGACACCTACAGTGCTGGCTTATTTCCAACCTAGAGCCCTAAACTCTGCCAAGCGATCTTGGCTTATCTCCAACCTAGAGTCCTAAACCGCGCCAAGGGATCCTCATGCCCAAGTCCTTTTTCTTTCACTTTTTCTTTGACTAAAATTTTCTATTAGTGTTTGTGCCTCAAGCTGTGGGAGACAGGAAAATTCAGCATGGTTTAACAAATTCCATAGTAGAAGTTAAGCTAGTCAAGATTCCCAATGCTGTACTTCTTCCCTGTGGTGCTTGAATCCTCATTATGTTTTCCGTGCCTTTAATGCTCATGTCATTCTTGTTTCTACAAGGATCTGTCAGTCTGCAGCTGAACTACTTCTTTTTGTGTTTCTGCTGAAGTGTTAGTCATGTGAGGCTAACACTTTTTAGTGTTAGTCATTTCTTTCTAGTGTATGGCAAAACTTGACCAGTGTTTTTAGATCTGAATTTTGAATGGAAGTTTGGGAAATTGTAGCTTGCATGGCTATTGAACCTACATTAAGTATCCTGATTAGTACAAAAAATTACTTGTGGTTGTTCTTTAAAAATAATAAAATACTTCATGCTTCAAGGTTTATTTGGAGCTACTCAGGAGATTTGTAGAGCTGTAAAATTTCTTGATGGAGTGTTAAATACGTTTTTGTGAAGTACAGAGAATAAGAAGTGTTAACCCAGAACCTCCCCTCTTTCTAAATGCCCTTCTGTTTTATCTGGGCTAGATAAATGCTAAGCTTGGAAAAATTTGAGAACTGACCTTTCTTTAGTCTAAGCCTAAATTAATTTTGTTACATCTCTTGACTAAAGCTGCTGACTGGAGGAGTTCTGGTTTACTGGCAGCCTCTGGCATCTGTTAGAGTGTATCTCTCTTTTATTTCTCTTAGTAGCCGAGAGTCACATCCGTGCCTTTACAGGCTGCTGGTGTGGTAGTTACCACCCTGTAAGACTTCTGTTCTGGACCTGTAAGGGAGTCTGTGTTCTAGAGCCTTTCTAGTTCTCTGTTCTTATCAGTTCATCTGGTGAGAGAGACAGTTGCTTTATTTCACTTTAAATGTATGCGGCTGTCTAAAACTTCTGTGCCTTTGATGTTCTCTCAGAACCATGTTTTCAGGTTCAGGATTTACAGTTCGCAAGAAATGAGGAAGTAAACTGATACTGTAGCAGAAAATTGTTCATACCTGGGAAGGCATGGAAGAAATAGCGCGTGGTAAATGACACTTAATACAGCTGCAGAAAAAGCACTTCGGTTTTAACAGCGTGTTTTAAAACAGAGATTAAACATCAAGATTATACCCTGAATATAACAATAACTTTTTGTGAAGTAAAAATCTTCCTCCTTCGTTTTGAACTTGGGTGTTTTCCTTTGTGGGAATGACATGAATCTTTTCTGTCCTGCAGACCCCTTTGCTGATGCAACAAAGGGCGACGACTTACTCCCGGCGGGGACTGAGGATTACATTCACATAAGGATCCAGCAACGAAACGGAAGAAAGACGCTAACAACTGTTCAGGGCATTGCAGATGATTATGACAAGAAGAAACTTGTGAAAGCTTTCAAAAAGGTAAAGTTGCTGACTTGATTTGATAATAATTATATGTAAAGGAGTAAGATAGCTTTTAATACTAAGTAACAAAATATTTATTTCCCGTAATTCTTTCCAGTGCACATCACTTTCATATTTGAGTCCTATCCCTTTCTCAAAGCACCTATCAGTGTCTAGTAACACTGATTTTTGCTAAAAAGTTAAACATTTCTGTCTTACAAAGAAGTAAATAAAATATATTCTGAATGTTTCTTTAAAATTTCACAGATGTTGATGTGAAGAATAAAAGGAGTTTAAAGTAGAGCTGGTTTTTATTCCTGCCCCTGTAACAGCTGGGTTGTTGCTCAAAATAGAGGCCTTTAGTTTTGCCAGGATAAAAATACTTATTTTAAAATAGTGTGGAGTTGAAAGGCTGTATCTTATGACTGTTTTTCATTCTTGTAATGACTGTTGACCATTTCCTTCTGCATGGTAGCTAATCCCGTCATTGCCTGAATTTGCCATCAGCAGTTTAGTTTGTGTATGTATGCATCAGCAGATATGTTCCATTTGCTCTAAAATGGAGCCAGTAAAATAGATTTAACCTTTGCCTGGCTTGGCATCAAAATTTAGTAAGCAGCTTGTGAGACAAAGTTCTTCTGAAAAGACTGACTAAGCAAAATCATGATGTACATCAGATGTCATATAATATGAATGTTTCTCTCTTAGAAATTTGCTTGTAATGGTACTGTGATTGAGCATCCTGAATACGGTGAAGTTATCCAGCTGCAAGGCGACCAGAGGAAGAACATTTGCCAATTCCTCTTGGAGGTGAGGGACTGCAGATAAATATCTAAACCTCTCTGGAAGCAGTAGGGTGACAGGTGGTACTGATGCTAATTAACCAGCTAAAGATGGCCCCTGTAGTTCCTTTGTATTTTCAGCCAGAAAGTAAAATGACACTTGCAGAATGAGAGTAAGCCTTTGGTAAGAATCAAAGCACTGTAGAATGTCTCTGCACTGTTACAACACACCACTTGTTCTCTGCAGTGCAACTTGAGCTCTGTGCATGTAAAATCAAGTGTTCGATGCAAACCATAGTCGTGAGACTGAGAACACTATAGAGGAAAGAGTCTTACTCTGATGCAAATGATGATGCAGTGTTGTTACACTGTCAAAGAACGAGTCCTAGGACTACAGAAATCAGATGTCTGATAAGATTTACTTCTTGTTTAGTCAGTTTTTCTGCTTGGCCCAGAAACTGGGCCAGTTCTGTAAACTAGAGAAATGTTTCATTGAGTATATATGCTGTATTGCAGTTTCTTTAATCAAAGTGTAAGATTGTGGTAACTTGATGTCACTGTAATAGCCTAAGTATGTAAGCTTTACTAAAATACATTGTTTCTCTCCTTTAGATTGGCATTGTCAAGGAAGAACAACTGAAAGTTCATGGTTTCTAACATACCTGTACTCTTATGAAGAACCCTGCAGTATTGGTCTTTCCTATCCTGGCTCTTCTGTGAAAAATGAATCTTTGCAGTAAATGGACTTCCCTGTTACATGAACATTTACAATTTGATTTGCATGACTGCATGAAACAGGTGGTGTGTAGACTAGAAACACATAAGGAAACTTCAGTAAGATGGTAATGAAGACCCTTGTGAACTTTAACACATTTCCAATGGAAATGTATTAGTGATGATTGTTCAGTTTAGTACTCTCCACCTGTGTTAAATGTGTGAGTTTTATTCAAATAGTGTGTGTTGTTGCTTAAAAATAAAAGTTTATTCATATAATTTCTGGGATATTTGAAATGCTTTAGCCTAAGTTTTAAACTAGCACTGCAGCCTTGCTGAAGAATGGCTGAACTGCTTTGTGGCAAGTGTAGCTCACTGCTGATTGAAGAAATTGGAAAATCTACATGATTAAGTACTAGCTGATTAATCAGTCGATTAGCTTGATGTGATCTTACCCTGTAGCTGTAAGACTAGAGCTTTAAAGCCTGTAGTGTAGGTGTACCTTAGTAGCAGCACAATAAGACATCAGTTGTTTGCTGTGTAAGTAACTGGATCTTCTCTGAAACTTACTGCAGTGACTATGAGGTATTAGTGTGAAACGAAGTAGGGGTAAAACAAGTTGAGTTCCTCAGGGCAAATCATTTGGGCAAAAGTCGCAAAACATTTGAAGGAAGGGGATGGGATATTGTATCTCCTCTCTCACTGACTAAGGGAAAAAGACATTGTGTTGGCTTCTGCCATGACTGTGCATTGAAAGTTGGCAAGCAGTGTTTGAATGAGCTGGCAGTGTTAGCTGCAGGTGTAGGGAAGGGAATAGGTTCTACACTAATCTTTTCCCTGTTATGAAAAGTTTTCCTAGGATTAATGGTTGACATGGAGGGTTTTGTAGTCATGATTGGGTGTTAGTACAAAAAGCTGATTTAGTTTACTTTTCCAGAAGGCAATTCATTCAGCATTACTGGAAGTTACAATAGGTTTGTTCCACCATGCTTTTAAGTTAGTTTTAGTTAGCTGTAGGCATTTGATAGTCTGCTTGTAGAATATGTCTTGTGAAGAATGAAATTAATTCATTTGGTGAAATAAGCAGATGTCATCTTCCGTTTGAGGTAGACATGGAAATTTTTTCTGAAACAATTCAAAACATGCTGAGCTGCAAAACCATAACAATAGTGGGAAATGTTTAAAAAACTTCATGTGATATCATGTATTCTCTGCAAAGAAAGAAAGAGACATTTCTTTACTGCTAAAACTTAGTAATAACTTAGCCAGGAAAAAAAAAATAGATGAAATTGAGAAAATAATTGTTTACTACCTAAGTAAACATCAAGAATAGGCAAAACTGTATTATTTAATATCACATGTACCTGTAATTTATTTCCTATTCATATTTGCCTTTCTAAACAGAAATGTTTAATTTTAACTCATTTGCACTAGTTTTTTTCTTTTTTTAGATTTTTGAGTTCAGAAATGAACCCTTAAGGCAGTAGCAAGAATTAGGGAAGCATTATATGATGATTTCTTTCTCCATCTGGTCTAGACACGTCTACTTGTAAAAATCCAGTCTCTCAATCCCCACAAATTCTGCCTGATGTTACAGATCTTAACTGTTCCAGAGAAAGGATGTTCCAGAAGATTGTATACTGTTAAGGTGCAATACGTTCAGGAGGAGGGAATGCCTCATGCAAAACGCAAAATACCCACATACCAAATGGAAATCCAAAAATAAATCTTATGCAAGTCTTGCAGATGAGCAGAATAAAATGATTCTACTGCGAGTTTACCTCGTCCTGATTCTTAACTGCTAAAGTAATCAGTCTTTTGGGGGTACATAGCAATTAGTGATTTTCATTTTGTCACATGCCAGAAAAACCGATGTTCTTATTTAAAGCTTGTTCTCCTACCCAAGAGGAAAAACAAGCAGTATCTTCTCTTTTGCTGATATTATACAAGTACTTCTAGTGGGCTTTGAATTGAAGATTAACAAATGACTAGCAGGTCTCGTGTTACTGAGTCAGTCTTCATTTGAGATGGCATTCCATTAACTTTTACTACCTAACCTTGAGTCATTTCTCCATAGTCATTCTGCTTGGAATAAATAAGAAAAATCTTTGGTTTTCTTCCTCCTCATTTAAAAATCCTTTCTAACAGGAGGAACCTTGCAGTTGATAGGTGGCTTGGGTGGAGATGCTTGCGTTTTGACCTTTCAAGGGCAAAATTATGAGGAGATGGAATAAGACATAACACATGAAGTTTTCAAGAGGTGAGATTTGTTGTGGCAACAAACCATTTAATCTTTCTAGAAGGAAAGCAGAAATTTTTGTCCTTGAGTGTTTTAAACTAAAACAGTATTTCTGAGATTGTAATTAGCCTTGTTACAAGCCTAAACCTCTTTGTATGTTCTAGATGAAAGGCTTCAACAATATCATGTTTTGTCATCTTATTCTGAAACTTCTTTGTCAAAGCTAAACTTAGTTGGAATACATATCCATGTTTTAAGAATGCTGAAAATGAAGGCTTTGGAAAAGAACTGTTTAAAGTACTGTCACAGAAATCTGTTTTCAGAATGAAGGCAGGTTTCAATCTTTTTATCTATTCCAAAATAGATTAAAAAATGTTAAAGGAAGTGGCTCATAATTGTCAAGGCAGTAAAAAGGATCTTATAATAGAAAACTCTTCTGGAATCCACTAGTAGGACTTGAGGCTGTCCAAGCTCAGACTGCAAAGAGCAGTGGTTTCTTTTTCTTGGAAAGTTGTGAAGTCTGTGTCTTTCAGACATACAACTCAAGATAGCCTTCTTAGTGATACTTAGGCATAATTTCAAGGTGTAACTGGATGTAGAAACTTGTTTCAAATTCACAGCCTTGTGCATAGTTTTATTAGGCTGTTCTATCTAACTCTGAGCTGATACACTGGAGTAAGGTGTTGCATAAATAAATTCTTTAAATTAGCTGTTCTGAGTCTACATCTACTTAATGCAGCTACGAGCAATGAAACACTCGCTTCCCAAATGCTGGTAGCAGTTCTCATTTGTAGAATATAAGATTTAGTAATTTAAGTGTGTAAGATGCCTACTTTCTCTTACTGTGTGAGGGTATCAGGCCTTTGACTGTCACCTATGGTCTGCTAAATCTGACTCCGTGTCTCAGATGAGCATGAGGAGCACAACTATGGGCAGGTAATTTTCTCAAGTGGAGTAACCTTTGAAAAGAGCAATGTCTGGGCTGTGCGTGCATGCTGTTCATTGCTTCAGTGGCTTTGCTTAAACCTTGATGCCTGAACTGCATTTTTGCACAGCCTAAATGAAAAACATTGTTTTGGAGGGGGATGAGGGAACTAGTTAAAAAAAAAAAAACTGTCTTAGGAAGTATGTTTATATCTGAAGTTTGTTTTCATTAACTTAGATTCCTGGACTGCAAGACCTCTGTAACGTTGTTGTTCTCTCTCTCTCTCTCTCTCTCTCTCTCTCTCTCTCTCTCTCTCTCTCTCTCT